>JAJHPF010000007.1:5559098-6026473 GCA_024447775.1 Carex cristatella
GGTGGTGATGATTATTATTATGATGATGATGATGATGATTATGATGATGATGATGATGATGTTGATGATGGTGATGGTGATGGTGATGGTGATGGTGATGGTGGTCATGAACATAATGGTTACATAGATTTTCTGCAGCAAGAATAATTCAAGACTATGAATCAAGATTTGATAACACTGGCCCTAGGTTAAGGGAATGGTATTGCTCTTGCAATATATAGTACTACCTACAAGGTACGTTCTATTATTCAATTTGCTATCTGGAAACAGTGGGCTATTATAAATTTGAGGAAAGTATCCCCATTAACCATACAACCATCAGCTGTAAGCTAACATAACAGAGAACATCATCTAACTGCCTGCCTGTTGTACTAATTACAATTGTTTCCCTAAGTAGAACTGCAACGCCTAATACATGTTCTTCCCTTACAGTACTCAGGCAGCTTTCCTTCTGGTTGATCACGGTGTGGATTTGTGCCGGATTGACCAGACCATGGTTGAGTTCGGCATGCCCAATACCCATGGGACCCTTTAGGTATAATTTATTGTAATGCTTCTTCTTTTTTATATTGGGGGAATTTCATATATACCCTTTAAAAACCTCAAAATTATGTATATTCCCCCTCTAAAATTGATAATATCATATTTACCTTTCTAAATTTCCAAACTCACAAATTTACCCAATTTATTGTCTTTTCCATTAAAACTCATTTTAAATTTATAAGAAAAATGTTGTCTTTTAATTAACTGATTTCCTAGAACAAATAGTTCATTTATCTACTTGTGATGCATACAAAATTACAAAGTGGCATTTCTCTACAAATTTTATTAAACAGAGAAATAATACATGATTTGAACACACATTCAGTCGTGATTCTATTATTTTTATGGAAGAGAGTTTAGTTGTAAACAATGAAAAATTATTAAAACAAAGTTTGATTTTTAATTCTTGGTTTATGTCTTTAGACTGGTTGATCTGGTAGGATTTGGTGTTGCTGCAGCAACTGGTCCGCAATACCTCCAGAGTTATCCCGAAAGATGCTATAAGTCCTCGCTTTTTCCACTTATGCTTCAGGATAAAAGAACTGGTACTTATATATTTTTCTGCCATATGTTTTAATAATTACAAAATAAACCAAGTTAATAAAATCCCTAAAGAAGATCCAGTTCAGTCCAGTACTGGTATAACTGGTACAACTGGGTCTGGTACTAAGGTCTATTGATAAATTTGATGGGTTGGCCTCTTCTAGTACTGAAACAATTCCTTGAACAGATATGCTTTTAGCAGCAAAAGTAGGCAGATGAATAAATATGCTGAGGAATTTCACGTATACACTTCAAAAACATCAAAATTACGTATTCCCCTCTAAAATTGACAATATCATATTTACCCAATTTATTGACTTTTCTATTAAGACTCATTTTAAATTTATAAAGTACCAATTTTACCCTTTATTAGAAAATAAGGACATGTAGTCTGTGTAAGAAAAATGTTCCATCTTCTAATCCAAAATTCACACTTGCCCCATGACAGATTGCAAGATTAACAGATAAGGATATAGTAGCGATGCTGTTTTTCCCGGTTGTGAATGAGGCATGTCGGATACTTGATGAGGGTATTTCAGTCAAATTTCCTGACCTGGATATTGCATCAATCATGGGAATGGGTTTTCCTTCTTATAGGTTACTTTTTTTTATACAACCCCTCAAGTTTTGTAAATTTGCAATTACTCCCTCTTGAAAAATTAATTCCAATGTGACTCATACATCCATGTTAAGTTTGTAATTCCAATTACTGATATCATTTTTTTTATATATATTAGGGGAGGCGTACTGTTTTGGGCTGAGACAATAGGGACAAATTATGTGTATGCTAAGGAGGAATTACACGTATACCCCTCAAAAACTTCAAAATTACTAGAAAATATTATATTTACCCAATTTATTGACTATTCTATTAAGACACATTTAAATTTATAAAGTATCAATTTACCCTTTATAGAAAATAAAAACATGTAGTCGGTATAAGAAAAATGTCCCGCCTTGTAATGCAATTGACTCACTTGCCCATGACAGATTGCAGGATTAACAGATAAGGATATAGTAAAGATGTTGTTTTTCCCAGTTGTGAATGAGGCATGTCGGATCCTTGATGAGGGTATTTCAGTTAAATTTCCTGACCTGGATATTGCATCAATCATGGGCATGGGTTTTCCTTCTTACAGGTTACTTTTTATTAAAACAGCTCAAGTTTTGTAAATTTGCAATTACTCCCTCTTGAAAATTAATTCCAATGTGATTGACCCATAACCGATATCATATACATATTTTTTTTGTATATATCAGGGGAGGCATATTGTTTTGGGCTGATACAATGGGAACAAATTATGTGTATAGTAGACTGATGACTTGGTGCAAATTATACGGTGGATTTTTCAAGCCATGCGATTATTTAGCAGAAAGAGCAATTAGAGGATTATCTCTTGTAAGAAGCAATCTTTTAAAATTTTATTGTATGTGTTTGCAGTTTTGATGCTTGCAATAATATCCTGCATCTTTATGTTGCATATCTGACCACACCTGAAAAAACTGCACAAATCTGACCCATGTAAGAAGCAATCTTTACAGTTTTTATGCTTAAAATAATAACCCATATTTTTCACAGAATTTTTTATTTATGGAAATGATATTTAAATAATATAGGGTGCTAGATGGATTACATGGGTTGATTCGGTAGAAAGAACTGAAAAAAAATTCGGTCCCTTTAGAATATTCTTTTTTTCTAAAGGAATAAAAAAAAATTCAGTTATTTTCATGGTACTCGATATTAATTTAATATTATTCCTATAAATACAAAGTACAGATATTTTCATGGTACTCTTGTCTTCTTTAGTTCAGTTAGAGCATCTCCATCGGCTTGCATATCGAATTGCAAAGTCCTACGTGGTGCTACGCAAATCTCCACTGGCAATTTCATGTTGAAAAAACAGCTATCACTGTTTCTGTCGCTGGTCTTTCCTTATCTGTTAATCCTGCAATCTGTCATGTTGGAAATATCCACCGCTGGGACTCGGCACCAACACATTTGCTCCTTCTCCCACACTACTTCCCAATCTGCTAATACCGATGCCCCCGCCGATTGATCCGGAGGCAGTACTCACAAAGGCTTGAAGAAGATACACAATAGGTAAAGTTAATCTCTATAAATCTTTTTTGCGTATAAATGTCTCCAATTTAGTGTTGATCAAAGTTGTAGCTGACTAGAATTATTTATATATTAGAATTTGGAGAAGGAAAATGATTGCATGAAAATGGAGATAAAAAAGCTTATGGAAAGAGTTGAACAATGAGAGAACAAAAACAATTGACTATCTGATAAAGTTATTGATTCAGTCTTTTCTATAGAATTTCAAAACTAATGAAAACGAACTATTGATTCAGTCTCAATAAAGATTGTGAAATCGGTAGGTCATCTCCTCTCAATCATTTTATTTTTTCAACCTAGTTTCTCATTGGGGAGAGTCAGTGGGATCGAACAAATATTTGGTCTTATTAATTTCCTATACTGTGTGGTCATTAGAACTTGAGGAGTTGGAAATTTCTCAGTGCTATCAGCTAGTATCTATGCCTGGAATACAAAACCTGAAATCCTTGGTCAAACTTTCCATCCATGATTGTCACAACTTGTGCTCATTTATGGAACCATCTCTTGAATTGGCAATGAGAGCAGGGGTGGGTTCATATGGGACTTCATTGTTGGGGTTGACAAACCTTGTTTCACTCAGAAGTTTGAAGATTTCAGCCTGTATAAAATTGCAAGTATCGGTGCATGAGTTGCTTCCTGCAGAGCCTTGCAAAGTTGAGGTTTCTGATTGCCCCGGGCTAAGGGAGTGGTGCTTGCAACATGAAATAAACTACAAGGTACTTCTAAGTTCCTATTATTATATAATATTGTTGTTAGATAATTGATGAATGTCATCTACTTTCTAAGCTTTATTTCTTTTACTCGAATACAAAATTTGAATCAGAATATACTTCTGTCCTTTGTTTTTTCCTTCCACGCATACCATTCAGCTCAGGAAATACATTTTTTGGTAGTCATGTCATACGGTACTGTTTCATACGAGTTGTCATGGTTGCAATTTGTTTATCCTCTAAATTTAACTGGCTTGTACAAAAGACAGTGCATACGCCTTGAATGATGTTTGTATGATCTGGTGCCAACCAGATTGACCTTAATTTGTTGTCTTAATCAAAATTTAAAAGTTCAAATCTTAATTTAGGAGACAATGATAATCCCCGAAAGACACACAAGAGTAATTATCTCAAGCCCAAGAAGACAGTCCCAGAATAATTTTTTTTTTTTTTCGTGTTCTTATTCCCAGAATGATGATGATGGCGTTAGATGGTGGCAATGGCTATGATGGTGATGATGGTAATGATGATGATGTTGATGATGGCGATGACAGTGGTCATGAACATAGTGGATACATAGATTTTCTGCAGGAAGAATAATTCAAGACTATGAATCAAGATTTGATAACACGGGCCCTAGGTTAAGGGAATGGTATTGCTCTTGCAATATATAGTACTACTACCTACAAGGTACGTTCTATTATTCAATTTGCTACCTGGAATCAGTGGGCTATTATAAATTTTGAGGAAAGTATCCCCATTAACCATACAACCATCAGCTGTAAGCTAACATAAAACAGCATCTAAATAACTTCCTATTGTACTAATTACAATTCTGTCCCTAAGTAGAACTGCAACGCCTAATACATGTTCTTCCCTTGCACTCAGGCAGGCAGGCAGCTTTCATTCTGGTTGATCATGGTGTCGATTTGTACCAAATTGACAGGGCCACGGTTGAGTTCGGCATGCCCAATGCCCATGGGACCCTTTAGGTATATTTTATTGTAATGCTTTTTTTTTATATTGGGGGAATTTGATACATACCCTTTAAAAACCTCAAAATTATGTATATTCCCCCTCTAAAATTGATAATATCATATTTATCTTTCTAAATTTCAAAACTCATAAATTTACCTAATTTATTGACTTTTCCATTAAAACTAATTTTAAATTATAAGAAAAATATTTTGTCTTCTAATTGATTGATTTCCCAAAACAAATAGTTCATTTATCTACTTGTGATGCATACAAAGTGGCATTTCTCTACAAATTTTATTAAACAGAGAAATAATACTGGATTTGAATACACATTCAGTTGTGATTCTATTATTTTTATGGAAGAGAGTTTAGTTGGAGAAAATGAAAAAAATTTAAAACAAAGTTTGATTTTTAATTCTTGGTTTATGTCTTTGGACTCGTTGATCTGGTGTTGCTGCAGCAACTGGTCCGCAACACCTCCAGAGTTATCCCAAAAGATGCCATAAGTCCTCGCTCTTTCCACTCATGCTTCAGGATAAAAGAACTGGTACTTATATGTTTTTCTGCCATATGTTTTAATAATTACAAAATAAACTAAGTTAATAAAATCCCTAAAGAAGATCCAGTTCAGTCCAGTACTGGTATAACCGGTACAACTGGTACTAAGGTCTATTGATAAATCTGATGGGTTGGCCTCTTCTAGTACTGAAACAATTCCTTGAACAGATATGCTTTTAGCAGCAAAAGTAGGCAGATGAATAAATATGCTGAGGAATTTCACGTATACACTTCAAAAACATCAAAATTACGTATTCCCCCTCTAAAATTGACAATATCATATTTACCCAATTTATTGACTTTTCTATTAAGACTCATTTTAAATTTATAAAGTACCAATAAGAACATGTAGTCTGTGTAAGAAAAATGTTCCATCTTCTAATCCAAAATTCACACTTGCCCAATAACAGATTGCAGGATTAACAGATAAGGATATAGTAGAGATGCTGTTTTTCCCAGTTGTAAATAAGGCATGTCGGATACTTGATGAGGGTATTTCAGTCAAATTTCCTGACCTGGATATTGCATCAATCATGGGAATGGGTTTTCCTTCTTGTAGGTTACTTTTTTTTATACAACCCCTCAAGTTTTGTAAATTTGCAATTACTCCCTCTTGAAAAATTAATTCCAATGTGATTCATACATCCATGTTAAGTTTGTAATTCCAATTACTGATATCATAATTTTCTTTTCTTTTTATATATATTAGGGGAGGCGTACTGTTTTGGGCTGATACATTGGGAACAAATTATGTGTATAGTAGACTGATGACTTGGTGCAAATTATACGGTGGATTTTTCAAGCCATGCGATTATCTAGCAGAAAGAGCAATTAGAGGATTATCTCTGGTAAGAAGCAATTTTTTAAAATTTTATTGTATGTGTGCAGTTTTGATGCTTGAAATAATATCCTGCATCTTTATGTTGCATATACACCTGAAAAAACTGCACAAATCTGACCCCTGTAAGAAGCAATCTTTACAGTTTTTAACTTTTTATGCTTAAATTATTTATGGAAATAATATCTAAATAATATAGGGAGCTAGATGGATTACATGGGTTTGATTCGGTAGAAAGAACCCAAAAAAAATTTCAGTCCCTTCAGAATGTTTTTTCTTTCTAAAGGAACAAAAAAATAAAAATTCGGTTCTTTTCATGGTACTCTGATATTAATTTAATATTATTTCTATAAATACAAAGTACTGATATTTTCATGGTACTCTTGTCTTCTTTAGTTCAGTTAGAGCATCTGCATCGGCTTGCATATCGAATTGCAAAGTACTACGTGGCGCTACGCAAATCTCCGCTGGCAATTTCATTTCTTCTTTTAGCGATGCGGTGTTGCTTCAGATTTTGAAAGCTTTCAATTTATAAAAGTTTTCATCTTCACTTTCAAATTGCCACTCTGGAGAAGAGAACCAATCAAATCCCCTCTCGCGCAGTCTCGTTATCGATTGATCGAAACATTTCTTCCTCTTTCCGTTCACGGTCTTCAGCTATCACTGTTTCCGTCGCTGGTCTTTCCTTATCTGTTAATCCTGCAATCTGTCATGTTGGAAATATCCACCGCTGGGACTCGGCACCAACACATTTGCTCCTTCTCCCACACTACTTCCCAATCTGCTAATACCGATGCGTCCGCCGATTGATCCGGAGGCAGTAGTCACAAAGGCGTGAAGAAGATACACAATAGGTAAAGTTAATCTCTATAAATCCTTTTTGCGTATAAATGTCTCCAATTTAGTGTTGATCAAAGTCGTAGCTGACTAGAATTCTTTATATATTAGAATTTGGAGAAGGAAAATGATTGCATGAAAATGGAGATAAAAAACTTATGGAAAGAGTTGAACAATGAGAGAACAAAAACAATTGACTATCTGATAAAGTTATTGAGATGGAGATGTTGTTATGTATGTGGGCCTGATTCTAGGAGTATGCGGAGGGTGGCAGGGGGGCGGCAATCTCCTGCGAGCGGTGTTCAGCACGGAGAAAATTATTTCTGAGAAGTCAATTGCATGAAAATCCTTTTACCGACGGTCCAAATTAGTCAAGTTACCCATTAAGATGTGCGGTCCAGATTAGTCTGTTTTTTCTCCCTTTCAGTGGTTTTGTCTTTTATATATACATTAAAATCTCTCTGTAATGTGTTGTAACTAACTTTGAGAAATAGTGGATTTTGTTTTGGCGAGCGGCCGTGGGTTTTCTTCCCCTAGAGGGTTTCCCACGTAAAATCTGTGTGTTCTGATTTTGATTCTTTCTCAATTTTCTTTCTTTCTGTGTTGTGTAATTGCTCTCTGTGTTGTATGAATGAATGTGTTGCAACCTAGATCAGGATATATCAGTACCAAACGACCAATCCATATAGTTGGACCAAATAGTTCAATTGAGATTTAATTGTGCATAGTAGAGCAAAGGGGGGTGAAAAAAGACAACCCTCATTCAATGAATTTTATTATTTAAACATTTTGTAATCGTGAGCCAAAACTGACCTAATTCTGACATTGAAATGAAACCATGTAATTAATTTTATCAAAACTGTCCTAATTGAAAGTATAAAATTTTACTTGGCATTAACAATTACAAAATGATAGTTACATAGAAGATTGGCCATTTTCACGAATAAGATTCTTTTTGTCATAATATGAAAGATAAAAATCTACACACTTCAATTAAATATAGAACCTACAAACTGGAACTAAATATAAATCAATCAGGAAGTGAATTTTGCTACACAATTTGAAAGTAGCCTTGATTGAGATTCGCTTCTCTATCCAGAGCTGCAAGGTGAGTCTGCTGGTAAGTCATATACTCCTTTGTTTTGTACCGCCTGCACCAACAATCTGGTTTGAGTCCTGTAGAATTCAAGATTAAGATTAAGATTTATAATCCTTTGTTTTATGCACACTTCAATATTAAGATTAAGATTTATATGTGCAGACTTGGTTTCATGGGGCGCTAGACCGGCAATTGATAATGATGACAGTCACAGGCAATTGAGAGAGTTCATGAGATTCTAGATGCTCAATCTGGTACACGGGACCTAGACCGGCTGATTCAATTTTTGGTATCAAAATAGTATGGAGATAATTGCCCATGTGGATCCTCCAATCCCGGGTCCCTCTACAGATCGGCTTGTGCTCAGTCTCACAACCCGATCTGTGTAACTTGTGGCAGTCAATAGGAGGACGCTATGCACCTCCTGCATCAATGCTACTTCTCAAGAGCATGCTTTCTAGCTGGGTCGCTGGGTTTGATAACTGATGAACACCAAGAGATTATAATGATCTACATGGGGTTTATTTTGGCCCATTTAATTTGTTGATTTCATTTTGTTGATTTATTGTTATGGTATGTACTGTACTGATAATGATACAAGTATCATACCAGTCAAGCTAGTACTTTTCTTTTAGTGTGTCTAACAGAAAAGAAGACTTTTATCTTCAACTGGAATGTTTTCCTTTTTTTTTCCCTTGAATTCAGCAATTTTTGCTTTTATTTAGTTGATCAATGGTGTTCTTCAGCTTAATTTTCTTGCCTATTTGATCTAAGATTTCTTTTGAAAACCAATTTGTTTATTCGATCAAATCCGTCTTAATTAAAATCGAGTTCTTAATATCCAAGATAAATTGATGTGAATATTAGTTTTGGTTGTCTTGTTTTTCAAAGAAGCTAGTTAATTTATCTATAAAAGTTACTGTTGGTTGTCTTGGTTCTCTGTGAAATATTTCTTTTGGTATTATAAACCATAAAGTATGATTGATTCAGTTTTTACAAATACCATAAAAAACGAGTTGCCAACTCGTTTTGAAATTTTTTTTTTCTCCACAGAACGAGTTAGCAACTCGTTCTTGACTTTTTTTCAATTTTTACATAAAAATATAAAACAGTTAGATATGACCTTCATTATTTTTTTTACGTAAAAATTATGGCTTTTCAACTTGATTTTGATTGTTATCATGAATCTTTGAATATCATTTTTTAACTTATTGATTCATATAAATGAATGTTTCTCTATATTTTTATTTTATTTTTGGATATTTTAATTGTTGCCCATCCAATTATGTGCCTCAACAATCAACAAGATATTAAACATTCTTAAAGTTTGAAATGAAACGAGAAAATTATTTCACCAGTTACTTTTAAGATTAAAATGGTTTAAATTTTAATTGGCTCGTCAGATGAACACAATATTGGAATCTTCTGAAAATTTTCACCTACAGCTATTTTTCTAATATACATAAAAAAATGAGATAAGTAACTACTGATAAATTAGATGTAGGTATTGTTTTTATTAAATTTATATATACAAATTGTAAATGTTGGAATAATGTGATAAGTATAATAATATTGGTGAATATATTCATGACAAAAGTACAGAATTTATGTCAAGATAAATGAGATAAAGATGCCTTGCAAATTTCTCTTAAAAGTTAAAACAGCAAATACCTAAATGAAGCAATCCTTAAAAGCATTATCATAAAAGATTATTCCAGAATATAAAATATTTTTTACAACTTTATGGATTGTTCCTTCCACATGCATATTGTTTAAAGCAAAGTAGCAAACAAATACCTAACATTTTATTATCCTTTCCAGGGTCAAGGGACCTTATCAATATAGTTCAGTCGCAATTTTTTTATATTTTTAGTATTATCGGAAACAATATAGAATTTTTTTTTTCATTCCATAGATAAAACCAAAACACAATGATTCGATCTTATTAGAATATTTTTTAGGACCAAAACACAATGATTCGGTCTTATTGAAATATTTTTTAGGACCAAATCAATAATTTTGTTATAGTATATTTCATTAGTTACAAAGTATCTTTTCTATATAATTCTAAAACTAATGGGACCGAACTATTAATTCAGTCTCAATAAAGATTGTGAAATTGGTAGGTCATCTCCTCTCAATCATTTTCTTTCTTCCACCCAGTCCCTCATTGGGGAGAGTCAGTGGGATCGAACAAATGTTTGGTCTTATTAATTTACTACACTGTGTGGTCATTGGTGTGGTAAATTGGTTCGGTCCCACTGGTCTCTCTCCAATAGAGACCGAATTATTAGTCCGGTTCCATCTATTTATTGAAAAAAAATCATTTTGTTTCTAACAAATTAATTTTTATTTCTAAAAAACTAAAAATTGATTCAGGCATCTCTTACATATTGTATGCGACATGCTTTATTCTCGTACCAACAACATGATGTTTTTCTAATCAAAAGAAGCATATATACCCAACCAGGATAGAATCAGTGTGAGACACACTTATACTTTTTTTTCTTGAAATATATATTTTCATGAACTAATATTCTTGCTCTTTATATTTATAATTCGTGAATCTTGCAACATTAGATCTCTTTTAGACAAAATTTATTCATATCATATTGACTAAACTAGTGTTGTAAAAAAAGTCCGTCGTTAGTGGTGACTAAACCATTACAGGTTATTCGTGATTATGGCAGATTATTTCGAATTATTTCGAATTATTTCTAATTAATTGCTTAGCGGTACTCTGTCCGTCCGGCGAGCGCATACTATTATTTACAACACTGAATTAAACTATTAAGCTAATCGTTTATACTATTAAATACAAAAAGATAAATCAATTGATAATGTTGAGAGCTGATCTAACACACTTACCAAAATATAAAAAAAAATAAACACTTTATTCATTGTTAGTAAATTTAAAAAAAAAATCAACACAGTTGACTTAAAAACCAAATGATAGGAGAGCATGTAATGCATGCAGAAAAAAAAAATTGGAAGTATTAATTTCTATCTCCCAAATAAATTAATAAGGAGAGACAGATCACTGACAGGAGGTTTCAACTAGAAATTAATTTTGGTTAATTATCCCAGCTGGGAAAAACATAAATTGATTTGACAGAGGAACTTTTGAAATATTATCCCTAATAGTTTGATATTATCTTGTATTATCATGAAAAGCATATTAATTATACTAATGGGGCGGTGGCCTCCTTGAGACTTCCTAAAATTTTGTCTCACTTGCATCCTTATCTCTTAATTATATTGGAGCAAACATATCTAATATTTTAATATTTCAGGATTCTCTCTTTTAAGGTTATATTTTTTAAGATTAGCGGCAAGATGCCCAACTAACAATTTTATTAAGAAATCAAAAGTTATACATATATATGAGCTAACTTGCTTTGAAAATTAAAAAAGATGTTTTAGTTTTTGTTCATATCTTCATTTTCAAATTTCACTTAGTCGATTCGAATCTTCCAACATGATCTTCATATTAAAATGTGTTTTGACACCAAATTTTATATATTTTTTAAATTTTTTACTATTTTTTTTTGGAATGTTAGCTTTTCATTAAATAAAATAATATAAAAAATTTAGAAAAATACTGATTTTCAAAAATTCTAAAAAATATAGTAAATTTTTTTTCCAAAAAATGTAAAATTTCATCACTAATCACATTTTGATATGAAGATCATGTTGGAAGGTTCGGATCGACTATTTGAACTTTGAAAATAAAAATATGAATGAAAAGTAAAACACGCTTTTTAATGAAGTAAAGAGTGTATTTTACTTGCCGCTCATATTTTCATTTTCAAAGTCCAAATAGTCAATTCGAACCTTCCAACATGTTCTTTATATTGAAATGTGTTTGGAGACCAAAATTTAATTTTTTTTAAATTTTTTACTATTTTTTCAGAATTTTTGAAAATCACAACTTTTCATTAAATAAAAAATAATAAAAAATTCAGCAAAGCAATTGTAACATCCCGTAAAATTTATAATATTATTATAGACTTATTTTGTACTTTTTTTATAAATTTTGAAAAACTTAAGGTTCTTTTTGTAAAATCTGTAAATTTAAACTTAAAAAAAGAAGAGAGAATTAACGTGGCATATTTTTTACTACGTGGACCCCATGCATGAATAACCCCCTTCTAACCGACATTCATTTGATATATCTATTAATCTCTCCTATATTTGACAGAAACCAAAGTAAAACCGAAAAAAAGGAAAGAAAAGAAGGAAAAAAAAGAAGAAAGAAAGACAAAGAGTTGTTTTGATAAATTTTATGATTCGATTGTATGTCCGATTGGAATTCCAACTACGTCGCATTGATTCTGAATAGTTGTTGCAGCTCGAATTGGATTTCTGAATTAATCGCTATCAGGTAACCGGACTTCTCTATAATCTGTGCTTTCGTTTTGTTTGGTTGAATTGGATTTTGAGTTGGGTTTTGGATTATGAGGGCATATTTAACGGGATAGCGGGTTTGTGTTCGAATTTGATTTGTAAAATGATATGATTTTGTGTTCTGAGAATTTGAGAAATGATATGATTCTGTGAAATGAGATGATATGGATATTGTGTGACTTGTTTTACTGATAATCCAGACCCAGGTGCTATCGCCGGTTAAATATGCAAGCATAATTTGTTATGAATTTGTGTGGATTAATCCAGTCTGTTTGAATGGTTGTTTAATTAAGCCAATTATAGAGAAGCGCGTCGTTAAATAACCGGTTACTGAGCTTTGTAGCTGACTCCGTATTGTTTCTATTGTTATTTATGTTCCGACGTAGGTTGACGGAACGACGGATGGATGCAAGGGTGCCTCTCTTGTCGTGACTCCCGGCCCAGCGGCGGGGTCGTGACAGCAATGATTTCCAAAAATTCTGAAAAAAAAAGTAAAAATTTTTCAAAAAATATAAAATTTAGTCTTCAAGAATATTTCAATATGAAAAACATGTTGAAAGGTTTAAATCGACTATTTAAACTTTGAAAATAAAAATATGAGCAAAAAATAAAACACCCTCTTTGCTTCCTAAACCATGTTAGTTCATTTCTTTCTCTCTCTATATATATAAAGACTAGCTAAACAGATAGTAAATTACTTTAGAATCGAAAAGCAACATGTAATATTTACTTTAAATATGCATGTAATGTTTTAACGTTAGAGAATATGAAGAATTTAGAGAAGAACGAGAGTGTGCATGCATGTCTATCTATTTTTCCATATATAGAAGCGGTAAATCAAAATATATTATTACTGTGTTCAAATATAATTAATATTGAGCCCATTTCACTTCCAAAATGAGACAAATAATTCGATAACAAACATAATTAA
The DNA here is from genome assembly GCA_024447775.1 of Carex cristatella. Classification (NCBI taxonomy): domain Eukaryota; kingdom Viridiplantae; phylum Streptophyta; class Magnoliopsida; order Poales; family Cyperaceae; genus Carex; species Carex cristatella. The sequence goes on from JAJHPF010000007.1 coordinate 5,572,662, forward strand.
ATAAAAATTACATTGAAAGATCAAAGATACATGCTTAAAAACAATTAAATTTAGATATACTTGTAAACTTTTTGAGTAAAAGTTGGAAGTCAAGCCATCCAACTATTTTAATATTCACAAAATATATATTTTTTTCGGATTTCGAAGACCTCCTACACTGAGAGCATTATTTTACCAATTGTCACTAGACGTACTTGTAAATGTATACTTGTAAAAATAGAATTTTTATGGGGCTGAATACAAAAAACGCTGATAGTGCTTTTATGGTTGGGATTTGCTTCTCTCTCTTGGAATTAACCCGGAAAATGGCCACTGTTTGATTAATTAATATCTCGCCATGCTCAGAAATTTTTTGCTTCGTGAAAATGAAGTCCAGTTACATAGTTGACCACACAAATAACGCCATCCAAACGTTACACAACGTGAATTTGAAGAGCTGAATATGTAGGAACTCTTATTTAATATTGTTTTTTTTTCAGTGATTGCCACGTGGTGCATGGCCATTCGTCCAAGTAGCTTAGGACCCAATGACCCAAAGGTCCCACCATGGCAATTAGCATTTTCTCTGATTACTTTGCTGCGACGTTTCCGTTGTTTGCTGCGGATTTATGGGTAAAGAATTTAATAGAGTAGTTTCAGCTTCTTGTAAGCCTAAGGGCATTTACTGATAAAAAAAGAAAGTTTCAGCTTCATGCAGCGCATCAACTATAGAATCATAACAGAATTGCGTATGGTTTGTACGCAGTATGAAGCCAAAACTACTCTGTTAAAATATTTACCCGGATTTAGTTCACACTTCACACAACATAAATGGTTACATTGTGCCACTCAGAATTTACAGGGAAAGTAAAATTAAACAAAGAAGATTAGAACAGCTGGATGAAGAATGCAGATAAAACTACTCTGTTAATTTTTGTTTACAAAACTAAACAAAAATTAATTGACTTTGAAACAGAGCATGTTGCACCAAAACTACTTTCAAACGAGATATTTTCTTTTTTTTTTATTATTATTATTTTTTAAATCAGTATACAATTCTTTTAGAAATTAAAAAATCAATTTGTCAGAAAACATATTGATAATTTTTTTCTTCAAAAATTATGACTAATTATTTTCGGTTTATGTTTTTTCATACCTTTACATAATTGGTGACAGAAAATTCAAAAGAGGGAAGGGATGAACGAATCATAAATTTGTTTGAGTTTAGATATGAGGATACACAGTCACAACTATAAGTCTTAACGTTTAACACATTCTTATTTCTAATAAAATAAGCAGGTTAAGTGATATGTGCCTATTTTTAATTTTGAATAAAATATGTGACAGATAAGCTTACAGTGGAGCGTACGTAGATAGAAATAAAAAAGAAACTAAAGTTTACGGTGGAGAAAAAGATTGAGAGCAGGAGGAAAGAAAGAATCTTGATGGGGCAGAAACGACGAGCAATTGAGAGCGAGAGTGCAGAGAAAAGCATGTGAAGATGTGAAGAGGCACGTGGAAACTTTTCATAATTTATTTGGACAGGATGAGCCGAAATTTTTATAAATATACAAAACTCAATTTTAATTTAATAATCTATACAAAATTCCGGCGAATTTCGAAATCTATCCAAACCGGCAACTCTGTTGCCGGTTTCAGAGCAACTAACCGGCAACAAAATTGCCGGTTCCAGAAAGCTCAAACCGGCAACATAGTTGCCATTCCTGGAACCGGCAACTTTGTTGCCGGTTTTGGCCTCTAAAACCGGCAACATAATTGCCGGTTTTGTTTTGTTTTTTTTTTTTTTTTTTTTTTTTTTTTTTTTTTTTTTTTTTGTTTTTTTTTTTTTATAAATTCAAATTCTAAATAATTATAAATCCAAATTCATACCAATAAATTATAAATCTAAATTCATACCAATTGCCGGTTCCGTTCCATTAAAAAAAATGAGAAATATATATTTTTTTTTCTAAAATTAAAAAATGAGAAATATATTTTTTTAAAACTTTAAACGGTCATAACTTTTGCTAGGAAAGTCGGATTGACGCGTATGACGTCAATTCGGAAAGGGGAGGAGGAGACGGTGGCGACCGTCACCCGGGGATAAGCCCCGGGTAGCCGGAAAATCAGAATCACCAAAAAACGTCGTTTAGTGTCTCAAAAATTAAGTTTAAGGTTTTTAGTGCCAAAAAACGTCGTTTAGTGCCAAAAAATGTCGTTTATTTTTTAATCTATTGTTTTAAAATAAGAACTTAATTATTTAAATTAATTGATTTAAGAAATTTTTAATTTATATTTTATTATAACAAATATTATCAAGTTACAATCATGTCAAATGAATTTAAATTTGTATGAATTTGGATTTATAATTTATTGGTATGAATTTGGATTTATAATTATTTAGAATTTGAATTTATAAAAAAAAAAACAGAAAAAAAAAACTGTAAAAAAAAAAAAAAAAAACAAAACAAAAAAAAAAAAAAAAAAAACCGGCAATTGTGTTGCCGGTTTTAGAGGCCAAAACCGGCAACAGAGTTGCCGGTTTGGATAGATTTCGAAATCCGCCGGAATTTTGTATAGATTATTAAATTAAAATTGAGTTTTGTATATTTATAAAAATTTCGGCAGGATGGGTAGCTTAAAAATTATTATAAAAGAACTAATTCAAACCATGAGATAAAAGTTCAACGGTTATGATGATAAAAAAAAAGTAGAATCTTGCTGAGAAAAGCAGCAGAGTCGGATCTCTACACAAAAAAGTTTGCCAATTGCCATTGCTACTATGATTCTCTCTAGAATTACTTGTCAATCGTACAATGATACAATCCAAATGCGGTCATTAATTCTATTTAGCATGCATGGAGCAATTAATGGCAAACTCTTACAGAAGTATTTATTTATTTATTTTGCCAAATTGGTTGTAGGCTTAACTCTTATACAAGTAAAATAAAAACAAACATATAATATTGGCAAGATGCTAATCTTGAATTTAGTCTTTTCTAGATGAATAGACGATATATATTAATATTGGAAATTCTTGGGAGAACACTCATTGTAGGCACTCATTTTTATAAATATTGTTTGTTTGAATATATTTTTCTGGAACAAATACGAAACGTATTTGGACTGAAATTTTTTTTAGTTAGCACTCCAATATATAATTTGAAATTAAACAACTACCATTCAAAATTTTACTTCCCACACACTCTAGAGGGTGCGCACCAAATTTTTATTTTTTTTGGCAGGAAGTCCACCAAATAAGTACTGATCTTATTTATACCATCAGCCTTGGTTTCATGGGGCGCTAGACCGGCAATTGATAATGATGACAGTCAGAGGCAATTGAGAGAGTTCATGAATTTCTAGATGCTCAATCTGGTACACAGGACCTAGACCGGCTGATTCAATTTTTGGTATCAAAATAGTATGGAGATAATTGCCCATGTGCCCGGGTCCCTCTACAGATCGGTTTGTGCTCAGTCTGACAAGTAATGGCATTTACTCGGTGAAAGCCTGGTACAGTGCTTTGAAATAACCCTCAAATGCAGTAGCCCCTGGTTTAAAATTAACCTACTGTTTTATGGTCGGTGGTTTTGCATAAGGGTGACGTGTTACCAATAATTCGTATGTTCTTGTGAAAGCTGCTTCAATGTGAGTTTCCTTTGGCTACAATCATGCATTGCAAGTTCTCCTCTCAGAACCCGATCTGTGTAACTTGTGGCAGTCAAGAGGAGGATGCTATGCACCTCCTGCATCGATGCTACTTCTCAAGAGCATGCTTTCTAGCTGGGTCGCTGGGTTTGATAACTGATGAACACCAATAGATTATAATGATCTTCATGGGGTTTATTTTGGCCCATTTAATTTGTTGATTTATTGTTATGGTATGTACTGTACTGGTAAGGATACAAGTATCATGCCAGTCAAGCTAGTACTTTTCTTTTAGTGTGTCTAACAGAAGAAGTTTTATCTTCAACTGGAATGTTTTCCTTTTTTTTACCTTGAATTCAGCAATTTTTTCTTTTATTTAGTTGATCAATGGTGTTCTTCACCTTAATTTTCTTGCTTATTTGATCTAAGATTTCTTTTGAAAACCAACTTGTTTATTCGATCGAATCCATCTTAATTAAAATCCAGTTCTTAATATCCAAGATAAAATGATGTGAATATTACTTTTGGTTGTCTTGTTAATTTTTCAAAGAAGCTAGTTAATTTATCTATAAAAGTTACTGTTGGTTGTCTTGGTTCTCTGCGAAATATTTCTTTTGATATTATAAACCATAAAGTATGATTGATTCAGTTTTTACAAATACCATACAAAATGAGTTGCCAACTCGTTTTGGAATTTTTTTTTTCCCCACAGAACGAGTTAGCAACTTATTCTTGACTTTTTTTTCAATTTTTACAGAAAAATATAAAACTGTTAGATATGATCTTCATTATTTTCTCTACGTACATGTAAAAATTATGGCATTTCAACTTGATTGTGATTGTTGTCATGAATCTTTGAATATTATTTTTTAACTTATTGATTCATATAAATGAATATTTCTCTTTATTTTTATTTTATTTTTGGATATTTTAATTGTTTCCCATCCAGTTATGTGCCTTAACAATCAACAAGATATTAAACATTCTTAAAGTTTGAAATGAAACGAGAAAATTATTTCACCAGTTACTTTTAAGATCAAAATGGTTTAAATTTTAATTGGCTCGTCAGATGAACACAATATTGGAATCTTCTGAAAATTTTCACCTACAGCTATTTTTCTAATATACATAAAAAAATGAGATAAGTAACTACTGATAAATTAGATGTAGGTATTGTTTTTATTAAATTTATATATACAAATTGTAAATGTTGGAACAATGTGATAAGTATAATAATATTGGTGAATATATTCATGACAAAAGTACTGAATTTATCTCAAGATAAATGAGATAAAGATGCCTTGCAAATTTCTCCTAAAAGTTGTAATAGCAAATACCTAAATGAAGCAATCCTTAAAAGGCATTATCATAAAAGATTCTTCCAGAATATAAACTCTTTTTTACAACTTTATGGATTGTTCCTTCCACATGCATATTGTTTTAAGCAAAGTAGCAAACAAATACCTAACATTTTATTATCCTTTCCAGAGTCAAGGGACCTTATCAACATAGTTCAGTTGAATTTTTTTTATATTTTTAGATATTATCGGAAACAAGATAGAATTTTTTTTTTCATTCCATAGATAAAACCAAAACACAATGATTCGGTTTTATTGGAATATTTTTTAGGACCAAATCAGTAATTTTGTTCTAGTATATTTTATTAATTAGAGAGTGTCTTTTCCATATCATCTGAAAACTAATGGGACCGAATTATTGATTCAGTCTCAATAAAGATTGTGAAATTTGTAGGTCATCTCCTCTCAATCTTTTTTTTTCTTCTATCCAGTCCCTCATTGACGAGAGTCAGTGGTATCGAACCAATGTTTGGTCTTATTAATTTTCTACACTGTGTGGTCATTGGTGTGGTAAATTGGTTTGGTCTCACTGGTCTATCTCCAATTGAGACTGAAGTATTAGTGTTTCATCTATTTATCGAGAAAAAAAAAATCATTTTGTTTATAACAAATTAATTTTTATTTCTAAAAAACTAAAAATTGGTTCAGGCATCTCTTGCATATTATATGCAACATGCTTTATTCTCATACCAACATGATGTTTTTCCAATCAAGAGAAGCATATATACCTTACCAAGATAGAATCAGTGTGAGACACACTTATACTTTTTTTTTCTTAAATATATATATTTTTTCATGAACTAATATTCCTTCTCTTTATATTTGTAATTCATGAATCTTGCAACATTTAATGAGATCTCTTTTAGACATAATTTGTTCTAATTATATTGATTAAACCAATGTTGTAAAAAAACATCCGTTGTTAAGTGACTAAATCGTTACAGATTACTTCTAATTATGGCCGATTATTCCCGATTATTTTTAATTAATTGCTTGACGGTACTCTGTCCATCCGGCGAGCGCATGCTGTTATTTACAACACTAAATTAAACTATGAAGCTAATCGTTTACACTATTAAAAAAAGATAAATTAAATTGACTACAAACTTATTGATAATGTTGACAGCTGATCCAACACACTTACCAAAATATAAATAAATAAATATTTTATTCATTGTTAGTAAATTTAAAAAAAAAAATCAACACAGTTGACTTAAAAACCAAATGATAGGAGAGCATGTAATGCATGCAGAACAAAAAAATGGAAGTATTAATTTCTATCTCCCAAATAAATTAATAAGGAGAGACAGATTACTGACAGGAGGTTTCAACTAGAAATTAATTTTGGTTAATTATCCCGGGGAAAAACATAAATTGATTTGACAGAGGAACTTTTGAAATATTATCCCTAATAGTTTGATATGAACTTGTATTATTATGAAAAGCATATTAATTATACTAATGGGGCGGTGGCCTCCTTGAGACTTCCTAATATTTTGTCTCACTTGCATCCTTATCTCTTAATATTGGTGCAACCATATCTAATTGTTTAACATTTCAGGATTCTCTCTCTTTTAATTAAGGTTATATTTTTTTTAAAGTTAGCGGCAAGATGCCCAACTAATAATTGTATTAAAATGTGCTTGGAGATCAAATTTTTATATTTTTTTAATTTTTTTTACTTTTTATTATGCCACGTTGAAAATCGTTGATCCAATAGTCCTGTATGGTTTTATTGCTTGGTTAAGTCATCATTGAATCAGTGTTTTTCAATACAGCTTAATAAATAGTAAAAAAATTCAAAAAATATAAAATCTAGTCTCCAAGCATTTTTTTTTTTTTAATATAAAGATCACATCTAGTAATTTGGATTGATCTTTTGGACTTTAAAAATTAAAAAAATGACTTAGTTGTATGAAATTTCAGGAACAATCAATTTGATATTAGCCGCTCAAATGTCCCACCATGTGAATTCGCATTTTCTCTGATTACTTTTCTGCGACGTTTTCCTGTTCTTGTGTTTGCTGCGGATTTATGGGTAAAGTAATTAACAGAGAAGTTTTAACTTCATGCAACGCATGGACTATAGAATCATAACATAACTGTATATGGTTTGTATGCTGTATGACGTCAAAACTGCTGTGTTAAAATATTTACCCAGATTTAGTTCAGACAACATAAATGGTTACATTGTGTCACTCAGAATTTACAGAGTATCCTCTGAGATATCTCAACTTTTTCATGACCGACGTGTCCGGTTCCTATTCGGGGGCAGTATTATTTGTGCTTTGAGATTCGTGCAGAACGTATTTGAATGGTTGAGATTTTCCATAAAGTCACGCAAAGTTCGAAGAACGCAGATGCTGGTTCTAAGCTGCGCTGAACCTTCATCCCCCTTTCTTTCTGGGGTAACAGTAAGGAATTAATTGGCTTTGAAACAGAGCATGTTGCACCAAAATTACTTTCAAAAAAGAAATTTTCTTTTATCTTTTTATTAACTTTTTTTTTTTTTACATTCAGTACACAATTCGTTTAGAAATTAAAAAATCAATTTGTCGGAAAACATGATGATAATTTTTTTCTTCAAAAATAATGACTAATTATTTTTGGTTTATGTTTTTCATACCTTTACACGACAAAGAAAATTCAGGTGAGGGGAGGGAATTCAAAACTAATGCAATACTAGACTAAGTACAATTAGATCTAAGTCGTCAATATTAACTTGACACAAATCTCAAAAGTGACCCCTATATCTATATAGGCACCAAATTCCAATTGCTCAGTTGGAAGCTCATTGTACTCAGTCAGGTACTTGGGAGGATACATGTTTTGTTCACAATGGAGGCGAAATTTGTGTGGTCGACTGTGTCAAAATGTGAACAAAAGTGGACTAAATCATTAATTCGGTCGCCCCGTACCTAGACTGAATTAAAAAATTAGTTTTTACTATTTTTGAAAAAAAATAAAAACAATCAATATGTTGGATTTTTAATTTATAAAATTTTAAAAATAATGTTTAGTATATCATTCACTTATTTTCACTTATTAAAAAACAACCAATAATGTTTAGTTTAATTATATTGGTGCAAACATATCTAATATTTTAATATTTCAGGATTATTTCACCTTTAAGGTTGTTTAAACAAGTAGAGATACTATATATATGTTGATTTTTGAGAGAGAGATATAAACAAGTGATACACTTGAGATAGAAAAAATAAAATAAACAGGACAATTTTTCTATAGGTTTTTTAGGCACCTAAACATATAATAACTTTAAAATTATGCATGTTATTAAGGGTGCAAACAGATCAGATAGTAGTAAAATCATATTCGTATCCGTTTTTATTTTTTGGATACGGATACTGATTGGATATTAGACTAATACGAATATTCGCTTTTTATGATAGTGAAATAACATAATTTTTTTCATAATATATAGTTTCGATACAAATAATTAAAATTTCAAATTATATCTGTATTCATATCCGCATTGATATTCAAATATCGAATCTCCATATCTAATTTTTAAATACGGATTCAAATACGGTTGAATAATATCCGACCCGTTTGCATAATATTTTATATTGAGTATACGAAAAAATTTATGTTAGAAAATATGCAACGTGCAACGAATGAACTCGATCCATTCCGCGTTTGAGTTTGTGTTACATTACATAGTTGACTACACATATAACGCTTTCTAAAAGTTTTACAACGTTTCATATTTTCTTTTTATCTCCAGTGATGGGCCGATGGCCACTTCCAAATTTTAACGGAGCAAATTTAGTTTCATACAGCGCATGTACTGTAGATTCAAAGCAAAGCTGTATATGTTTTTGCCCTGTATGAAACCAAAACTGCTCTGTTAAAATATTTACCCAATTTTGCCACTCGGAAATCAGAATTTACAGGGAAATAGAAATAAACTAAGCTTATTTATATAAGGGATGTAAAGATTTTAACAGAGCAAATTTAGCTTCATACAGCGCATGTACTGCAGAATCAAAACAGAGCTGTATTTGTTTTTGCCCTGTATGAAACAAAAACTTCTCTGTTAAAATATCTACCCCCATTTTGCCACTCAGAATTTACAGGGAAAAGAAATAAACAAAGCTGATGATTGATTAGAACAGCAGGATGAAGAAACGCAGATGCTGGCTCTGAGCTGCGCTGAAGTTTCATCCCACCTTGGAGGGGTAAGGAATTGACTTTTTTTTTTTTAAATTGCAATTTATTTGTTGAAAATTTTAATTTTCAATTTCTAAAAATAAAAAAATTCAGTATATCATTCACATTTTGTTATTAATTAAAAACGCGAAAGATATGTTTAATTAAAATTAAAAGGTAAACCATTGAAAAAAAAAAAAAAAAAGCAAGCATGCATGGACCAGGGATGGCAAAAAAGCCCGGTCGGCCCGGTCATCCCCACCCGGCCTGCCCGAAGGTCTGGTCGGCCCGGCGATGTGATGGGCCAGGTAAAGCCGGGCCTGGGCTTAAGTCGAAGCCCACAGGCAGCCCGTTGGGCTTATTTGATTTTCTGATTTTCTGATTTCTGATTTTCTGTTTTCTGGTTTTCTGGTTTTCTGGTTTTCTGGTTTTCTGATTTTCTGATTTCTGATTTTCTGTTTTCTGGTTTTCTGGTTTTCTGGTTTCTGGTTTTTTGGTTTTCTGGTTTTCTGGTTTCTGGTTTTCTGGTTTTCTGATTTTCTGATTTTTTGATTTTTTTTTTGTTTTCTAATTTTCTGATTTTTGTAGACAAAATAGCGGGTAGGCCGGGTTGAGCCTGGGCCTGGAGGAAAAGCCCATTGAGCAAGCCGGACCTAGATTTCAAGCTCATCAGACTGGGCCGGACAGACAGGCCATTAATTTTTTACAGGCAGGCCAGACCTGAGCTTAACAAAGTACCCCTGGATTAGGTGTACTGCTATCTCTATACATGGTGTATTGGTGTTGGTTCAGGTCTTGAAAGATCGACATTTTTTTCTAATTTTTTTCTTTTGGAAGTTTCTTTTATTGCTTTTGATATTTGCTATTTTGCCCTTTGAAAATTACAATAAAACAACATGTGATTATTTCCAGGAATCCTGACCACATCCAGCCAATATAGCTGCAGTTCCCCATACACGTAACCTACTTTTGCATAAATGTCCATAATATAATATCAATTGCAACTCTATCTTTACATATTTATTATTTTCACAATTTTTTCAGCTTGTCAAATTCTTACTTCTTTTCATTTACTGCAATATTAACTTGCTTGTAGGAGCAGATCCATGTCTATCCAGGAGCAACTGGGATTTTGAGTTTTAATAGATACCAGGACATTTCATTTGGATGCTTGAATTGTTTTTTGCCCCACTCTAGATATTTAAATTATAATTCGGATTAAATTTAGAATTAAAATTAAAATAAATTTTATGAATTATGATTAATAATTAGAATTATAGATTAAAACATAAGAAATTACAAGTCAGAGTATTAGAAAGTATAAATTAAAGCATTGTTTTTTTATCGAGTATCTAATTAGTTAATGAGTTTAAATCCGATTAGTTATTTAAACCCGATCCGGTATTTTTTTGCTCTCCTCGATGGTAATCCTGGATTTGCCCCTGCTTGCTAGATGATATATAGTGATTGTTAAAATTGTCTAAATTATTACAAAAATATATTTAATACAATGATTTACTTAATATAATATTAGGCTTATTGCACCATATATTTTCTTTTTAAAAAATAATATTTTTGTACGCCATGGAATTGGATTTGTTCTGCTAGGGAGAGGGGGTGTCCGATGCCCATCGGACCAAACTCGGTTCAATGGGTGGTTTATACCGTCCGATCCACTTCAAGATCTGTGCACATCACTTTAATGTCCATGATGTTTGCTTTAATATCCGTGCACACAGATTTTGATGTGGATCGGACGGTATAAACCACCCATCGAAACGAGTTTGATCCGACGGGCATTGGACACCCCCCTTCTCCCGTTCCACTAAGGATGAAAACAAAATTTTACTTTAGATAAGGGTTTGATATGCAAAATAAAAGCAAATTCCATACAGCTTTTGCCTGCTAAGTGCCCAAGTTGCTTCCTATCAAATTCCAAAGCGTGCCGACTAAATTTCCCAGACTTGTCTCTGCTGTCACCGACTGGTGGGTCCCACTAACCATTTTGCACCGTTTCTGCATGCCCGACTGGGGCCGCACAAAGAAATGGACGGCTCCTGTTTCTTCTGAGGGAGGAAAAAACAGCATGCTGGAAACCTCTTTTTGTTGACTCCTTCAGACTTGACTTTGTTTACTACACTGGTCTACACTAATAAATGCATGAACCAGATGTTTTAATTTGCACAAAACAAAAATAGATGTTAGTTAGTTTGTTTCCTATGGATGAAATGAAATAGATTCAGAGATAGACAGTTTGTTTTAAATTTTAAAAGAAAATTTTAGCCTATAATTTTCTAGTTATGGTCTATTCTTGTAAGAGTGATGTTTAACAAACTTATTTTGTTTGTAGCTGATAACTTCTTTGTTCTTGTTTTATTTTTCTGCTACAATCTAAGTTTGGGTTTTAAATAGCAAAAATTGATGTGACAAGCTGGTATTAGTATTCCCACCAGCTTATGTGTAGTCAAAGCAGAGAACAACTTGAGTACGTACGGTTCAGGAAAATTGTGACACACCTAGTAAAACTTTGACTCTTGTCTTCGATACAGGTAGCAACGGCCGATACGTTATGTTACTATGCCAAAGACACACTGACACTTAACCCTGATGTGATAAAAAATTTCCAGTTTGACCGTGGTCAAAACAACAAAAGCACTTTTGGAGAAATAGCAAGATTATTAAGTCTTGGTCCTGCTAAGGAATCATTCTGTCGCAAACCTTAGACAAATATCGCTGCATTTTTGGATACTATTTACCTGGTGTGGCCGACTCTAAATACTGTTTCTTCTTGCAGAAATAGATACCATGCCGAACTACAATGAGGGAAAACGTTCCACTGAATAGCACATATTTTGAAGTCAATGAGGTACATTTACATTGACGTACTCTTGCATTAAGTTCAATGTAGAGTTCAGCATGATCAAAGTCAGCTCGAGCTCAACAGTTGAAATCTCAATAATTTAGTAGTGAACTTTAATTTTGTGCGCAAACATTTTGTACTCGAACGTATCACTTACAGTTCACATTTAACACCTGAACCATGTCCATGGAACATTAATCTGTTCAAAAACCCTACCTGCCGGTTTCCTCTCTCTCCCCCTCTCACTTCTCTTTAAATACCTCTCAAAGCTCCTTCTCTTCACCTCACAAACACATACAAAGCAAGCTGCAAAATAAATAAATAAACAGCCTCCTGCCTCAGCCTCTCCTCTCTTCTCTCCATCAGAGAGTAAGAGCAAGAGCAAATCTCCACCGTTGGTTCCTTCCTTCTAGATCCAATGGCTCGTGTTCTCTCCACCTCTTCTCTTTCCAAGACTCTGCTTTCGCAAAACAAGAGGGGATTTGCTGCGGCAGCTGAGTCGGTGAGACGAAGCACCAAAGCAGAGGACAAGGCAGCGGTGGCACAGCTCTTGGCAGGAAAGCGGGTTACGGGTGCAGATCCTGAGTCGTGGGTTCCGGATCCAGTGACTGGATACTACAGACCCGCTAATGGGGCAGTGGAGGTTGATGCAGCTGAGCTTAGAGCTATGTTGCTCAGACCAAAAAATTAGTTAAAAGAGTGTAATTTTGCAAATTTTGAGGGGTTTGAAGGACTAATTAAGAAAAGTTGAAGTTTTCTGTTGTGATTTGGAGCTGTGTTGGTTTTTTACTCTTCAATCCAAAATCCTGGATTAATATAATTACAAAATTAAAAAAATATGTTTGTTTTTGTTAATTTTTTGCTCTTCTCTGCCAGAAAATCAGGCCTTTGTCAAAATAAAAAATTGGAAAATTAAACTCCGTGTCTCAGTATATGCACAGCATAGGCTACAGTCATACTCTCCACCATTACAATGAGAACCTCATAAAAATTAAAATTAATACAATGGAATATTTGAAACGATATAATTAAAAAACTGATGAAGGATAAGGATTCACTTTTATTTAATAACTATAAAACAAACTGATTATAGGTAAAATTAGTAAATATTAAATAGTAATGTTAAGCAAATTATTGGCTGAAATATTTATTAATGGATATTTATTTAATTCACAAATGATGTAAAACATAGGAGAATGAGTGCTTTTCCTGAGCCCTATTTTATACTTAATAAAACAATTTGACATATAAAAACTGAGCTAAAATTGATGACACATAAAGTTGTTTTTCTTTTATTTTTTTTAGATGAGTTGGATATTTGTTTGGAGACGTGTAAATTTACAAATGTGGAAATATTTCCGGCCACAGAATAACCTTCATTTACAAGCAATTTATTTTTGTAATTAATAACAAGTTCCTTTGGTGTATCATATATCTTTGATGCATTGTATACTTTTAAGTTTTCATATTATCGAACTTTGAAGACCTAATTTTGGTAATTATTAATACCAAAAAAAAAACCCCAACAATTTGAGAATATGAGATGCTGAGTAGGACTATATAGTGTGCTTAAGTTCATCAATATTTTTTGTAAATTCGATTATAAAATTTATTGAATTAAGTTTAAACGACAAGTTTGTAAACTTAATTATAAAATTTATTAAATTAATTTCAAATGATCATGTACTTTACAAATAATGCATGCACATATAAATACTTTACTTTAATTTTTTAAATTAATTTAGTATAAAATCAAATAGTTAAAAATTAAAAGATTTACAAATTAATTTTAATATATTTATTTTTTGAATATTTTTTTACCATTGATTCTAATACAAAATACAAAATTAGTTCGAAAATATAACTTTTGTTCTCCTCGTGAGATGGTTATCCATTGAATCTGAGGAAGTAAATTTACAATTTGCAACGGTACCAAACTTTTGTTATATTTTATTCTCCCTCTTTTATTTTATCTTTGTTTTATGTCCAATTTGGAAAGCGACATGTCAATGCATGCATGTCTCCAAAATGAGATGCGGCGATGATTTCTCGGATTCTCAATCATTGATTTGTTATGTAATTCATTGAAAGATTCTCCTTTTGTTTTGTTGGTGACATCATGACATATATTCTTAAATGTTTTTCTCATTATATAATATCAATATGTTAGACTCGGTTGGTATTTTGTAAGGAAATACAATTTTTTTCATGTTTGGCACACTTAATAATTATTTATGGTCTATTTTAGGAGTAGAATTATCTTTGTGAACTTAATTTCAAAATTTATTGAATTATTTTCAAATGAAGAATTCAAACTGTTCAAACCGACTTTTGATATATCTACATATAAAAATTATAAATTATAAATTATATTTAGTATAAAGTCAAACAGTTAAAATGGTTAAAATTTGTTATTTTAAATCAATCCGATAAATTAAACATCCTAATTCTACTCCTATTTTATTATGTCAATTATAATCTTATATTTAGTTGTTTGACCACGCTAACCCATTTTGATAAAAAAAAAAAAAAATGCCATTGTGATGATGTGGTAATTGAAATTAGAGCACATGCACGTGCACGTGCATATAAAACAAGTATTTCTTGAATTTTTTTTTTTTCAAATGTTCTGTTTTGCTCTTATCCTTCTTTAATACTCTTTTTTTTTCCACTCAAACAAAAAAAAAAGTATTAAAGAAGGATAAGAGCAAAACAGAACATTTGAAAAAGGAAGGAAAATCTATCCAGGGTGCTTTCGATCAAGTTCCAGGAATAACATTCTTTCTCTGATTGGTGGGGCCCACTAGCATTTCAAAAGAAAATTATTTTAGAAATATATTAAATATATTGTTGGGGAAGGAGATAGATGGAAAATTCTTTTGATCCTTTTGAAAGGAACAATATTATTGATTCCTCATCTTTAGGCATTTTTTAAGAATTGAATGTCTTCAAATTTGATCACAATTTTTTTTTAAAATTAATGTGCTGGTTTCTTAACATCAAGGAAAAAAAATCCGAATCAATGTATAAAGGAATCTGAAATACTACTAAATTTCGGATTTTATGTGACCAAATTTGAAGACTTACATCAATTACATAAAATTTGCCGAGCACAATAGAAACTAATAAGAAGAGAGGTCAATTCTTTATTCTATATTCCTCTTTTTTTCTCCTATTTCGGGTCCTCCCGAACATGCAAAATGATAGATAACATTATAAAAAAATTCATTAATTTAGAATCTAATACTATATAACCTTATATATCAATTAATTAAAGGAGAGTGCTATATTCAGATCAATTATTACAAAATTGAGGACTAAGAAGATTTTTTTCTCTAAATACCGGTTGCACCCTTGTTCTCTCTCCCACTCCTAAATGTCGTAATTAATACAAAAGTTAAATAAAGAAGGATCCTTCGGAGATAATATATATATATATATATGTTCCAAATCCATATCTCCTTTCTCCCTTTTTGTATCTTTCATATTTCCTTTCTCCTTAATTTCTTCAACTTATATGTACAGAAAAAAAATAATAAATCAAATCGTATAGTTAATCTGAGCTCTTATGGGATGGGTAAAGAGCTCGAGTATGGAGTCAGTTGTCATGTGCAATTGTTGATCAGTAAGTCAATTAAATAACATTAAAAAAATGATTAAACTATTAAATAAACATAATTTATTTCTGAATTGTTTATGTTAATCATATCATGTATCAATTGAATTTCAACCGTAAGAAAAACTTAGTTATAATACTATTGCATCTATACATAAAATTGGAAGTAAGATAATTTTTTTAGTGAATGTTATCATCATTGAACATCTTCAACTATTCAAATTAAATAAAATGCACCTAGTCTATATATATAGAGCACATATCTTACTCAAAACCCTTCTTGCCTCCTCTTTAAATACCCCTCCAGTCCACAAACAGACATTAGACTTTAGTATTTTTCTGGGTCCTGCAATGAGGACCTCATAAAAAGTTAAAATTAAATATAATAGTAGAGAATGTCAAAATAAGTTTGTGGCTACGCGAAGAATGCAAAAGAAAAAAAAAATTGCAACTTGACTTTTGGGTCCATGTATTTGGAAAAATGTTCATTGTTTTTTCTGTTGAAGGATAAGGATCACTTTTATATATTTAATACCTAAAAGTCAATGATGATAAGATAAAAAAAATTAACAAGCATACGTCACATGAATGATATGTCTTATTATTTGTAATATATATATACATTGTTGATTCTAATACCTATTTATCAATTTTTGACACAAAAATATTGTCCTAAAAAAATTGTAAAATAATGAACTCAGCTTGAGAATCAGCTGAGTCAATTACGAATTGAGCCGAACTAGCTTATTAACAACTTATTTGTATTGTGAACTGCCTATAAATCACAAGCTCAAAGAACACATTTTGTTCTTGTACGAATTTCATCCTCTCACATAATGCACACAAAGAGATACAATAAAAGAGTTATTTTCTTCCTACAACAAGTTGAGAAATGAATCGAGAGAACGAGCTGAGCTGAGCTGAGTCAAGTTTAGTAACAGAGGTCAGAATTCTTAAGAGCCACTGATGATTAAATAAAGTTGCAATTTTTTTATAAACTGAGCTGAGTCAACTTTATAAACTTTATAAATTAATCAATTTTATAAAAAGTCTTCCTGAAAGTGAACTTTATTTTTTGATTAGTTTATAAAAAAGTTGCAAATTTATTTATTTTTGGGTCAATATTGTCTTTGGAAAAGTGTTATTTGTTTTTTTATGTTGAAGGATAATGATCAATTTTATTTAATACCTAAAAGTCACTGGTGATAAAGATAAACTTAGTAATAGGGATGTCACATGAACTTTCCAGGAAATCACCTAGATTATTACTGTCTAAATACACTTAACTGTGGAGTTCCAATGGATTCAATGCTATATATATATGTCTTATTAGTTGATATATATAATTGATTGGAGAAATATATAATATCTGCAATTTATTGGCTAAAAATAATGCCATGGATAAAAGAATAGGACTGCTTTTTCTTGAGCTCTCTTTGATACCATATGATCAATTTGATATAAGCCAGTTGTAATAAAAAAAAAGTTGGAATAGAAAATTATGTATTGCAAAAAAAGTTGTAATAAAAAAAAGTTGGAATAGAAAATTATGTATTGCAAAAAAAAAAAATTACCTAATTGTCTGAATTGGCGTATAATTGTGAAAAAGCTAATTTGATTTTTTTTTATAATTTAGTATTAGGATTTATGACACAAAAATAATGTCTGATATCCAATCTGAATCATTCGATCTGCTTCATAATTCGTATGTACAATTATAAGCTGCTAAATCATTCGATCCGCTTCATCATTCACAGGTAATAGCGTAATTTGTTTTTCAGATTAATCTTAATTTTTTTTTTAGAATGTCATACATCAACGATGCAAGTTGTTTATTTTTGAAATTATAGGAACACTTTTTTTGTAATTAGCTGGTACCAGAAATTTGAAAAAAAAAAATGACATCAATTTTGAATGTGAGGAAAAGCAAATTTACAATTGGGCAACACAAACCATATAATATAGCCACCATGCATCACATGTTTTGTTATTTTTATGTCCAATTTGGAAAAAAAAAAAACCTTACTTTAAATATGGTTTTGATGAAATTAAATCTGCTGCGATTCTTAAGGAATTGTAGGATCCTGCTTTTTCATATCTAACTCTTAATTTTTTTTTAGATTCGTACTTGAAAATCAGTTTTTTTAGAGATTCGTGTATTTTAAAAAAATAAATGTTGGATATGAAAAAGCAAGGTCCTACAATCCCTTAAGAATCGCAGCAAAGAACTAAATCTTCTGTCTCCAGAAAACAGGATTTTCTTGTTCCTAAATCGCTGACATGTGAATTCGCATCAAAACTAAAATTAATATTTAAATATTTAAAATCGTCTAAACCGAGCAGGAAGATTCGTTTCCGGTTTTGACAGGCAAAAAGTAACGAAAGATTCTCCACACAGCTTTTGGTTGCTAAGAAGTTGCTTCCTATCAAATTCCAAAGCGCGCCGACTGGTTCTCCATTTATCCAGACTTGTCTCTGCTGTCACCGACTGGTGGGTCCCACCAACCATTTTGAAAGTTTCTGGCCGGCTGGGGCCACAGAAAGAAATGGACGGCTCCTGTTTCTCCTAAGGGAGGAGAAATTCTAGAAACCTTTTGTGTTGACTCCTTCAGACTTGACTTGTTTACCACACTGGTCTACATTAATAAATGCATGAACCAGACGGTTTTAATTTGCAAAAGGGTCTGCCAATTAACCTCACGGTTGACATTTAAGTAAATGAACCAAGTCCATGGTGAACTAATCTTCTTCAAAACCCTTCGTGCCGCTTTCCTCGCTCTCTCCCTCTCTGCTTCTCTTTAAATACCTCCCAAAACACCTTCTCTTCACCTCACAAAACATTCCAAAGCCTCACTCTCCTCTCCTCTCTTCTCTTCATTACAGAGTAAGAGCAAGAGCAAAATCAACTAAAACAGATCTCCACCGTTCGATCCTTCCTTCTAGATCCAATGGCTCGTGTTCTCTCCAACTCTTTTCTTTCCAAGACTCTGCTTTCGCAAAGCAAGAGGGGATTTGCTGCGGCAGCTGAGGCGATGAGACGAAGCACCAAAGCAGAGGACAAGGCAGCAGTGGCACAGCTCTTGGCAGGAAAGCGGGTTGCGGGTGCAGAACCCGATTCGTGGGTACCGGATCCAGTGACTGGATACTACAGACCCGCTAATGGGACAGTGGAGGTTGATGCAGCTGAGCTTAGAGCTATGCTGCTCAGACCAAAGAATTAATTAAACGTGTAATTTTACTTGCAAATTTGCAAATTTTGGAAGGACTAATTAAGAAAAGTTGAAGTTCTCTGTTATGATTTGGAGTTTTGCCTTGTTGGTTTTCTTACTTTTCAACCCAAAATCATGGATTGATATAATTATAAAAAATGATTGTTATGCTTTGGAGTTTTGCCTTGTTGGTTTTCTTACTTTTCAACCCAAAATCATGGATTGATATAAGGCAAATTCTTCCATTATAAAATAAAAAATGATTGTTGGTTTTGGTTATCTTTTGCTTTGTTCTCTTGTTCCTCTCTGCTAAAAAGTGGAAAGTTTTGGACTTAATTGGAAATTAAAAATTGTCTGTATACGCAGCAGGCTTCAGCCCTACCCTACGCAATTGCAATGAGGACCTTATAAAGAAGAAAATTAATACAAAGGTGATTCACTTTTATTAAATAACTAAAAAACAAACTGGTGATGGGTAAAATTAATAATATTAATTTCAAAGCAAATTATTGGCTTAAATAATGCCATGGACTCATGGACCATGGAGCTCTAATTAATTCACAAATGACATACACTTGATACAATTTGACATAAAAGTTCTAATAACATAACTGAGCTAAAAAATAGGTGACACAAAAAGTTGTTGGTAATTTTTTTTTAAATGAATATGATATTTTTTTGGAGACGTAGATTTGCAGTTGTGGAAATATTTCCAGCCACAAAATAAACAACTTTGCTTTTTTAAATAAACAAACCTAAATTCCTTTGATGTATCATACATCTTTGATTTACAAGTGCATTTTTATATAGAAATCATTAAACTATTTAAACCTTTTATATTAGAGAAGATTTTAATTTTTGTAATTACTAACATCAACAAAAAAATAACATCAATAATGGCAAATACTCTCGGGATTTTTTTTAAATAAAACCGATTTTAAATATTTTAACCAAACAAGCACAGTTGATTTTTTTTTTTTTTTTAATAAAAAACAACTCCACCGATCCGTAAAATCAGTGGAGATAGAAATGCATTTGTTCCACCGATCAGAGTCATTTGCTATTGTTTTATGTGATTAAGTCGTATGGAGGGATCATAAAATGGCGTCACCGATGCAGATCGGTGAAACAAATGTAATTCTTCTTTTATTAATTCTACGGATCAGTAAAGTTGTTTTTTATAAAATAAAATAAAGAATACTTATGAAAATATTAAATTTGATTCTGTTTTAAAAAAAAATCCAACTCATCCTTTAAATGTGAGGAAGTAAATTTATAACTTGCAACAACAATACTTTTGTTTATTTTATTTTATCTTTATTTTATGTCCAATTTGGAAAGCGACAAGTCAATGCATGCATGTCTCCAAAATGAGATGCGGCGATGAATGATTTGTATAAAATATCTCGGATTCACAATCATTGATTGTTAGGTTTGATTGAATTAAAAATTTCCTTTTGTTTTGTTGGTGACATCATGACATATATTCTTATATGCTCTCCTCATTATAAAATTAATATGTTAGATTCGGTTGGTGTTTTGTAAACAAATAATAAGTTTGGTGTACTTAATATTTATTTGTGGTCTATTTTTTTTATGTCAATTACAAATTTGCAAGTATTTTGTACGTAATTTGCTGTGTTCAAAATTTAAACAGAAAATACAACCAATAAAAACAAATTAGGTCAAAAAATTTCATCTTTAATAGAATTTGTATTTTTATAAAACAATTTTGTCCAAGAAAATAAATTATTTTGTCTTTACTTCTCCGTTAAATAGGAAGGTAAATAATATTTTAGTGAGTAAAATTGTTAATTATTTTCTTATTTTGTTGTTATTAATAACATAAAAAGAAAGAAATTTTATCGATTAATTGCTTTTATAACAACATTTATATTGATTTTAGAGAACTAAAATCAAATTTCAACATAATAAATATCAATACATTGTAATATAAAATTGCATGTATAAATTTTTTCATGTTAATTGTTTAAAATTCATTAAATTAAATCTGTAATTTAACTAATCATGACACTCAATATAAGAGAAAGATATTTTAGCTGTTTGTGCGAGCAAACCCATTTTGTGATGATGTTGTCATGAATTCTTTTCTACAATAATTAACATGGTACAAAGTTAGCTGTCAGAACAAGCAAATAATTAAAACATACGTATACAATGGTGTTACGCAATTGAAATTAGAGCACATGGATATAAATAAAGTATTCAACAAAAGGATAAGAACAAAAACAAAAATAATTATTTTTGTAAAATTGGGATAAAAAAATATCTTCAAAATATTTTTAAATATGCAACGTCTTACACAAAAATTATCATCAGAGACAAATTTACTTTTGATTAAATAAAGTTCAATTGATCTCATTCACTTTTTTTTTTATATTTGTATTTTATTTTTAATATAGTTTAAAAGAAAATATTATGAATATTGTGTAATTGATCCTATTCGTAGTAGAAAAATGATATATGTTTGATTTTTATTCATGTTTGACATCTATTTTCTGAAACTTTGACTCTGTCTTTTGTTTTTATCAGTAGATCAAAAGCTAATTTTTATTATCTAATACTCACAAAAAACTATTGATTCAGATTTTGAATCTCTTACCATTGTAATCGCATACAAAAAAATATTATTTTTGCCACACATTTTCTGTTCTAGCTGGATTAAAAAAATAAAAAAAAATAAAATTAACCCAGGCAATTTTGTGTTGCTTTTGATATAAAGTTCCGGGTGCAAGCTTCTTTCTCTGATTGGTGGGGCCCGTTAGCAGTGTGCATCGCCACTGCTTTGGCCAATAAAAAGAAATGGACGGCTCCTGTTGCGTGTGGAGAAAAAGAACTTGACTCAGTCACCTCTTGACTTGTTATAACTTGTTTTAATATTACAGAGCACATATCTCATTAAATAATATAAATACATGCACCTAGTCTATAGACCACATATCTTATTCAAAACCCTTCTTGCCTCATCTTTAAATGGCTCCTAAAAATTTAAAATACGGTCTCATAAAAAATTAAAAATCAATTACAAAAGTAGAGAATATCAGTATGAGTTTGCGGCTACAAGAAGGATGAAAAAAAAAGTTGTAAATTTATTTATTTTTGTGTCAATGTCTTTGGAAATATGTTCATTTTTTTATTCTGTTGAAGGATATGGATCACTTTTATTAATTTAATACCTAAAATTCAATGATGATAAGATAAAATTAGTAATAGTGATGTTGACCAAAAAAATATTGTAATAGAAGACGTAAAATCAGAGTAAATGGGTCCGCTAATTCAATCTACGGAGTTTTATTAATGGATCCGCAGATTGAATTGGCAGCTCTAGTATTTTTGAAATTCTCCATATTTTGTAATTTTTTAGTTTATTTTTTTTAGATTATGGTATAGATAAAAATTTCGGGCCGGTTCTGATTGAGAAAGCACATAATAGTCCGAATTGAGAAAAAATAATTTGAATTTTATAAAGAGACTAGATTAGGGTGAATAGCAATAAATGTTTGTAAAATTTTCTAGAACAAACAAGCAGGACCTTTCTATGTATGGAAACGTGTGTGCAAATTGTAAATAAGGAAATTTCCTGTCACAAAATCGCCATAATTTTCGAGTAATGGTGTAATTTGTTTTAAAAAAAATCTTAAATTCTTTTAGTGTAACATACATCTTACGGAACTAAATCTGTGCAATTTTTTGAGAAAACGAGCACTTTTTTTTCTCAATCTGGATCGTTCAAAATTCATCGCACGGCTTTAATTAAATTTGAATCATTTCAATAGATTAAATTGATATAAAAATAGTAATTGTAGCCGTGTGATGAATTTTGAACGATCTAGATAAAATAAAATGAAGATGCTCACTTTCTCAAGAAAATGAGTAGATTTGAATCCATGCATAAATTGTTTATTATTATACTTGCTTCCCCCCTAATTACTTCTATTTTGAAAACAATAGTACAATCTTTTTGTAATTAGCTGGTGCCAAAAAGTAAAATAAAATAACATAATAAATGCTTATTATCTATTGAATGTGAGGAAGCAAATTTGCAATTTGCAATTTGCAACAAACCAATAATTATAACATTATATATTATATATAGTCGTCATGCATCACATGTTTTGATTTTTTTATACATCTTTTTACGTCCAATTTGGAAAGTGAAAGGTCCATTAATTCATTCACGTCTCCAAAATGAGATGCGGCGAAGATTCTCCAAAATTGAGATGTCTCAATCAATCATTGTATGTTGCCTTCATTGAAAGATTCTTCATTTGTTGTTTACCTATGAATCATGTCTTCCTTATTATAAAATTAATATGTCATATTTGGTTTCTATATTTTCTACGTAAATAACTGGTCTGTGTTGCATGTTTGATGAACATAATATTTGTGTCTATTTAGTTATATCAAGGGACGTTTTTTTTTTTTTTTTTTTTTGCATGTATGGTCATTAACTGTCAGAGAATAAACAAATAATATAACATATACAACGGTGTCACGCAATGCAATTAAAGCAAACATTTCATAAAATTTACATATAAATTTTGAGGAGAAATTAAATTCATTGTTAGGTTAATTGCTTGTGAAGTTCTGATTAAGTTCCAAGAAACTACTGGAGAGCTGTCAAGATTCTCTTTTAACTTCTTTCTTACACTAACAGTGGGACCCGCTAGAAAGGAAAATGAAGAAATGGAGGAATCCAGTTGCGTCTGGAAGAAAAACAGAGAGAAGACTTTTGATTTAGTTGCCCTTTTGAACTGTTAAAACATTATTTTTTGCTGGCTAGACTTAGTCTACATGATTAAATGCATCAACCAAAATTTCATCAAGTCCTGTTTTCTCTTTAATTAAAACAAAAATGGTTCATTAATTATTAGGAAGAGAGTAAAGAAAGCATGAGAAAAATGAATTTTATACTTAGACTAAATTGCTCTAGATATACAACTGTATAATTGAATTTAGACACAAAAATAAATGGTTCATTTTATCTATTCACTGAGAATATGTGTCATTCACAAAAAAATAAAAAGTGAGAAATAAAAATATATATACTCTCTCTTGTTTATTTTTGAGATAAAATATGATTAAACCTCTCAACTTTAATATCTATAAAAAAAAAATTTCATCTAGATTTCGAACTTGCGGCGCTGTCATGTAGAGAGCATTATTTTAGCCAATAAATTAAATGTCGGTTCTTTATATTTATTTTCTTTTGTTTTAAATATACATATTAGAGTATATAATGTTATGGAGCAATATGATTGAATATTAGTATCAAATGAAATGAAACTTATAGAATATTATTAGCTAATCTTTTTACTCTTAACGGTTCAAATTAATTAGCATACGCCATGCCTATATAGTGCATATCTTATTCAAAACCCTGTTTGCCTCCTCTTCTTTATATACTCCTCAAAGTCTTTCATTCTTTTTCTCACCTCAAAAGAAATTAAAGCGCTCAATAATTCCAAAACTAAGCGTGCAAATAGAAAGTTGTGATATCAATCGTTCAATCAAGATCCGATGGCTTGTGCTCTTTCTTCCTCTCCTCTTTTCAAGACTCTCCTTTCTGATGGCATCTCTTTCCTTGCCAAAAGGTAATGCATATTGCTCACATTTCAATCTCAAAATTTGCTCCTCAAAATAGAACAGATGCAAATTTTAGTAAAAGAATGATTCTTTTACGGGCATTTGTGAAAAATTTCAATTGAAAATTCAATGTTGATTAGATAGTCGATGTTTTGATACGCAGGAGAGGATTTGCAGCGGCTGTAGAAACGGCAAGACGAAGCCCCCCAACAGAGGAGATGGAGGCAGTGACTAAGTCCGTGGCGGGAAAGCGGGTTGCGGATGCAGACCCGATTCCGTGGGTTCCTGATTCAGCTGGATACTACCGACCCGCTAACCAGGTTGTTGAGGTCGACGCTGCTGAGCTTAGAGCGACGCTGCTCAGATCAAGGACTTAGATTACATGTGAATTTATTAAGGGAGCAGACGGTTTTCGAATGGGCATCAGAAGTCCAGTCGGGATCATTTGATTCGCTTTTGAGATTCATTCAAAATTAAAATTATAAACTGTCCGTGAATCTAATATATAGTATGAATCTCCGTGTGGATCGAAATGTCGAGATTGAGCATCACATAGAATTTGGTCTGATGCCTATCAGACCCCCTTTGTTCCCTTGTTAAAAATGTTGAAATGTGAAAAAATTTCCATGTGGTGAAAAATGGGTTGTGAATTGTGAAATTAAAATTGAAATGAATATAAGTGATTTTTGGTCATTTAATTTTTTTTTTGCGTTGTACCTAGTTGATTTGGTTTAAATGGCCAAAGCATGAATAGATGTGGGATACACACTGACAGAAAAAGAAAACATCTTTATAAATAAAAACGAATATGGTGGCAATACAAATTAGAGAGAACAAATGAGAAAGAAATAAAGATCAACTAACAGAAAAGGCTTCAACCAAATTGAAACACATTTGAATCTTTCAAATGCTGTTAACAACCTAATGACAAAGCACAAAATGCTGTTAACATAATAACACCGACTCAACCATATATTCCTTCATATACAGATAAACTGAAATACAATAATCTCCACCCTGACTCTGCCTCTGCAATAGCAAAAGGTTCACAGTTGAACAATTAGCAAATATTTGCAATTTCAGGTAAGGAGAAAGGAAATGAACTCCAGTAACTCAGAAAAAGGAACTCACATTCAATTGATCTTGTCCCAGTTATCATCATATAGGCAGATCACCGCATCTTCGTTCACGGTCTAATGTCCATTGCCACTTGCAGTTCCATCAGTACGGCTACTTACTGCTTGCATCAATCAGGTATTGCACTGGTCAGAATTCTCCAATGTGATGAGCAGTGTGTATTCGATGGATATTGAATCAAATTCGGTATAATGTGGGGGTTTATGGCGTTTGATCTGTGTTGAGATTTGTGCGTACATTAAAATTGTAAACTGCTAAACTGAATAGACATATCTTAATGTGGATTGAACAGCTCAGATTAGACAAGAAAGGATGTTAAAAGTTGGATGTATTTTTAGTTGTTATTTTTGCTTAATGATGGGATAACTTGGGTTATCTATATGACCAGAGTTGTTTTTATTTTGAACTTGGGGTTTTTACCGGATTTTGCTTTTTTTATTTGAGTTCATGACTGATGCAAGGTACAAAAACTGTTGATTAATTAAGAGCACAGTAATTATTATTTTTCTTAATAAATATTTTAAATTTAGTAAACTGAGAAATAGAATCATTAACAAAGCATTTGAATTTGATGGATAAAATATACAAATTAATTTTATTGTTTTGATGGACAAATATTTAATACAGAAGATATATTCATGAACACGCACGACTATATATATATATGAACTAACAATAATTAAACCAAATGGATGAACCAATAAGACTCAACAGTTCGATCTCGGCCCAAACAAACAACTAACCAGGCCTGAGGCCCAGTCCACGGATAGGCAATTTATAGATCTAGAAATAGACAATGACCTAGACAATTGAAGTTATATATGAATTAAGTGGAAGGCT
Source organism: Carex cristatella (assembly GCA_024447775.1). NCBI lineage: Eukaryota > Viridiplantae > Streptophyta > Magnoliopsida > Poales > Cyperaceae > Carex > Carex cristatella. Next base: position 5,599,089 of record JAJHPF010000007.1, read on the forward strand.
CAAATGCTCCATTAATTTCTTATTCCAATCATGCTTCACAATTGAAGTTAATGTCACGGATCAATGCTCTTTTCAGGGTTGTTGGAGAAATTAATGTGACAGTAGAAGACTTTGACCAAGTCAACTGTCATTTATGCTAATGTAAGTTTTTTTTTTTTTTTGAAAATCTTCATAGAAGCTGTGAATTTGTGAGGGAGAATCGAACTCTCGACCTTTGTGTATAATAATTCTAGGATATTTTTTTAACCAACTATGCTACCTCTCCTTTCTCTATGCTCATGTATGTTATTAAGTACTATGTCACTACTATAAAAATATTGAGTATAAATGGTTAAAATCATGTACAATTCATATTTAAATAAAAAATAGAAATCAAAATCTTAATCTAAATTCAAATTAAACACCACATTTACCAATATAACAAAATACTAAACTAAATTTAAAAAAAAACCATCAATTTAAATACAATACATACCAACAACACTACATTTACCAATATAAACAACATATAATTACATTACACAAATTGTTACATAAACAATATTCTAAATAAAAATATGAAAATACAACAAAAAATTCTAGATCTTAAACTTTATACATTTACGTAAACAATATCTAAAAAAAGTATGATAAAAAAATACAAAATAAAACAATAGAAAAAAAATTAAGTTTAATCAGAGACTTCAAATTAACTTTTCCTTCTTTTTCCTATATCCACTAGTCAAGGACACTTAACAGGAACCATACATTCATTCAACCGTATTTATTATGACTTTGTTTCTTTATTTGTCCTATTATAGAAGTAAGACATTTCTTTGTGTAGGATAAAAGTATATGCGGGTGTCTGTCTCGCACCACTACGGCAGAAAACACCATCAGCTACTGGCCCACCGGTCGCTGATAGTATGGGGCGCCGGTCGCTGATGGGTGATTTGGTCGCTGATAGGAAATTTTCGTCACTGATCCACCGGTCTCTGAAAGGTTCGTCTCTGATAAATTATTTGGTCGCTGATATGCGTTTCGCCGGTCGCTGATACATAATCAGAGACCACTTGACGTTGGTCTCTGAAAGTTTTTGCTGACGTCATGAGTTGTTAACAGAGACCATTTTTTTGGTCGCTGATAACTATTCTGGTCGCTGATACTCTGATTATCAGAGACCACTTATTTCGGTCTCTGATAATGGAAACCCCGGTCGCTGATACCTTCAGTATCAGAGACTAAATAGCCGGCACTACTACAGAATATGGTGATTGTACACGGATAAATCACGAAGAGCTACACGGATTTCCAACAGTGTAGGATATTAGGGTGTAGGAATGTCCCATCTTTTGCAAACGGATATTTATCCGTGTACAATTATCAACAATCTACACGGATTTCTAATTAAAAGCCGTGTAGAAATCCAACTAGAGCTACACGGTTTTTTAATAGAAAATCCGTGTAGGAATATCAACATTCCTACACAGATATTTAGTTAAAATCCGTGTAGGAATATCAACATTCCTACACGGATATTTAGTTAAAATCCGTGTAGCTCTCCTAAACAGAATATTAAATAAATAAACCGGGTTCAGTAACCTTCCTACACGGATTTTTAAGTAAAAATCCGTGTATAATTGTTTCCTACACGGATTTTTAAATAAAAATCCGTGTAGGAAGGTTGCTGAACCGTTTTTTTTTTTTTTTAGCTAGCCTCCACTTTTGCTAGCCAATAATATATATTTCAGATTGAATATACATAGCTTTTTGCAAAAATAAATACATAACCTTTTGCAAAAATAAATAGAGAGCATTTTGTATATACATATAACCTTTTGCAACACACATATATACATAGCTTTTTATACATGCAATCCTTTTGATCCAACACATAGCATACACTCCTCAAGATCCTATACAATGTTTGTATAAAAATTATGTCCTCACCACTTAATAACCATGTGATCAAGTTTTGGGTGTAGAAATTATGTCCTCACCACTCAAGATCTAGCATTTCTACACTGTTATTTAAATAATAATCCGTGTACAATAACCCCTTCCTACACGGATTTTTTAATAAAAATCCGTGTAGCTCTCTAGCCTTTCTACACTGTTATTTAAACAATAATCCGTGTACAATAACCCCTTCCTACACGGATTTTTTAATAAAAATCCGTGTAGCTCTCTAGCCTTTCTACACTATTATTTAAACAATAATCCGTCTACAATAACCCCTTCCTACACGGATTTTTTAATAAAAATCCGTGTAGCTCTCTACAATTCCTACACGGATATTTAACTAAATATCCGTGTAGGAAATATAAATTTCAAACGGCTTTTTGGAAACACTGTTTTTTAATGAAATATCCGTGTGGGATTCTTAGAGATATCATTGATCATTGGAAAAATTCTATTTGGTACACGGTTTTACATAAAACCGAGAAAATCCGTGTACAACCACAGTGTAGGAAGCGCCATTCTGTAGTAGTGCGGTCTCTGATACGTTTTTCCCGGTCGCTGATAATAATTTTTTTTTTAAATTAATTTGTTTCTGGTTTTTTTTTATTCATTGGTTTTGATTCTATTAATTTTATTTATTATTGATATTTCGTCGTTTCGGAATTGTTATCAAACGTACAATTGCATTGATATTTCGTCATTTCGGAATTGTTATCAGACGTACAATCACATCGATATTCCCATATATAATCAATATTAAAAACGAATAAACAATCACCTAGAACAAGAACATAAATATACCAACTATAAATATCCAATCAACATCTGTATACTAAATATCCAATCCACATAAATATGGTAACATAAATATCTGAACCTAAACTATAACATAGATAAATATGCATGCCAAATCAAGAAAATCTAAGAAGTACCATCTCTGCCGAGATCCTCGCCATCATCGTTGCCATCCTCGCCATCATCGTCGTCGTCCTCATCGTCATCATGAGGATCTGGCATCGAGACATGGTCCGAGGTCGAACCTCCCTGTCAGTTGTTTAAATAATTAGGATTTCGGATATAAAGGATTCACAATTAAAACATAATGATTTCTCAATTCAATATATTACCTAATTTAGATTGATCGGATTCAAATCCTAACACCTTGGTTCATTCAATTAAATTCAATACAAATTCCGTTACTTTAGCCTCATCACTAGATTTTTTACAATTCACAATTCATTATTAGGTATACCAACTTGAGCAACATTTCGAACTATGCAAACAATTTAAGTTTCTTCTTCTGAAAATAGAAGAAAAAAAAAGACAGAATAATTAAAAAAGAATAATTAACCTAAAAAACAGAATTTCAGTAACTATCTGTTTGCTACTTATCCATCTGGCAATCAAAGCTATCAAGGTCTCAAAAGAATCATTGTACAGGTTTACAATCAAATATGCAACAGATATAATCTATTGTGGTTCTACAATTGAGAAGAAGCCAAGTACAGTACATCAGCTATTTAAACCACACATTATATTTACATTATTCAAAACACTCAAAATATATCATATGCAGGACCAAAACAACTGTATAATGTTCATTTGTACCACCACAATGTCAGAATTTTGGAATGGGAATTGCAAAATATAGCCACTTCCGGTCTGCTCTGAGAAGGAGAAATCCGTACCATTTCCGGTCTGCTGCCAATATAGCCACAAAATCTACTGGTCTCTCAGTAACTGGTTAAATAAATTACTGATCTGGCTAAGAGGGAAAATGGTACTGGTAATTGGAAAAGGATCCTCATAACTGGTCCAAATCTTCTGCTTTTCATTCTTTATTGTGCTTAATTTCCGTTTGTTTGGAGCTTAGAATTTGAAATTTTACTTATTTTTCCACCTTCGATTAATCTTATTTTTGAAAGAAGCAAAGTGCGCTTTCAATTATGGTTTTCCCGACGTTCTTGTTTTGAAAAACTGACAGAGCCTTGATATCGTACCCTTATTGGAGAAGGGATCGACGCTGTACCAGATGAAAACATAAATATGTGAGAGAGAGAGTCAAAGACAGACCTAACGCGCAGCGCAGGCGGAGTCGGATGCAGCACAGACGGAGTCGGTCGGGCGCAGCGCAGGCGGAGTCGGGCAGGGTAGCGCAGCAGGACGTGCAAGGCGCAGGCCGGCGGAGTCGGATGCAGCGCAGGAGGGACGAGCAGTGCGCAGGCAGATGGAGTCGGGCATCGGACGGGACGAGCAGGCGTGGCGCGCCTCCATTTTTTTTTCTTTTGATTTCTGTCTAACCTAACGCGGGAATAAAAAAAACCCTGAGGTTTGGCGGTGATTTTTTAGGGACACCTTCAGAGACCGGGACCAAGTGGTCTCAAAAAGGTCTGAGCGCCGGTCGCTGAAGGGTCATCACCGATTTTTTGTTTCTTTTTTGAGGTTTTCAGAGAAATCTTTCAGAGACCGGGGATTTTCGTCTCTGTTAATTTTTGCGCCGGTTGCAGAAAGTGTTTCAGAGACCGGTCCAGACGCCGGTCTCTGATGATGGTCGCAGATAAAGCTGGTCACCAGTACTTTTGCTGATTTAATTTTTTTTAAAAGAAAAAATGAGAATCAGCGACCATTGAGGGCGCCGGTCTCTGATACTGGTCGCTGATACTCAATCCTGCTGTAGTGCACCCTCTCACACACACAATCTTTTGGTTTTGATTCAAGAAGAATAGATACAGAGTTAAAGCTTGCCAATGACACCATTCACTTTAACCATCATCATCTTTATCATGGGAAGTCCTCTCTGTAAAGCCGGCGACATCCTCCTGTCAGGTCAGCCTCTTTCAGGAAACCAAACCTTAGTTTCCAAAAATGGTATCTATGAACTTGGCTTTTTCTTTGATTCTTTCGACTCTTATTTCTACCTGGGGATTTGGCTTGTAAACTTTTCTGATAATATGTTGTGGGTTGCCAATACAGGTAATCATATTTATGATCCTTTTAGGTCTGAACTGAATATTTCTTCTACTGGCAATTTAGTACTGACCAAAAAACATAAACTTATCTGGTCAACAAATCTGACAAGATTGGATGAGACAACATCTACCATTGCAGTTCTGCATGATACCAGCAATCTTGTACTAAAAGAAGATGACAGTGTTTCAAAAAGAACAGTATGGCAGAGTTTTGATCACCCAACTAATACTTGGTTCCCAGGAGCACCACTTGGATTTAACGAAACAACGGAAAAGAATGTTTACCTCACAATTATGGATGATTATTTTTCTAGTTCTATTATGTCCAGCTTGGAGTTGGATCCAAGTAGAGCTAGGGGGTTTATTAACAGACAATTATCGAGTAATGCTACATATCGTGGTGTATTTCCGCAATTAATTGATATAGTGGATGATGGCAATGGTTTATTAACATTTAATGTTCCCAACAAAAATCATACATTCATACAATTAGATAACGATGGGTTTGTTAGTTTGAATTGGTTTAATGATACTCCCAATTCTAATAATCTTTGGGTTAGTCCTAGTACTCAGTGCGACTTTGATTCATATTGTGGTCCATCTAGCTTCTGTTCAAGTATCACGTACTCAACAACATGCTCTTGTCCTTATGGTTTCCATCCAGCAGATCCAGAACATTGGGAAAGAGGATACAACAACAGTGCCGGTTGTTCAAGAAATATATCCCTCAATTGTCAAATCAATAGAATGTCCATTTTTGATGATGTATTCCTCCCAATAGAAAACATAGATAAGTATCCTGATAATCCTCAATTGCGTGCGCTAAAAGATGACAAGTGTGCCGCAGCGTGTCTTAGTAATTGCTCTTGTACCGCTTATTCTTATCAGAGAATAACTGTAGCCTATGGTTTGAAGAACTAAAAAATACTATCCTAAGAGATGACTACCAGAATGGATATAAAATGAACATTCGTCTTCAAATTTCAGCTCCCAAACATAGTCATCGAGCACATTGATTTATCATTATGTTAACCATAGGGGTTGCTGCTTTATTGGTTGTTGGGTTATTGGTTTCTTGGAAGCATAAAGCAATTTTCCTTATCTTCAACCTTAAAGATAGACCTGGGGACCAACTGGTGACATTTTCATATGTAGAAACAAAAAGTATCACCAAGAATTTCTTTCACAAGCTTGTAGAAGGAGGTTTTGGCAGTGTTTTCAAGGGATCATTACCAAATTCAACTGCTGTGGCTGTTAAGAGAATGAAAAATACTTGCTTTGGAGAGAAGCAGTTCAAAACGGAGGTGCAAACGATAGGAATAATTCAGCACATAAACCTTGTCAAACTTCTTGGGTTTTGTTCCAAAGGCACTAAACGGTTGTTGGTGTATGAGTACATGCCAAATGGTTCTTTAGATTCGTATCTATTTTCAAATCAATGTGATGGTTTAAACTGGAACACCCGTTACGAAATAATAGCTGGAATTGCAAGAGATTTAACTTATTTGCATGAGGAATGTAGAGACTGCAATATTCATTGTGACATTAAACCAGGGAATATATTTCTCGATGCCAACTTTTGTCCTAAAGTTGCCTATTTTGGTATGGCAAAACTACTCGGCAGAGATTTTAGCAGAGCGTTGACAGCAATGAGAGGAACAATTGGCTATCTTGGACCCGAATGGATTTCTGGGCAACCGATTACAAAAAAAGCTGATGTCTATAGTTTCGGCATGATGCCTTTTGAAATCATATCAGGGAAGAGAAATACAGAGAAATGTTGGGTTATGGGAGAATTAATAGCAGTAAAAGAACACAAGGATTGTTGCTAATTGGCAGAGGAATAGACCAAAAACAGAGAAAAGAGTAAACTGTGCTGCTGTGCCAGTATTTTTCAGAGAGAGAATTTTCAGAATTGAAACTAAATCTCTTTCATACGCTTAATAAAATTACAAAGTTCAATAGAATTTAAAGTGCAACAAATATCTAAAAATAACTGCCTACTCATAACCACCCACTATAGAACATGTGCAACAAATAATAACTATACTGAAAATAACTTGCAACCCTCACAAGAATTTCTAGACGTCTGAAAAAAATTGCATTCTAACCAACTTAATTCGTGCAGATAATCTATAACCAATTTCTGAATTAATTCTCAACACTCCCCCTTGATTCAAAATTGGTTACTCCCAGCTTCTTTCGCAAATTCTCAAATTTGCCTAATGCCAACGCTTTTGTCAGAATATCAGCTTGCTGATTTTCGGAGCTAATGTAATTTAGTTCCACCACTTCTTCTGCCACTAAATCTCTGATATAATGTACTCGAATGTCAATGTGTTTTGATCTTCCATGGAAAACAAGATTCTTGGTCATTGCTATGGCTGATTGATTGTCGCAAAAAATCTGTGTAGGTTGCTGCTGTACCTGATCAAGGTCTTTAAGAATCCTCCTAAGCCACACAGCTTGGCATGCTGCTGAGTTTACTGCTATGTACTCAGCTTCTGAAGATGAGAATGTCACTGTTGCTTGCTTCTTTGAACTCCAACACACTGCGCTGAATCCGAATGAAAACACATATCCCGAAGTACTTCTACGGTCTTCTGCACATCCTGCCCAGTCACTTTCACTATAACCAATCAAGTTGAATGCATCTGAGTTGCCATACCAGAGCCCATAATTAGTTGTGCCAGAAATGTATTTCAGTACTCTTTTTGCTGCACCAAAGTGATGTTTTGTTGGATTCTGCATGTGCCTAGATATTGTCAAATTATTAGAAAGTAGAAACACAACACTCCCAAGAAACTCCCTTCCCTCCCATGTTTTATTTTCATATGAATTTTGTGTTACAGAGAGATAATCTTTACAGAAGGAAGCCACAACCTATATAGGCAAAATATCCTACCTATAACTTAGAAAGAAAAAATCTGAATATTTAGTTGCCTATTTTTACCCTCTGATACAGCCTAGATTCTTTCCTTCTATCTTGTGTCATTGTAAGCACGCTACTACAAAAAACGTCTTCCTAGACTGTACCTTATACACGGATTTTCTCAATTTTATAAAAAAACGTGTATGAAATAAGATTTTTCCAGTGTTCTAGGAATCCTACACGAATATTAACTTAAAAATCAGTGTCCGTGTGGAAATTAAGCTTTTATACACGGATATTTCATTAAATATCCGTGTAGGAATAGTGAGAGAGCTACACGGATTTGCAGTTACAAATCCGTGTAGGAAGGGCGATTCTTCATCTTCCTACACGGATATTCAATTAAATATCCGTGTAGGATAGCCCACGGATGTGAAATTTTATTAAATGTTACCCAAATATTTTATTATATTATTTCATATTCCTACACGGATATGTAGTTAAATATCCGTGTAGGATTCCCTATTTTTATTTTTTTTAAATATAATATACTTTCAATTTCATATTTTGTTATTATTTAAATATAAAAATGAACATGTTGACCTCGGAGCGGTCACAAGACGAGGTGCGAGAAGGCAACCTTGGTACCGACGAGCGTCACAACTCGGGTAAGGCCCAATGTTTACTTAATTTCTGTAATTTCTGTAATTTCTGTGATTTCTCGATGTGTGACAAGGAGCCGAGCTCCCCATTGTGCCTTGACTGATTTTTTTTAATTACGTCGTGACGATTCGTAGAATTTGAATTGTTAAATGCGAGTTCGGGTTTATGTTATTTTCCGACTCAATTGAATTGCTTGTCTTGTGTGTGCTTGCTTGAACAGTGGGGGTGCAACTGGTCTTGGTACCAGTTCGGTACCTGTGTGTAAGACAGTAGTTTGATGAATGAATGAGAGCAATCAAACTTAAGAACTTTCAAATTTTAGTACTCAAACTTAAGAACTGGTCTTGGTACCAGTTCGGTACCTGTGTCTCATTTATTTGATTATTTATGTGTTTTTTATATTGAACTGGTATTGTAAAAAAATCATCAGAAATAATCTTTTTTTTTTTTTTTAAAAAGACTTTCAGCGACCGGTACAAAGTATCAGCGACCAAATATTTTGGTCGCTGGTAACTTACTTTCAGCGACCAAATGAGTTTGGTCGTTGATAACCTATCAGCGACGGGATGACGTCATTCAGCGACCGGTGACGTCATCAGACATGCATCAGCGACCAAAAATTGGCATCAGCGACCAAAAATAGTATCAGCGACCGGCGCCTTGGGTATCAGCGACCAAAAAGACCGGTCTCTGATACCCCTTTCTGCTGTAGTGTACCACTGTCCTATTTTTTCTCTCCGCAACCCCATTCTGCTCAGGTGTGTAAGGTGTAGTCAATTCATGGTGTATGCCCCCATTTTCACAATATTTCTTAAACTCTGTTGATTGGAACTCTCCTCCTCTATCTGACCATAATATCTTCAAACTCTTTTCAGTTTGCTTTTCTACAAAGGCCTTAAACTTCTTAAAGTTTTCAAACGTTTCTGCCTTAGTTTGCAAGAAGTAAACCCAACTCATTCTACTAAAATCATCGGTAAAAAGGAGAAAATATCTGCTGCCACCCAGTGATGTAGTTTGGATTGGTCCACAAAGGTCTGCAGGAACTATTTCGAGGATTTGTGTTGCTCTAGTTGACTGACCTTTAGGAAAGGGTAATTTGGCTTGTTTCCCATAGATACACCCTTCACACACACCTATTTGATTAATCTCAGGCAGCCCATAAACCATTTGTTTTAGATTCAACAATTTCAAACCATTGATATTCAAATGCCCATATCTAAGATGCCATAACTCAGATTGACTTAATTCTTTTACTGTCATTACTCTCTCTCTTACACCCGAAATTTCAAGTGGAAACAACTTGTTGGTTGCCATTCTTACTTCTACTAATGATTGATTTGTGGTTTTATCCTTGATTGCACAAGAATTTTCTTCAAACAGGATTGAATACCCACTCTCCATCAATTGCCCAATGCTGAGCATGTTTTGTGATAACTTTGGAATGAAATAAACATTGTGCAAATATTTCATACCATTGTCATTGGTTTGCACTGCAACTGTGCCCTTGCCTTTCACTTGAATCAGTTTGTCATCTCCAAGTTTGACCTTCAATTTGTGGGTTTGATCTAAATCTTCGAACAAATGCTTGTAACCAGTCATGTGATTGGAGCAACCACTGTCAAGAAACCAGATTGTGCTTGCATCAACTTCACCTTCTGTACTTGCCATGAAAAGTGTCGGTTGATCTGTGTTCTCTTCTACATAGCTTGCTTGATTCTCCTTCTTTTGCTTCTCATAGCACTCAGATTGCTAGTGTCCAAATTTGTTGCAGTAGTAGCACTGGATGTGTTTTTTGTCGCGCTGGAACTGAAAATCCCCACCGATTCTGCCACGGCCACGGCCACGTCCTCCTCTACCTCAGCCTCTGCCAGGACCTCTGCCTCGAGAGGACTCTCCCTTTGTGTAGAACACCTTTTCATCGCCCTTCTTTGATTTGGATAGCCTCGCTTCATGGGTCTGCAGTGATCCCATTAGTTCATCAAAGTTATACGTTGAGAGATCTTTTGACTCTTCAATTGCTGCCACAACATGATCAAATTTTGTTGTTAGACTTCTCAGCACTTTGGCCACCACGGTTTGCTCTGTGAGGTTGTCTCCATATGCTCTGATTTGGTTGACAACTGCTTGTACTCTTGAAAGAAAAAACTGAACTGACTATTCTTTGTTCATCTGCAATGTTTCAAAATCTCTGCGAAGACCTTGAAGCTTAATTGCCATAACATGAGAACTTCCTTGAAATGCTATTTTCAAGGTTGTCCATGCCTCCTTTGCATTTGTGGCTGCTGCTATTTTCGAGAAGATTGTGTCATGCACTGCTTGTTGGATGAAGAACAACGCTCGTGCATCTTTCTTCTAATTTTCTTGCGGAATGGGATCTGGATCAGGAACTCCATTTGCAACCAAGTCCCATAGGCCATGTGATTTGAACAAGGTTGACATCTTGATACTCCAAAACTCGTAATTGTTGCCTTTGAAGAGAGGAATTGCTGGTTGTGTGACATTCACGGTACTGTTGCTATTTTCTGCCATTGAAAATGCCCCAAGGTGGATCGACTTCGCTCTGATACTAGATTGTTGGGTTATGGGAGAATTAATAGCAGTAAAAGAACACAAGGATTGTTGCTAATTGGCAGAGGAATAGACCAAAAACAGAGAAAAGAGTAAACTGTGCTGCTGTGCCAGTAGTTTTCAGAGAGAGAATTTTCAGAATTGAAACTAAATCTCTTTCATACGCTTAATAAAATTACAAAGTTCTACAGAATTTAAAGTGCAAGAAATATCTAAAAATAACTGCCTACTCATAACCACCCACTACAGAACATGTGCAACAAATAATAACTATACTGAAAATAACTTGCAACCCTCACAGAATTTCTAGACGTCTGAAAAAAATTGCATTCTAACCAACTTAATTCGTGCAGATAATCTATAACCAATTTCTGAATGAATTCTCAAGAAGAAATTCCAAAAATCCAGAATGCACTTACTTCCCTCTTTATGATGCTATGAAAATTAGACAAGGAGAGATTGTGTGCCTATTAGATGATAGGTTGCATGGAAATGCCGACATGGGGGAGCTAAACAGAGCTTGTAAGGTTGCCTGTTGGTGCATTCAAGAGATGGAAACAGATAGACCATCGATGCGAGAAGTTGTTCAAATGTTTGAGGGTGTTGTTGAAGTGTTGAAGCCTCCGATTCCGAGTTTTCGCCAAAGGCTTGTGGATCTTGAGAATGATTCCATGTACGCTGTACCTGGTTAAGTTCTACTCCAGAATGAGGTGCCAGTTGAATTTTCATTAAACTGTTAAGTTTGTTTCTATTTTATTTTTGTTGTTGTAATTTCATATTTCCGGTTTATGTAGCTGCATTAAGTTATGAAGTACTACTAATTATTAAGAACCTCGTTATTCTATTGTTGAATACGAGTTGGATGTTAAATTATTGTTCATTGTTTGGCAATTGGCATATTGTATATCGTTTATCATTTTAACTTGTTGTACTTACTGCATGTGTTAATTTTATTTTTCTTAATTAAACAGAAATAAATGTTTGGTATGTACTCGCTTGGCTGTAATTTAGATAATGTTTTGTTAGCTAGTTTATAATGATCTGATTAGCAGGCGCCCATTTTTCTGAACTTGTTCGGATACAGATCGGATAGTACATACCATGCAAACATATGCCCATTATAACTTGTACTCAATTAGATATTTGTCCATTCAAAATTGAAAATTAGTTATTTTTCCCCATCTAAATATAACTATTTTATTAATATATCCATTCTTGATTTTTTTCATTAAAATTTCAAATTAATATTAATAAAATATCAAATATTAACCCATGCTTTGGGGCCCACATAGTCAAGCGGTATCGATGTTTGCTAGTCTTGCAAATAGTCAGATGAGACCCACATTCACTCTTGCAAATAATGAGCTGGAGCCCATGTTTTGTCCCCTTGCATACCCCAAATGCAACCAACTCTGAAAGTAATTGCATGTGCCCTTGTTGCAATGGCAGTTTTATGTAAAAAGCGATAACAAAATTGTTGCATGGGCATCATGTAAATACTTAGTAAACAGGAACCATACATTCATTCAACAGTATTTATTATGACTTTGTTTCTTTATTTGCCCTATTATAGAAGTAAGACATTTCTTTGTGTAGAATAAAAGTATATACGGGTGTCTGTCTTGCACCCTCTCACACACACAATCCTTTGGTTTTGATTCAAGAAGAACAGATACAGAGTTAAAGCTTGCCAATGACACCATTCACTTTAACCATCATCATCTTTATCATGGGAAGTCCTCTCTGTAAAGCCGGCAACACCCTCCTGTCAGGTCAGACTCTTTTTGGAAACCAAACCTTAGTTTCCAAAAATGGTATCTATGAACTTGGCTTTTTCAATTATTTCGACACTTATATCTTCTACCTGGCGATTCGGCTTGTAAACTTTTCTGATAATATATTGTGGGTTGCCAATATAGGCAATCCTATTTATGATCCTCTCACGTGTGAACTGAATATTTCTTCTACTGGCAATTTAGTACTGATCCAATCTAAGAAATTAATCTGGTCAACATATCAGACAAGATTAAATGAAACAACCTCTGCCATTTTAGTTCTGCTTGATACCGGCAATCTTGTACTAAAAGTAGAGGATCACATTTCTAGAATAATATGGCAGAGTTTTGATCACCCAACTAATACTTGGTTGCAGGGAGCACCACTAGGATTTAATGCAGCCACAGGAACAAATATTTACCTCACAAAAACGAAATTGTGGGCGGACACCATGAATTATAATTTAGTTTCTATTATGTCCAGCTTGGAGTTAGATCCAAGTAGAGCTAGGGGGTTTATTAGCAGACAATTACCAAGTAATGCTACATATCATGGTATATTTCCGCAATTAATTGATATAGTGGATGATGGCAATGGTTTAGTCACATTTAATGTTCCCAACAAAAATCATACATTTATACAATTAGATAACCATGGGTTCGTTAGCATATACTGGGCTAAGGATCCTTCCAATTTTAATATTCTTTGGTTTAGTCCTGATACTTTGTGCGACTTTGATTCATATTGTGGTCAATCTAGCTTCTTGCTCAGTTAACATGAACCCAACATGTTCTTGTCCTGATTATTTCCATCCTACAAATCCACAAGCATGGTGGGCATACGGAAACTATGGTGATGGTTGTTCAAGAGATATATCACTCAATTGTAAAATTAATAGAAGGTCCAGTTTTGATGATGCATTCCTCCCAATAGAAAAGATAGATAAGTATCCTGATAATCCTCAATTTCTTGTGCTAAAAGATGAAAACCAGTGTGCCGCAGCATGTCTTAGTAATTGCTCTTGTACCGCTTATTCTTATCAGAATAATTGTAGCCTATGGTTTCAAGAACTAAAAAATACTATCCTAAGAGATGACAATAGGAATAGATATAAAATAAACATTCGTCTTCAAATTCTAGCCCCCAAACATAGTCATCGAGCACATAGATTTATTATTATGTTAGCCATAGGGGTTGCAGCCTTATTGGTTGTTGGGTTATTGGTTTCTTGGAAGTGCAAAGCAATTTACCTTATCTTCAACCTAAAGGATATACCTGGGGACCAACTGGTAGCATTTTCATATGCAGAAACAAAAATTATCACAAAGAATTTCTTTCACAAGCTTGGAGAAGGAGGCTTTGGTAGTGTTTTTAAGGGATCATTACCAAATTCAACTGTTGTGGCTGTTAAGAGAATGAAAAATGCTTGCTTTGAAGAGAAGCAGTTCAGAACGGAGGTGCAAACGATAGGAATAATTCAGCACATAAATCTTGTCAAACTTCTTGGATTTTGTTCCGAAGGCACTAGACGGTTGTTGGTGTATGAGTACATGCCAAAGGGTTCTTTAGATTCTCATCTCTTTTCAAATCAATGTATTGTTTTAACCTGGAACACACGTTACCAAATATTGGTCGGAATTGCAAGAGGTTTAACTTATTTGCATGAGGAATGTAGAGACTGCATAATTCATTGTGACATTAAGCCTGAGAATATACTTCTTGATGCCAACTTTTGTCCTAAAATAGCCGATTTTGGTATGGCAAAACTACTGGGCAGAGATTTAAGCAGAGCATTAACAACATTTAGAGGAACCATTGGCTATCTTTGTCCCGAATGGATTTCTGGGCAACCGATTACCAAAAAAGCCGATGTCTATAGTTTCGGCATGATGCTTTTCGAAATCATATCAGGGAAGAGAAACACAGAGAAATTCCAAAATCAAGAATGCACTTACTTCCCTCTTTATGCAGCTATGAAAACTAGACAAGGAGAGATTGTGTGCCTGTTAGATGATAGGTTGCAGGGAAATGCCAATGTGGGGGAGCTAAACATAGCATGTAAGGTTGCTTGTTGGTGCATTCAAGAGATGGAATCTGATAGACCATCGATGCGACAAGTTGTTCAAATGTTGGAGGGTGTTATTGAAGTTTTGATGCCTCCGATTCCGAGTTTTCTCCAAAGGCTTGTGGATCTTGAGAATGATTCTACGTACTCTGTTGTTGGTTAAGGTCTACACCAGAAGTTGGTGCCGGTTGAATTTTCATTATGCTGTTAAGTTTGTTTCTATTATTTTGTTGTTGTAATTTCCTATTTGCGGTTTATGTAGCTGCATTAAGTTATGAAGTACTTGTACTTATGAAGAACCTCGTTATTCTATTGTTGAATCTGAGTTGGTTGTTAATTTTTTTTTGAAGGTTAGATGGCATTACGCCACTAACAATTTGTGAGTTGGATGTCAAATTGTTGATTTAGAGTTTGTTTTATGGTACGTGCGATCACAGCTGAAATAATCAATTAAGAAAAATTCTTAGAAGTCTCTGCCAGTAGTTTATTGAGAATCTTTCTTGCAGGAAAATATTTTAAATTGTTAAAATGTATATAAATGCTAATTTAAAGATTTAAATTAGATCAGTTTTAATTCTAACATATTTCGTCTAACAGAAACGATACAAAAGAATCAAATATTGAATATATTATGTGGTTACTTCGATTGTCTTTCAGTTATTCTTCTATATATTTTTCCTTTTGAATATTTATTGTGATTTAAAAAAGTTATGGTCACCTGCAATTTTCATGACCAATTTGTAAGGTATATCGATTTTGAGTTGTTCTAATTTTTAATTAATTTGTAAAGTTCAAAATCATAAGTCAGCAGTTATTCTTAGATTTTTTTTGTAATGTATGTATGCTTCGTTGTGAATTTGAAATTAAATATGATTTGTTGAAAATATTGTGAATTTCAATGTATGCCTACTTCATTGGGCGGCTGAGACTGAAGAATATTGATCGCCCCTATTTGGAAAAAACCCATTCTCCTCTAGTGCCACATATCTTCACTTCTCTGCTTGGCCTGAGAAGGGGATGAAGAACCCAATACCCGTCCTTGTCATGTCCATTCTGGTTACAGCGAGTACATTTAATGGATTGTTTGCGAATGAAAGTCTTCTTGTGTCAAAGATCTGTACCAAACACCGCTTTCAGGTGGCGACCCTCAACACCGGTTGGTGGTGGAGAGTTTCGATGACTGGCGAAACTCCTTGAGTTTCTTTCCGAGTTCCTCATCAGTTGCCATGACGTATAACGGAGAAACTTCTGATAATTTTCCTTGTTTTATTTGAGTTCACGACTGATGCATGATACAAAAACTGTTGATTAATTAAGAGCACAATAATGATTTTGTTTATTAATCAATATTTTAGATTTAGTAAACTGAGAAATAAAAAAAACATTAATAAAGCTCTTTTCTTGAAAAAATTAATGCGATGGTGGTTTCCGGATGTTGACAGGAGAAGACTTTGACCAAGTATGTTATATTGTGCAAAAATATTGAGTATAAATGGTTAAAATCATGTACAATTCATATTTTAAAAAAAAAAATACCAATGAAAATCTAGATCTGAATTCAAATTAAACACCACATTTACTAATATACCAAAATACTAAACTAAAATTTAAAAAACTATGAATTTAAACACAATACATACCAACAACAGTACATTTACCAATATAAACAACATACAATTATATTACACAAATTATTACATAAACAATATTCTAACTAAAAAACGAAAATACAACAAAAAAATCCTAGATATTAAACTTTATACATTTACATTAACAATGCCTAAAAAAATGTATGATAAAAGAATACAAAATAAAAAATTAGAAAATAAATTAAACTTAATTAGAGACTTCAAATTACATTTTTCCTTCTTTTGTCTCTATCCACCAGTCAAGGACTTAACAGGAACCATGCATTCATTCAACCGTATTTATTATACGGAGCTTCTTTATTTGTCTTATTATTGAAATGAGACATCTCTTTGTGTAGGATAAAGTTTGTGTGTGTGTTGCACCTCTCACACACACAATCCTTTAGCTTTGATTAAAGAAGAACAGATACAAAGGAAAAACTTGCCGATGACACAAATCATTTTAACCATCATCATCTTGATCATCATGGGGAGTTGTCTCTGTACAGCCAACGACACCCTTCTGCCAGGTCAGATTCTTTCGGGAAACCAAACCTTAGTTTCCAAAAATGATATGTATGAACTTGGCCTTTTCACTGAGTATAATCATGGCTGGCCTTTTGACCACTACCTGGGGATTCGGTTTGTAAACAGTTCTGATAATATGTTGTGGTTTGCCAATACAGGCAATCCTATTTATAATCCTCTTACGTGTGAACTGAATATTTCTTCTACTGGAAATTTAGTACTGACCAAATCTCAAAAACTGATCTGGTCAACAAATCTGACAAGATCGGATGAAACAACATCTACCATTGCAGTTCTGCTTGATACCGGCAATCTTGTACTAAAGGAAGCGGATAACTTTTCCAAAAGGACAATATGGCAGAGTTTTGATCACCCAACTAATACTTGGTTACCAGGAGCACCGCTTGGATTTAACACAACAACGGAAAAGAATGTTTACCTCACAGTACTGGAAAATCATTTTTCTAGTTCTATTACGTTCAAATTGGAGTTAGATCCAAGTCGAGCTAGGGGGTTTATTATCAGACAATTATCTACTAATGCGACATATCATGGTATATTTCCTCAATTAATTGATATAGTGGATGATGACAATGGTTTAGTAACATTTAATGTTCCCAACAAAAAGCATACATTCATACAATTAGAGTACTATGCGTTTGTTATCAAGTATTGGGTTAATGATCCTCCCTATTTTAATACTCTTTGGTCTAGCCCTGATACTCTGTGCGACTTTGATTCATATTGTGGTCCATCTAGCTTCTGCTCAGCTACCAGGTACTTACAAACATGCTCTTGTCCTTATGGTTTCCATCCTGCAGATCCAGAACATTGGAAAAAAGGATACTACAACAGTACTGGTTTCCATCCTACAATTCCTGAAACATGGTGGTGGGCATACGGCAACTACGGTGATGGTTGTTCAAGAGATATATCACTCAATTGTCAAATTAATAGAAGGTCCAGTTTTGATGATGTATTCCTCCCAATAGAAAGCATAGATAAGTATCCTCATAATCCTGAATTGCTTGAGCTAAAAGATGAAAACGAGTGTGCCGCAGCATGTCTTAGTAATTGCTCTTGTATAGCTTATTCTTATCAGAATAACTGTAGCCTATGGTTTGAAGAACTAAAAAATACTATCCAAAGAAGTGAGAACGGGAATGGATATAAAATTAACATCCGTATTCAAACAGCAGCACCCAAACATAGTTATTGGTTTATCATTGTGTCAGTAATAGGGGTTGCAACATTATTGGTTGTTGGGTTATTGGTTTCTTGTAAGCGCAAAGCAATTTGCCT
This sequence comes from Carex cristatella, assembly GCA_024447775.1. NCBI lineage: Eukaryota > Viridiplantae > Streptophyta > Magnoliopsida > Poales > Cyperaceae > Carex > Carex cristatella. The sequence goes on from JAJHPF010000007.1 coordinate 5,617,401, forward strand.
TGTCTTCGACCAAAAGGATATAACTGGGGACCAACTGGTAGCATTTTCTTATGCAGAAACAAAAAACATCACTAAGAATTTCTTTCATAAGCTTGGAGAAGGAGGATATGGTAGTGTTTTCAAGGGATCATTATCAAATTCAACTGTTGTGGCAGTTAAAAGAATGAAAAATGCTTGCTTTGAAGAGAAACAGTTCAGAACAGAGGTGCAAACGATAGGAATAATTCAGCACATAAACCTTGTCAAACTTCTTGGATTTTGTTCCGAAGGCACTAAACGGTTGTTGGTGTATGAGTACATGCCAAATGGTTCTTTAGATTCCCATCTCTTTTCAAATCGATGTGTTGGTTTAACCTGGAACACCCGTTACGAAATAATGGTTGGAATTGCAAGAGGTTTAACTTATTTGCATGAGGAATGTAGAGATTGCATTATTCATTGTGACATTAAGCCTGAGAATATACTTCTCGATGCCAACTTTTGTCCTAAAATTGCTGATTTTGGTATGGCAAAACTAATGGGCAGAGATTTTAGCAGAGCATTGACAACATTTAGAGGAACAATTGGTTATCTTGGACCCGAATGGATTTGTGGGCAACCAATTACAAAAAAAGCCGATGTCTATAGCTTTGGCATGATGCTTTTCGAAATCATATCTGGGAAGAGAAACACAGAGAAATTCCAAAATCCAGAATGCACTTACTTCCCTCTTTATGCTGCTATGAAAATTAGACAAGGAGAGATTGTGTGCTTGTTAGATGATAGGTTGCAAGGAAATGTCGACATGGGGCAGTTAAACATAGCTTGTAGAGTTGCTTGTTGGTGCATTCAAGAGATGGAAACAGATAGACCATCGATGCGAGAAGTTGTTCAAATGTTGGAGGGTGTTGTTGAAGTTTTGATGCCTCCGATTCCAAGTTTTCTCCAAAGGCTTGTAGATCTTGAGAATGATTCCATGTACTCTGTTGTTGGTTAAGTTCTACACCAGAAGTTGGTGCCAGTTGAATTTTAATTATTCTTTTAAGTTTGTTTCTATTTTATTTTTGTTGTTGTTGTAATTTCCTATTTCCAGTTTATGTAGCTGCATTAGATTATGAAGTACTTGTACTTATTAAGAACCTCGTTATTTTATTGTTGAATCCGAGTTGGATGTTAAATTATTGTTCACTGTTAAGCATATTGTATATCCTTTCTTATTTTAACTAGTACTACTTGCTGCATGTACTTGGCAGTATAAGTCTCAATATAAATGGGGTAATTAAGATATATTTAGTTATCTGTTTCATAATTTAGATATTTCATCATTCATAATTGAAAATTAGTTATTTCCCTTGTAAATATAGCTATTTTATTAATATACCCATTCTTGATTTTTTTTTTCACTAAAAAAATTGAAACTAATATTTAATAAAATATCTAATTGACAAATTTGCCCCTTACTTTAAACTATACTGTATTCTGAATCAATTCCAGCTGGCTACCTTCCTTCAGTACGTGAAAATTTGAGAAATTAAAAATTCAGAAGTTGAAAGTACATAAAGTCGAAATTTTGCACATACTTATGTTCAATACGTGTTATTTTCTTTTTGTTGTCATTCTGGTATCTGTATTTTTTTTACACGGACATACACATTTTTCATTTCTCAAGTTTCTGAACTTTTGCATATTTCCATTTGGTGTTATTACGGTACTGAACTTCCATATCATCTCATTTTAAATCGATGACTATAGCAGTACAAATCAATTTTCATGTTTTCCACCTTTTATGATCTACTGAAATGAGTTAATCATAAAACTGAACAGTTTTTCCATATTACCAGAATACCAGAAAACTGAAATGAGGGTCGCACGTGTGACAGGGATAAAGCTCAAATTTCCGCATATCGAAGGAAGGGAGCCTGGAAATGATTGAGAGTAACAGTATAGATTAAAATAAGGAGCAAAATTGTTAATTAGATATTTTATTAATATTAATATGATTTTTTTGGTAAAAAAAAATAAAGGATCGGTACATTAATAAAATAGTAATGTTTAGATGGGGAAATATCTAATCGAACAGGTTATGATAGGCATATATCTAAATTTCTCTTTTATCTATTTGTGAATTGTCACTTTTATTTTCTCCAAAATTTCCCAAATTATATATTCATCACTAATGGCATTTTACACATATTCTAACACTTCTCAAGTGAATAAGATTTTTAATTGTAATTATCGTCTTTAAACCTCAGCAAACTACAAATATTTTGGCAAATTATATGAAATTAATATGTTGGTATGTTTCCTTCCAAAAGTTTCTTGAATTTAATCTTAGTTAAATTTATTTAAAAACATTATTAAAAATTGTTCATTATTAATTAAGTACATGCTGTTTTATTTAATCCTTAAACCCATTGTAAGTTAACAGAAATAAAATCTATCCAAAAACAGTGTATCACAGACTGGATTTACAAGAATTATATGTGTGTGAAGAAAAAAAAATACTTGCATTCTTTATAATGTGAACGCAGATTAACAAACCCCACTCTTGCTTTTTTAATAGCCGTAGTCGATTTCCTTGTTGAAACTTTTTATATACTTTTTGAAGAATTTATTTGTTCAATTATTCAAAGTTGAATCTAAATCATTAGATTGTGTCCACATTAATACATATGAATTAGATAAGTTTTAAATTAATCGTACACAGATATTTAAAATAGTACATGTTGTTTTCATTAGTAGAAAGATCAGTACTAACTCCACCAATAGAAAAGAATCTAATGTTAAAATCGGTACTAATCCCACTTATCCTAACCCAGTTTATTTTGTTTTCTCTATTAAAAAATATAAAAAGTATTTAAGAAAATAGATAGTTCTGTGTCCTATTACTTCTAATTTAAGATATCATATCTATTTTCTTAAAAAAATATATTTTAATATAGAATATTGAAAAAAAAAAAACAGAGTTAGTATCGGTGAGATTAGTACTAACTCTAACATTTGATTTTTTGGACCGGTCTATATCGTACCAATATTTATACCAATGAAAAATCACATATACTCTTTCTATTCCTCTCTTCTTTTTTGTTATAATATATGTCCAAAGTTTTTGGGACAAAACCCAGTTCCTTTCTGGCTATTGAGCCGTGAGCTCATTTTTCTGACTTTTTATTTCTCAGGGACTTTTGCTGCTCTCAAGTCAAATCTGACTCGCATATAATTGTTCTCCTCCAGTATTACAAAACTTGATGCATCCAGTAATTGACTGATGCCCTGAGGTCAACATTAAAATATTGAAAGCAAAATGGATTGCAATAATTGTTTTAAAACTAGAGATGATTTGGGTCATGCTAACTAACTATGATAATATGCTGTCACTGCTTCCTTAATCAATTACCGAAAGCATCATTCTCTAACACTGTAAATATCAAAGCAACTCCTCTCTGTACTTTGAAAACACAACACTTGTTCAAGAGGAAAAACAGAGCAAGTGCAGATGGCCACTTCTAGAGTGAAATTGGGATCCCAGGGATTAGAGGTACTAATTATTTGGACAGTTTTTTGTAATTTCTTTTTAAAAACGCTTTCATGCACAGTTTTACAGAAATAATTACGGCTATTTTTGTAGGTATCAAAGCTGGGTTTTGGAGTCATGGGTCTCTCATATGCTTACAACTCTCCGGTGTCTGACGATGTCGGCATATCGATAATAAAACACGCATTTGACAGTGGCATCACCTTTTTTGACACCTCTGATGTGTATGGACCTCATACCAATGAAATTTTGGTTGGCAAGGTTAGTTCTAGACTTCAATCTTATTTTGTTTTGATGCTGGGGATTTAGATCATGGTTCGTAAACTCGGCCGATTCCGAGTCAACTTGGCCGAGTCAATTCGGAATCGGGCCGGTCCGAGCCGAGTTATGCCCGAGTTCCTCACCTGTGCGAGTTTTGGAGCAAAACTCGGATGAACAGTGTCTGACTCGGCCGAGTTTCCGAGTTTCTGGCCGAGTCAACCGAGTTTCTGGCCGAGTCCGGCCGAGTCCGGCCGAGTCAGGCCGAGTCCAGCAATTTTTTCAATTTTTCTCAAGACAAAAGACAAAAGCAATCCAAATCAGAGAAAGAAAGAGAAAAATCAGAGAAAGAAAGAGAGATATATAACCTCGGACGAAGCCGAGCCTGGCTTCGCGGCGTCGTCGCCGCGCACAGAGAAACAACGAAAGAGAATAACGAAAGAGAAGAGGGGCGTCGTCGTCATCGCGTCGTCGTCGTCGTTGCCTCTTGGCTTCCTTCTCCAGGAACAACAAAAGAGAAGAGGGGCGGACCTGGGTTAGGTTTAGGCTGGACGGGAGAAAGAGGAGAAAATGAATAAAAGGGAAGGGGGCGAAATGGAGAGGGAGGGGACAGGAAATAAAAGGAATGGGTTGTGTCAAGATTCGTGCAGAGAAAATAAGATTTAAAATTTTGTGGAGAGAGAAAATGAACGGTTGGGATTTACGCCTGAGAGAATATAAGATCAAATAATCATTAACCTTATTATAAATTTCGATCGTAAATCCGGTTGCCTTGTAAAAATTAAATTATAACTGAAGTTAATTTTTAGTAATCTTGTTATCATAATTTTTATTATCAATTATATTTTTATACCTTCATTTATTCCTAATAGGTCACAAATAGAAATTTTAAGTTTGAAAGTATTAATCCTAGCATTTAATTTTATACCTTTGGTAAGATTTAAACTTTTGTTGTTTGTTGTTTTTAATATATAAATTTAGTACAATTTATTATGATGTTCATCTAATATTTAATAATATTATTATTATTATTTCATCTTTGTAATTGTGTCTCAAAATTAACCGATGATTTAATTTCACACTATATTAATGTCTTGTCTTAACATAATTATTTGAGTGTAATGTTTTGTCTTAACATAATTTTATTACAAATTATTTTTTTACAAATTATTTCCTACGTTTTGGGTCTTTTATCTACAAAACAGGCTTTCTGTAAAAAAAAACCGAGTTTCCGAGTCAACTCGCCCGATTCCGGCCGAGTCATCCGATTCCGATTCCACGGTCAAGAACCCGATTCCTATTCTGATTCCGATTCCGAGTTTCAGAACCATGCTACGTACTACTGGCACCATCATGGTTCCTGCTAAATGCCAGAAGGTCCATAAGTCAGATTATTTAAAACCGACAACTCATATCTCATTCTACCCGGTGAGGTAGTGCACTGGTCAGAATTCTCCAATGTGAGGAGCAGTGTGTATTCGATGGATATTGAATCATGTTTTCTATATCCACCAGTCAAGGACTTAACAGGAACCATACATTCATTCAACCGTATTTATTATGACTTTGTTTCTTTATTTGTCTTATTATATATAGAAGTGAGTCATTTCTTTGTGTAGGATAAAGTATATGCGGGTGTCTGTCTCGCACCCTCTCACACACACAACCCTTTGGTTTTGATTCAAGAAGAAGAGATACAGAGGAAAAACTTGCCGATGACACTATTCATTTTAACCATCATCATCTTCATCATGGGGAGTCGTCTATGTACAGCCGGCGACACCCTCCTGCCAGGTCAGACTCTTTCTGGAAACCAAACCTTAGTTTCCAAAAATGGTATCTATGAACTTGGCCTTTTTGGTTCTTATTACTATTATCTGGGAATTCGGCTTGTACACTTTTCTAATAATGTCTTGTGGGTTGCCAATAGAGACAATCCTATTCAAGATCCTCCTATGTCTGAACTAAAAATTTCTTCTACTGGCAATTTAGTACTGACCCAATCTCAGAAACTGATCTGGTCAACAAATCAGACAAGATCGAATGAAACAACCTCTACCATTGTAGTTTTGCTTGATACTGGCAATCTTGTACTAAAAGTAGAAGATAACATTTCGAAAATAGTATGGCAGAGTTTTGATCACCCAACTGATACTTGGGTACAGGGAGCACCACTTGGATTTAATGCGGCCACAGGAACAAAAATTTACCTCACAAAAACGAATTTGTCCAGTTTGGAGTTAGATCCAAGTAGAGCTAGGGGGTTTATTAGCAGACAATTATCAAGTAAAGCTACATATCATGGTATATTTCCGCAATTTATTGATATAGTGGATGATGGCAATGGTTTAGTAACATTTAATGTTCCCAACAAAAATCATACATTTATACAATTAGATTACTATGGGTTCGTTAAGATGTATTGGGTTAATGATCCTCCCAATTTTAATACTCTTTGGGTTAGTCCTGATACTCTGTGCGACTTTAATTCATATTGTGGTCCATATAGCTTCTGCTCAGGTAGCATGTACACAACACCATGCTCTTGTCCTTATGGGTTCCAACCTGCAGATCCCGAACAAAGGGAAAAAAAATACTACCACATTGTTGATAGTGCCGGTTGTTCAAGAAATATATCACTAAATTGTCAATTTAGTAGAAGTTCCAGTTCTCATAATGTATTCCTCCCAATAGAGAACATAGATAAGTATCCTGATAATCCTCAATTGCTTGTGCTAAAAGATGAAAACGAGTGTGCTGCAGCATGTCTTAGTAATTGCTCTTGTACTGCTTATTCTTATCAGAATAACTGTAGCCTATGGTTTGAAGAACTAAAAAATACTATCCTAAGAGATGACTACCAGAATGGATATAAAATGAACATTCGTCTTCAAATTCCAGCTCCCAAACATAGTCATCGGGCATATCGATTTGTCATTATGTCAGCCATAGGGGTTGCAACCGTATTGGTTGTTTGGTTATTGGTTTCTTGGAAGTGCAAAGCAATTTGCCTTAACTTCAACCAAAAGGATATAACTGGGGACCAACTGGTAACATTTTCATATGCAGAAACCAGGAATTTCTTTCACAAGCTTGGAGAAGGAGGCTTTGGTAGTGTTTTCAAGGGATCATTACCAAATTCAACTGTTGTGGCTGTTAAGAGAATGAAAAATGCTTGCTTTGAAGAGAAGCAGTTCAGAACGGAGGTGCAAACATTAGGAATGATTCAGCACATAAACCTTGTCAAACTTCTTGGATTTTGTTCCGAAGGCACTAAACGGTTGTTGGTGTATGAGTACATGCCAAATGGTTCTTTAGATTCTCATCTCTTTTCAAATCGATGTGTTGGTTTAACCTGGAACACCCGATATGAAATAATGGTTGGAATTTCAAGAGGTTTAACTTATTTGCATGAGGAATGTAGAGATTGCATTATTCATTGTGACATTAAGCCTGGGAATATACTTCTCGATGCCAACTTTTGTCCAAAAGTTTCTGATTTTGGTATGGCAAAACTACTGGACAGAGATTTTAGCAGATCATTAACAGCAATGAGAGGAACAATTGGTTATCTTGCACCCGAATGGATTTCTGGGCAACCAATTACAAAAAAAGCTGATGTTTATAGTTTTGGCATGATGCTTTTCGAAATCATATCAGGGAAGAGAAATATAGAGAAATTCCAAAATCCAGAATGCAGTTACTTCCCTCTTTATGCTGCTATGAAAAGTAGACAAGGAGAGATTGTGTGCCTGTTAGATGATAGGTTGCAAGGAAATGCCGAGATGGGGCAGCTAAACATAGCTTGTAAGGTTGCTTGTTGGTGCATCCAAGAGATGGAAACAGATAGACCATCGATGCGAGAAGTTGTTCAAATGTTGGAGGGTGTTGTTGAAGTTTTGATGCCTCCGATTCCGAGTTTTCTCCAAAGGCTTGTGGATCTTGAGAATGATTCCATGTACTCTGTTGTTGGTTAAGGCCTACACTAGAAGTGGGTGCCAGTTGAATTTTCATTATACTGTTAAGTTTGTTTCTATTTTATTTTTGTTGTTGTAATTTCATATTTCCGGTTTATGTAGCTGCATTAAGTTATGAAGTACTTCTAATTATTAAGAACCTCGTTATTCTATTGTTGAATTTCTAGTTGGATGTTAAATTATTGTTCATTGTTTGGCAATTGACATATTGTATATCGTTTATCATTTTAACTAGTAGTACTTGCTGCATGTGTTAAGTTTGTTTCTTTTCTTAATTAAATAGAATTAATTGCTTGATATATACTTGCTTGGCTGTAATTTAGATAATGTTTTGTTAGCTGGTTCATAATGATCTGCTTAGCAGACGTCCATTTTTCTGATTTTGATCGTATCGGATACAGATCAGATACCAAACATTGAAAAGAAGCAAAATGTATTTTTATCTAGAGAAATTTAGATATGCCCATTATAAGTTGTACTCAATTAGATATTTGTCCATTCAAAATTGAAAATGAGTTATTTCTCCATCTAAATATAACTATTTTATTAATATATCGATTATTCGTTTTTTTCATTAAAAATTCAAGTTAATATTAATAAAATATCTAATTTTAACCCATGCGAATAAACATATGGTGCCCACATAGTCATGCAGTATCCACGTTTGCCAGCCTTGCAAATATTCAGGTGAGACCCAATCACCCAAATGCAACCAACTCTGAAAGTATTTGCATGTGCCTGGCCTTGCAACAGTTGTCTCATGTAAAAAGCCATAACAAAATAGTTCAATGGGCGTCCATATAAATACTTAGTATTTGCATTGATGGTAGTTACAAGGGTACAATTGCAAGGGTAGTCACAGATAAATGATTTTTGACAGGAGAAGACTTTGACCAAGTCAATATGCTGTTATTAGTATCTGCTACTTAGTATATGCTCACGTCTTGTTATTAGTCCGAATATGCTGTTTTTCTTTTGGAAGAAAAGAAATTTTCTTTTTCTCATCTAACCGTTCAAACTTTTTTATACACAAATTTCGACAAAGATTAACAGTTGGATGAGGAAAAATAAGTTTATGCTTTTTGATAAAAAAAACAGGAGATTTCATTCCCCTCAAATGAAAAGCAGCAGATGAATACATGTGATCTTAAATGCATCATGTGTAATGCATGTCTGATTGAAACATGCAACTAGATTAGTGAATACATGTTCATATGTGATAGGAACATGGAACAAGATTAGTGATTTGTTGGGACGTCAAATCATGGTACCATGTAGTTCTACGAAAAGAAACATAGTGCAACTCTTGGACATTTACAAAATAGAGGGTTAGGATGATTGAATACATGTGTAAGGCATGTCTGATTGAAACTAGGTGCGGTGGCAGACTTTTAGATTATAGAGATCAAGCATATAAAATTTTCCTACTACAAATAGAAGCAATTTCACACTCACCTAATATTTTATTTTAAACTATATTAAAAATAAGGTATAACTACAAAAAAATTTAAAATGATGACCTCCATTCATATAAGTCATCTTCTGCTTAAAACTATATTTTATTTTAAACTATATTAAAATGATTGGCCTTTGATGGAAACGACAAGCCATCTTCTGTTCCTATGTCCATACTCAATAGCAACATGGAACAAGATTAGCGATTTCTTGGGACATCAAATCATGGTACCCAAGAAACATGGTGCAACTCTTGGACTTTTAAAAAACAGAGGGGCAGAATGACCGCCTGCTTTCTAGCTGCATGTTGGTTGACTTGGAAAGAGAGAAACGCATGTTGGGTGCAGGTTGTGCAATCCAAGCTTTGGTTAAAGTTATGCACCTCACAGGATGTTATACGAGGTGCAGTTTGTGATGTAAGAACCGGGGAAATAAAACAATCAGTGTGAAATTATGGCAATTTTAGCCTTTTTCATGAAGTCCCATTAGAAACCGATTTTCTTCACGAGTGTTGCATTTACATACAAAATTTTTAAGCTTTCGAATAAATCTAATATAAATTTAAGTGGTAAAAAAAAAGATTCACAAGTTAATTCAAAATAACCTTATTTTTTAATTATTTTTTACCACTTAACTTTATAATAAATTAATTCATAAGTTATAAATTTGACATATAAACGGTTTCACAAGTAGACCCATTTTTGACCCACTAGAAGACTATAGTCTAAATTCGTCATTTGAAATTATTTTGAAAGATTTTTGAAGTTAAATTTACCAAATGGCTTGGTAAGTTTAAAATCATCCTAATTCTACTCATGTAAAATATATATTGACAAATCGTATCATAAGTATAAATATTTATATATAATGGATAAAGAAAGGACTAATATGTGATGCAAATTAGATAAAAGACACTGTTAGTGTTAGCCGAGCTGTAAAAGAGCTATTCAGGCAATGTGAACGCTATAGACCGACTCAATCAGTCAATTAATATTAATTAATCGGAAGAACATTTAATCATCTATCTATAAATGCAAGAAAATCTGCAACTTAATGGACTCATCCCACAACAAGTGCATGCATAACTAACAAATCCTTCTCATCAATTAAGCTTTTTGCTCTAACAACCATTAATGGCAATGGCTCCAAAGGACCTGATTTTCGTGCCTGGGTCGAAAACTTTTGATATACCATACTTTGGGATGATAACCAAATGTCTGAGCAAGGGTCAGGGCATCCAGTCAGAGCGCTTCACATTGGGAGGCTACGACTGGGTAATAGAATTCTACCCGAAGGAAAGGAGCGATTCGAGAAGTGACAACTCAGTGTTTTATATCAAGGTGCTGAATGCAACAGAAGAATTTTGGGCGTTTTTTGCCATGCATCATTGGGACTGGACCACCTCCAAATGGGATGTCTGTGGTGAGACCAGTATGGTATCTTTCCAGCCATCAGGTGACAAGGCTAGTTATGACTTCTCCTACAGTAATATGACGGAACTCGGGAGTTCCAAGTATCTGAAAGACGATACGATCAGAATGAAATGGGATATCTTGGTAACACCTCGATCGCCATCTCCAGCACCATCTCTGAAACCAGACGGTGATAAGGTTTTAACCTTGTGGACCGTCAGTTCTAGCACCACCTTTGGTAATCCAGAAGGCCAACTAATTTGTAATTATCTTGAGGCAGCTAGCAAGGTTTCCAAAACTTATGCATATCTTTTTATAATTATCTCTATCATCTTTTTTTTTATTTTCTCTTGCTATTTATGTATGCTCTTAAACTTGTGCTGTTGTGATTAATCTCATAATAAAGTGTTCCTGCGGTGGATTACATAAAAGATGTTGTTGCTTATATATTGGTGATTCATTTGAAATTTTCACGTATTATCAATTAGTATGCTCATTTAATTAACACTTTAATTAATTACCTGTAACTAAACTAAATGATATGATTTGCTCTTTTTTAATATTTTTATTTATATCAGATTCTTTTATAAAATTATAGGCATCCTCACAAACATAAAAGTTAGGATCTGATAATAGTCCCCACATCATAACTACCATAATTGTCTGGTGGACTGCAAAAACTCCAGCGCTATTTTTTTTTTAAAGTATTAATACCTATGCACACAAATATTTTTACCTATGCGGTGAACAATTTTATGTAAATAATAGTACCCCCAACCAAATTCCTCGAACGTCCCCGCAATATTTATGCACCATAACTACCATGTCTGCCTGGTGGAGCACAAAAATTCTAGCACTGCTTTTTTTTCTAAAATATTAATACCTATGCATGGAAATATCCGCAATTATATTGCCATATGCAAAATACAACTTCTTAAAATGACAAAATACGTAAAAGAATTTATTGATAAATTATAAAAACTCCACTACAATTCCTTTGCATTAGTCTCAATTTTACTAATGCGTAATTTTTTAGATTTAGCTTCTAAATACTCCCTGATTTTTTTCCCAACTGAAATATACAAATTAAAACCATATTCGTATCTTTTTTTCCGGATACGGATACGGATCAGATATCCATAGATATATTCATAAATATTTTCATAATATATATTAAAATTTAAAACCATATCCATATCACTATCTGCACAGATATTCAGATATCGAACATCTGTATCTAATTTTTGAATACGAATCCGGATTCAGTCGGATAATATCCGACCCGTTTTCACCCGTAAGTTTCATATTTCACCTACATTTACCTAGACTTCTAAATTCTCATCCACAGTTTGGAGACAGGTTAAAAAATTGATATAAACTGTTCTTCATAAATCTTATTTCAGAAACTCAGTCAACTGCGAAGTCAATTTTAAGACTTTGACCGAGTCAACTTCAAAACACTTTTCATTGTTGTTGGAAAATTTAATGCGATGGTAGTTTCCAGATGTTGACAGGAGAAGACTTTGACCAAGTCAATTGTCTATATTATTAAGTACGCTGTTACTGCTACAAAAATATTGAATGTACATGAACCTTACGGTCATGAAAAATCTTGAATTTAAATAATTGAAAGTTGCAGTTATCTTCAGATTTAAAAAAATACAATATCAACTTGTAAACTATTCTACTTGAATAAGAAAAAAAATATAATTCTTTTGTGAAAATTAGAATTTTGTAGTTCGCTCAATTATGTTTCTCATTTGATATTTTTTAAAATCAATTACGTACTACATAAATGCTTGTGTCTAATTGTCTTGTCAATGACTTACTCCACAATCAAACATGACTTTGAGCAACTGTTATTCAAATTACTTTTACCTTCTTTTTTCTCTATTCATTCAAATGTGACGGCGACAATCATCTATAAATCATAAATGTCAAACTATTATAGATGTGAAGCATCTCTATGTGTAGAGAAAGAGTGGCCTTCTCTTATTGTAGGAGAAAGTGTGTGTTTCAGTTTGTGTCGCATCCTTCTTATACACATCAAACCCTTTGGTTAAATACATACATAATACTTTCCCATCCTTTTTTACTTTGAGAGAAAAGATAATGCTTTATCCCTTTATGGATAGTTTTGATCAAAGAAGAACTCACAGAGATGAAAAACCTCGGCCGATGACAATTTTCATTTTAGCCATCATCATCTTCATCATGGGGAGTCATCTCTGTAAAGCCGGTGACACCCTCCTGCCAGGTCAGACTCTTTCTGGAAACCAAACTTTAGTTTCCAAGAATGGTATCTATGAACTTGACCTTTCTCCTGAAGATAATGGCGGGCCTTATGATCAATACCTGGGGATATGGTTTGTAAACTTTTGTAATTATGTGTTGTGGGTTGCCAATAGAGACAATCCTCTTCAAGATCCTCTTAAGTCTGAACTGAAAATTTCCTCTACTGGAAATTTAGTACTGACCCAATCTCAAAAACTGATCTGGTCAACAAATCTGACAAGATCGGATGAAACAACATCTACCACTGCGGTTCTCCTTGATACCGGAAATCTTGTACTAAAAGAAGATGGTAGTATTTCTAAAATAGTATGGCAGAGTTTTGATTACCCAACTGATACATGGTTCCAGGGAGCACCACTGGGATTTAATGCGGCCACAAGAACAAATATTTTACTCACACATACTTGGGTCCCAGGAGAACCGGCTTTGTGGCCGGACACCATGAAGTATCCTTTAGGTTCTATTGTGTCCAGCTTATAGTTAGATCCAAGTAGAGCTAGGGGGTTTATTATCAGACAATTATCAAGTAATGCTACATATCATGGTATATTTCCGCAATTAATTGATATAGTCCATGATGGCAATGGCTTAGTAAGATTTAATGTTCCCAACAAAAATCATACATTCATACAATTATATCCCTTCGGATACATTAGAATGTATTGGGTTAATGATAATCCTTCCAATTTTACTCTTCTTTGGTTTAGTCCTGATACTCTTGTGTGACTTTGATTCATATTGTGGTCCATCTAGCTTCTGCTCAGGAACATGTTCCTGTCCTGATTATTTCCATCCTACAAATCCAGAAGCATGGGGATACGGAAACTACGGTGACGGTTGTTCAAGAGATGTATCACTCAATTGTCATATTAATAGAAAGTCCAGTTTTGATGACCTATTCCTCAAAATAGAAAACATAGCTAAGTATCCTGATAATCCCAAATTTCTTGTGCTAAAAGATGAAAACGAGTGTGCCGCAGCATGTCTTAGTAATAGCTCTTGTACTGCTTATTCTTATGTGAATAACTGCAGCTTATGGTTTGAAGAACTAAAAAATACTATCTGATAGGCATAAAATATATACATATTTACACATGTTCGATCTAGATTTGATTCTGAAAATACTCTAAATATCTTGTATTTTGATATCTAAATGTCTTAGATTACAACTGGAATTAAGTTACTGCGTTTGCTTGCTTTAAATTGCAGAAAATGGTAAAAAATGGCGAAATACGGCCTTCCAGAGCCTAGTGTGGACACACGGATTCCGATACGGCCAAAATAAGTACTCAGATGGATTTTCTGGACGCGTGCCAATTTTTTTAACATATAATAAGGTTTTCATCCAAATTCGTGCCAGTGCAGGTCGCACGGATCTTGATGCGGGCCACATTCTGGACGCACAGAAAATTCCGAGCGCAGTGCGGGTCGCACTCAGTTTTTCAGCTTTCGACACAGTTTCATATTTTGGGCATAATTTGGTCATACGAACTTCGTTTTGGGCATATGACCACTTTGTGGAAAGCTAATAAGAAGATATACAACTTTCATGAAGGAAACAAATCCAAATTCGTAATGTAAAATCCACTGCGGTCCGCACTAACCGCAGTGCGGCCTGCATTCAGACTAAAAAGGCAGTTTTCGCTATTTTTGGAAAGTCAGATCATGTCCGGTTGGCAAAGTTAGTGGTTCTAATTATGGAGAACGTGTAGGACATTGTTTCCCACGTTTCTAGAGTGTTTTCTAGGCTATAAAAGAAGAAAAATTCTGCTCAACCAATCAATCCATACTCTACCAATTGAATTCCACATTCCACATCTACTTAGAGTAAGAAGTGAGATTAAGAGTTTAGACAAGGAGAAAAAGAGCAGAATTTTTAGAGCAAGAAGGCAAGGCAAGAGATCTCCATAGGAGTAAGGGTTGTAATAATTTCTTTTCCAATTTCTCTTTGTTTTAGCCAACTTGTAATGAATTTCTTTTGTAAGTTTTGCATCTCCATGAGAGGCTAACTTCCTCTCTAGGAGTGTAGGTGAAATGCATGAACTTTTTTTATTCTATTCTATTTGGTTCTTTGTTTTTATGATGATTGTTTGATTTGATTGTTAATTTCTGTGATTTATTTTTTGTGATCCCTATAATTTGTGCTTGAATTGTAGTTATCCCGCTTTAGGTCTTTTAGACTCCAAAGTAGCTCAGGATCATATAGGATAGTATCAATTATGTCACAAAGCCATTAGGATTTAGGTTAGAGAAACATCAACTTTTAATCTAAACCGGAACTACAGAAATTAAGGTTAAAGTTTGATATAAAATTTCACGGTTGGAGTCAAACCCTAAGTCGGGACATCTTGAACCAAATTAGAGATTGGTATGAGTTGCCTTCACCGGCTAAATTATTAAGTACCGAGATCTAAGGAGGTGATAGACTAACAAAAACTTTATATCCTAGATGATTAATGCGATGTACTTTACCGTGAAGATATGATCATCTAGGCACGTTACTAATTCACGCAAGTGACCCTTTTTAACATATTTGGTTAGAAACCCCATCAAAATCAAACATGAATTTAAACAAACCAAATAGATATGATTAAATAAGGGATTGTAGACCGAAAGCCCCTAGATTCTCCAATCTTTGTCAAAACCCAAATTTCATTTTACTCTTTCTTAGTTTTTGTTTAATCCTTCAACTCCTCGGGTATTGAACCCACCTACTTTAGAAATTTAGAAATTAAAACATTCTCAAACAAACCTTCCAAACAAACAATTCTGAAATTATTCTTTAGAGCTAAAATTAAAATCTCTCCTTATCCCTTGGATCGATACCTTTTATACTATATCGATAGGTTGTGCGCTTGCAATTGACCATTCATTGAGTGTTTAGGTTTATAAATTTAAAAGTAAAACGAGTATTAAGTCATAGCAAAAACCCTATACCAAACTACTCAACACTATCGTAAATGGGAATGGATATAAAATGCACATTCGTTTTCAAATTCTAGCTCCCAAACATAGTCATCGAGCACATCGATTTATCATTATGTTAGCCATAGGGGTTGCAGTCTTATTGGTTGTTGGATTATTGGTTTCTTGGAAGCGCAAAGCAATTTACCTTATCTTCAACAAAAAAGGATATAACTGGGGGCCAACTGGTAGCATATTCATATGCAGAAACAAAAAACATCACCAAGAATTTCTGTCACAAGCTTGGAGAAGGAGGCTTTGATACTGTTTTCAAGGGATCATTACCAAATTCAACTGTTGTGGCTGTTAAGAGAATGAAAAATGCTTGCTTTGTAGAGAACCAGTTTAGAATGGAGGTGCAAACAATAGGAATAATTCAGCACATAAACCTTGTCAAACTTCTTGGATTTTGTTCCAAAGACACTAGACGGTCGTTGGTGTATGAGTACATGCCAAATGGTTCTTTAGATTCTCATCTCTTTTAAAATCAATTTATTGCTTTAACTTGGAACACCCGTTACCAAATATTGGTTGGAATTGCAAGAGGTTTAACTTATTTGCATGAAGAATGTAGAGACTGCATAATTCATTGGGACATTAAGCCTGAGAATATACTTCTCGATGCCAACTTTTGTCCTAAAATAGCCGATTTTGGTATGGCAAAACTACTGGGCAGAGATTTTAGCAGAGCATTAACAGCAATGAGAGGAACAATTGGCTATCTTGGACCCAAATGGATTTCTCGGGCAACCGATTACAAAAAAAGCTGATGTCTATAGTTTCGGCATGATGCTTTTTGAAATCATATCAGGGAAGAGAAATACAGGGAAATTCCAAAATCCAGAATGCTGTTACTTCCCTCTTTACGCTGCAATGAAAATTAGACAAGGAGAGATTGTGTGCCTGTTAGATGATAGGTTGCAAGGAAATGCTGACATGTGGCAGCTAAACATTGCTTGTAAGGTTGCTTGTTGGTGCATTCAAGAGATGGAAACAGATAGACCATCAATGCGAGAAGTTGTTCAAATGTTGGAGGGTGCTGTTGAAGTTTTGATGCCTCCGATTCCGGGTTTTCTCCAAAGGCTTGTGGATCTTGAGAATGATTCCATGTACTCTGTTGTTGGTTAAGGTCTACATCAGAAGTTGGTGCCCATTTAATTCTCATTAGTCTGTTAAGTTTGTTTCTATTTTATTTTTGTTGTTGTAATTTCCTATTTCCGGTTTATGTCGCTGCATTAAGTTATGATGTACTTCTAATTATTAAGAACCTCATTATTCTATTGTTGAATTTCTAGTTGGATGTTAAATTTTGTTTTTTTTGGAAGGTTAGAGTGTGTTTTATTGTATATGCAATCACAGCCGAAATTATCAATTAAGAAAATTTCTTAGAAATCTCTGCAAGTAGTTTGTTGAGAATCTCTCTTTCAGGAAAGTATTTTAAACTGTTTAACTGTTATAAATGCTGATTTAAAGATTTCAAATTAGATCAGATTTAATTCTAGCATATTTTGTCTCACAGAAATGATCCAAATAATATATGATGTGGTTACTTCGATTGTCGTTTAGTTATTCCTCTTTTTTTCATTTTGAATATATTTTACAATTCAAAAAAGTTATGGTCACCCGGAATTTTCATCATAGGTCAAGGTATATCGATTTTGAGTTGCTCAAATTTTCATCATAAGTCAGTAGTTATTCTTAGATTTTTTGTATGATGTATACATGCTTCATTGGGCGGCTGAGACTGAAGAATATTGATAACCCCATTTGAAAAGTGCCGATCTCTTCTAGTGCTGCCTATCTTCATTTCTCGGGTCGGTCTGAGATGGGGATGATGAACCCAATACCGGTACCCCTCCTCGTCATGTCCATTCTGGTTACAACGATTACATGTAATGGATTGTTTGCAAATGAAGTTTTCTTCTGTGAAAGGTCTGTACCAAATGCCACTTTCAGATGGTGGAGAGGTCCCATGACAAATTATAAAAGCTCCAGTACATGAAATTCCTTACTTGCATTAGTCTCAATTTTAGGAATGCTTAATTTTTTTTTTTTTATATTTAGCTTCTAATTAAATACCACCCTGATTATTTTTTTCACTGAAATATGCAAATTAAGATGAAGTTCTGGGGGATCGAGTGTCATATTTCACATACATTTAGACTTCTAATTGAGAGGAACAGTTTGGAGACAAGTCAAAGAAAACAAAAATTGAAATAGTTGTTGCAAATAATCATATGCATGATTTAGTGCTTCTAAAAGTTAATGTGACGTTTCAATATTGCTCTTTTCTATGTTGTTGCAAAAATTAATGTGATGGAAATTTTCAGACAGAAAAATCGTAAAAGAAAACTATCCCTTGAAAATATAGAACTTGGTTACAATTTTTCTCTGTTAAATTTAACTTTATTTGTACTCTATCAATAATAATTTAATATCAATTTTATTAGTATTTTGTTCTCTATCAAGATTAACGGATAATTAATAATTTTCGGATATATTAATCTTATAATTTAACAAAAATAAAACAATAAACAAATATGAATAAGGCTGGCGTGCTACCTGTAGCATAGTGACCCTGTCGTGCTACCTTTTCAAAAACCTATTGAATAAACTTCAAACGACAAATCCAAACTGTTGAAACCGATCTACTTCACGAGTGATGTATTTACATATAAAATTTATAAAATTTACATTCATTTAGTATAAGGTCAAACGGTAAAAAAATAATGAAAAATGAATGTATTAAAATTAGCATATAATTCTTATTTTTTTGACCGCTTGACTTTATACCAAATGAATTCAAAACATTATAATTTTGACATGTAAATACATCACTTATGTAGTAGATTGGTTTCAATAGTTTGGATTAGTTATTGAAACATATTCAATAAGTTTTTTGAAGAGGTAGCATGACATGTCACTATGCTACAGGTAGCACGATAGTCTTATTCAACAAATATATATGACCTAATACATCGTGTACATGATATCATATTTATTAAAAGAATATAATCATTTGTTCCATTAGTTTTAGAACAATGAATTACTAAACTTAATAAAATCTATAAAATATTACATAAATCAATCTCATAATAATAATAATAATTATACAATTAAATTAAATGTACGAATAAAATTTATCATATATAATAATATAATTATTAATTATCTTGTAAATCTCTCTCGATTGGCTAATTTGATAGATTAATAAATTATTTTTGTTAATTTTATGAAATAGAGAAGAAAATTGAGGAGAGATAAAATAAATTTGCAAACTTGTATTTTTCTTATTACAACATTTTCTATTTATAATTACAAGGCTCAAACTAGCTATTAATACTGTTTTCTATTTTACAAATGACGGCACAAGTTACTGTTATCTTTCTATATTTGAAAATACATTGGATTCCTTTTCTATATTTTAACACTCTCCCTCAAGTTAGGAATGTATATATTGTATAATCCTAGATTGCTTGTAATTTTCTCAAATGGATTCGGCTCCAAGCCTTTGTGAACATATCCTCAAGTTGATCTTCACCTTTGACATATGGAGTCTCTATTTCTTTTACTTGAACCTTCTCTCTAATGAAGTGGAAATCTACTTCTATATGTTTTGTTCGCTCATGAAACACAAGATTTAATGCTATGTGTCGTGCCAAGTTGTTGTCGCAAAAAATTTTCATAGGTCCTTGTGTTTTAAAATCCATGTCCAATAGGAGTTCCTCAATCCATATCAACTCGCTTGTAGTTGATGCCATAGCATGAGTATTCCGGTCGGTGCTTGATCGTGCTACAATACTTTATTTCTTTCTTTTCCATGTGACTAGATTTTTGTCTATATATGTACAAAAGCCGGTTGTAGATTTTTTTTATCGAAGCTTCCGGCCTATTCTGCATCGGAATAGCCACATATGTTATTAGAATTATTATTTTTCATTAAAATGCCCTTACCAGGATTTTCTTTTAGATACCTCAAAATTCTATTTAGAGATTCTAAATGTGGTGTTCAAGATGAGTGCATGAACTAGCTAATTTGACTAACGGAAATTGGTGAGGTAGATCAATTTTCCTACAAGTCTTAGAAATTGGTTTATGTCTTCTATGAGTTCACCATCTTCACTATTTAATTTACATTTGGTATCAATTGGGGTAGAGGCCGATTTGCATCCTAATTTACCGGTTTCTTTTGATAAACCAAGTGTATATTTTCTTTGTGAAATAAAAAGCCCTTTATTTGAAAAAACTACCTCTATCCCTAAAGCTTTTAGTTGTCTCTTGATCTTTTGGATGTGTTCCAAATTATTTCCGGTAATTATAATGTTATCTACATACACTAGAATGAGAGTTGTATTGGTTCCATCACAATTGGAAAATAAAAAATGGTTGGCGTTGTTAATTTTAAAATTGTAAGGAATTAAATAAGAACTAAGTTTTTTATCAAACCATGTCTTTGGAGATTGCTTCAATCCGTAGATTGATTTATTTAGCCAACAAACCAAGTTAGAATTGTTTTCCAATTTATGACCGGGTGATAATGTCATATACACGCCCTCTTCAAGTGTTCCTTGAAGGAAAATATTTTTATCATCCATTTGGTAAATGTCACAACCAATGATTATCGCATTGGAGAATAAAATTCTGATGATATTCATT
The DNA here is from genome assembly GCA_024447775.1 of Carex cristatella. NCBI lineage: Eukaryota > Viridiplantae > Streptophyta > Magnoliopsida > Poales > Cyperaceae > Carex > Carex cristatella. The sequence goes on from JAJHPF010000007.1 coordinate 5,637,932, forward strand.
TTTGCCACCAATATAAATGTTTCGTTATAATCTATTACATAGGTTTGTGTAAAATATTTGGCAACTATCCTTGTCTTATACCATTCTACGGTACCATTACTATTATATTTGATTTTAAATACCCATTTAAAACCAACCAGTTTTTTGTTTTTTTAGTATAAGGACAATCTTTCAAGTTTTATTTTACTCTAAGGCATTAAGTTCCTCTTTCATGGCTTTGCACCAAATTGGATTTTCAATAGCTTCTTGATAATTGTTTGGTTCTAATTTATTTTCGACACAAGTGACAAATGCATGGTACTCCGGTGAAATTTTGTCATATGAAACAAAATTTTCTAATGGGTATTGAACCGTAGAGGCCAAATAATCTCTAAGTCTAGTTGATGTAGTGATACCCTATATGATATTCTAATCTCTAAGTTGTTTTCCATTTCATCTTCATGATTATAATTTGGTGTAAAGTTTAAGTCATCTATGTGCGGGGACCATACACGTTTCTAATAATATTAATATTTCCATGACTATCTAAGAAACCGCAAAACTAGATATTTCTTTATATATGGTGCTGCATGATGTTTGAAAGTATTAATATAAAATATTGTAAATATTTATACCAAAGGAGGGTTCCAATGCACCCAAAATTCTATGTTCCCATTTGCGCCCAATCATTTATCTCCTTTATCTTCATTTTTAAAGTCTGAATAGTCGATCCGAACCATTCAACATGATAATAAAATATACTTGGAGAGCAAATTTTATATTTTTTTGCATTTTTTTACTATTTTTTAAGATAGGTACAAAATCATTGTTTTAAGGAGATTCTGGACCATCCCATAAAGTGATTTTGTACCTATCGTAATAAATAGTAAAAAAATTCAAAAAAATATAAAATTTAATCCGCAAGCATATTTTAATATATCCTACATGTTGAACGGTTTGGATCAACTGTTTGAACTTTAAAAATGTATGGTGTAACTCGGTGTCACCAAAAAATGGTGTAATTGGATCCCTCTCTCTCTCTCTCTCTCCCTATATATATATATATATATATAGAGAGAGAGAGAGAGAGAGAGAGAGATGGACTTGGCTAAGCCATGGTGTAAATGCGTTTGGTGAGCCATGGCACAATATCTTCATTTCCAAAGTTCAAATGGCCGATCCGAACCGCTCAAAATGTTCTCCATATTGAAATGTGCTTGGAGACCAAATTTTACATTTTTTGGAATTTTTTACTATTTATTAAGCCACTTTGAAAATCGCTGATCCGATGGTCCAGAAATTTTTACTATTCACGTTGGATCAGCAATTTCAAAGTGGCTTAATAAATAGTAAAAAAATTCCAAAAAATGTAAAATTTGGTCTCCAAGCACATTTCAATATGGAGAATATTTTGAGCCGTTCGGATCGGTCATTTGAACTTTGGAAATGAAGATATGTCGTGGAGTACAAATGCATTTTACACCATGGCTCACCCTAGTCAATCTCTCTCTCTCTCTCTTTATATATATATATATATAGTAGAACTAGGGTGTTCCTAAGTCAAGTTGTGTTGAAACACAACTTACCAAGCTGTGTTTGTTTCGTTAAATGTGTTGTTTTTATCTGTGGTACTGTGTGGCACGAAACGTCTAGAAAATTTTGATGTGTTAGCACAGCACGTGTTCCGAACACGCCTAAACATGGCATGTCGAGACACGACATGGCATGGCTTCAGTACACTAGGTGTGTGTATCTACAACAAAGGTGCTTTTAAGCTCACCAAGTTCTTTTTTTTTTTTTTAAATATGGGTTGAGAGTCAAGCCATCCAACACATTTCAAATCCCTATTTATTAATACAGAGTATTTCTCTACTTTGTGAGTTTCGAACCCATGACCTCCCATATGGAAGCAATGTGCCTTTGCCACTAGACAAAACACAAGTTCTCCTCACTAAGTTCCTTTATGAGTTTAATTGCAAAAACTTATCAAATTGGCATCAAATGACAAATTCAAACTATTGAAATCGATTTACTTCACGAATGTTGCATTTGCATGCAAAATTTATAAACTTTCAAATAAATCTAAATATAAAGTTAAGCGGTAAAAAAAGATTCACAAGTTAATTCAAATAAGTTCATTTTTAATTATTTTTTTGTAACACTTAACTTTATAATAAATTAATTCATAAGTTTATAAATTTGTCACATTTGAAATATATCGGTTTCAATAGTCTAAATTTGTTGTTTGAAATTATTTCAAAAGGTTTTTGAAGTTAAACTTACCAAATGGCTTTGGTGAGTTTAAAATCATCATAATTCTACTCATGTAAAATATATATTGACAATCAATATTATAAGTATAAATATTTATATATGAGTAGAACTAGGGTACTCTTAGGAGTACGAACCCCATTTGTACTCTTAATTCTAAAACCTATCGGATTAATTTCGAATTATGAATCGAAACCGTTGAAATCCTTCTACCTTACGAGTGATTCATCTACATGGGAAAATTTTAAAGTTTGGAATTAATTTAGTATAAAGTCAAGTGGTCAAAAGGCTTCCAAAAATGAATGCATTAAAATTAATTTAAAAACCTTCTAATTTTGACCATTTGACTTTATACTAAATTAATTCGAAACTTTAAAATTTTCACATGTAAACGTATCACTCGTAAGGTAGAAAGATTTCAACGGTTTTGATTTGTCGTTCGAAGTTAATCCGATACGTTTTAGAGTTAAGAATACAAAGAAGCTTGTACTCCTAGGAGCGCTTTAGTTCTGCTCTTTATATATAATTGATAAAGTCGTCACTGCGCAGGGAACCTTTTATTTGTAAATCTTCGATGAACGAAAACTATAATTTATAATTGTAATTAACGAAAAGCATGACCAATATGTGATGTTACCTGATCGACCTGTAAAAGAGCGATTCAGGAAATGTGAACGCTATAGACCGAGTCAACCAATCAATCAATTAATATGAATTAATTGATTCAGATTCAGATCCATGTGCTGCACATGATGTGCAGTGACCATGACTTCAACCGTAAAATCGAGATTCAGATCTAAGGAATGGAACGCGCGATCCATCGATCTCAGGTTTTTATAAAATTAATTTATATTTGAATACTTTACAGCCTAGTTATTTGCTCCAATTCTCCATATGAGAATAAAAACAAATTTATATGAATTTAGATATTTGAAGTCACTGACGATTTTTGAGACTAGAGTAGGGGTGATTAATGAGCGAGTTCGAGCGAGTTAGAGTATACTCGTATTCAGTTCTTTAGCTTAATGAACAAATCGACTCGAGTTGACAAGACAATACCGAGTTGATAGCCATAGTCGTGCTTAGTTTGTTAAATAGACAAATTTAATTTTAATAAAAGAGAAGATATATTCATGAACATGCGCAAATTTATATATGAACCAATAAGATTCAACAGTTCGATATCGGCCCAAACAAACCACTAACCAGGCTTGAGGCCCAGTCCATAAATGGGCAATTTACAAATCTAAGGATAAACTACATCCTAGAGGGGCTATTCGGCAAGCATAGATTTAAGACTTAATATGCTTTCTTTAGCTTCCTTCGTCATTTATTCCTGCCGAACACCAATTTTTTAGCACAGATTATGAACACATCCTTTAGCCTCCTTTTGCTCGGATCTTAATCTCCTGCCCGGACCTTAAAGCACCTATACCTCCTCCTTAAGCGCTTAATCCTTCACCTACTGATTAAGACAACCGAACATCAGTTCCTTAGCGCTCCTTAAGCTCTTAATCGATCCTTCACTCTGAATTTTTTGTTGCCGAACGACCACAGAATGTTGGGATATCAGAAGATCTTAGAGAAGTTTCATTATTGATCAATCCAAACCCTCATAATAAATGCACAGATAATTAACATCTCACTAGCAATTAGTTATCATAATTACAATTATACATGTCCCTATAATTAAGCAATTAAGCAGACAGTTAGCATATCATATTAGGAAGTACCAACAGTTATGACTGCCACATGAGCCTATAAATTGGCATTGTAATCTCATGTACAAATCAGAAATAAACAATCATCACAAAATCTCTCATCCGTTTACATAAAAATATCATAGACAATTGAAGTTATATATGAATTAAGAGGAAGGCTGGAACGTCACATTGATTTCGTATCACAATCATGTCCCACATCCTTATCTCCAAATTTAACAGTTGAACTGAACCGCTAAACATAATCTTCATACAATTCTATAATTATTTTACTATTTTTTTTATAAGGATAAAATCATTGTTTTTTCAAGAATTCTGGGGGAGTACCATATTTCACCTACATTTACCTAGACTTTTGACTTGAATTATTTAATTTTGACGATTTTTGACTTGAATTAAATAAGTATTTTATTTTTTATTTATTATAATTACTATTTTGTAAGTTTATTTATATTGTGTAATTAATTCTGAGGCGGCAACGAACGTAAGTACTGATGATCCATCTCTTTCTATAAATGTTCGAACCATCTGCAAATTAAAATCGACTCATCCCACAACCAGCACTCAATTCAAAGAGCAGTATATACAACTCTATATCCTTCTCATCAATTAAGTTTTGCAATGGCCTCAGAATCCCAGATGTTTGTCACCGGATCAAAAACTTTTGAAATAACAGATTACTCAAACGCTAAAGATGTCGGCACCAAGAACTACATCCAGTCGGAGCTCTTCACAGTGGGAGGCTACGACTGGGCGATACAATACTATCCGCAAGGTGTCAATGAGGCAGTCTCCGACCACGTATCAATTTTAGTGCAGGTGCTGAATGCAACGAAAGAAGTCGAGGCCATTGTAGCATTCCGTTTGTGGGACTGGACCAACAAGAAATGGTCGACGGACACCCTCAGTTCCTCGATTCCGGTAACTTTCAAGCCATCAGGTACACATGGGGACAGTTTGGGCTATGGCAACTACTATAAGAGGACGGCCCTCGCGTCCTCGAACTATTTGGTGGACAATTCAGTAAAAATAAACTGTACTCTCTTTGTAATAACGCCACCCCCAACTCCAGCACCAGCTTTGAAACCAGACGGCAATGAAGAGTACCCAAAGTGGTCCAAAAATTCTTCTAAATACGGCTTCCACATACCCGGCTATGCTCCGCCGAACGCTCCCAGCGACATGTACCCCGACCTGCCGAGGCAACCAACTGTCAGAATTTATTGCGAGGCCATTAAGGATTTTAGTGTCACCGCACGAAATGGTACTGTTGTGTTGGCACCTGCTGATCCTAGCGATCACTATCAGGTAGTTAATTAATTAGTCTTTTCTTTGTGGCAGTTTTTTCGGTGATATCTGACCGATAATTGGTTTTGCTTGATGTAATTCTCTAATACGAGCTATAACTGCTATATAATTAATTAACTTATTTAATTATTTTCATTAAAAATGCAATGCACGTAGCACTGGATCAAGGACATGAGTAATGGTGGTACAGATAAAGGTGGTTTTCCTGCTTTTGCACTAGTCAACAGAGTGACAGGAGAAGCCCTTAAGAACCCGGCTGGAGAAGATCAACCTGTAAGTAATTCATTATGTTAAACAAAATTAATTATTTTGAATGATTGTCGAAGAACTTATAGTTAAGATAAATACATAAAAGCCCTGTTTAATTGCTACATGCATGGAAACATCAGGTCAGCTTAGTTCCTTATAATAACTGCTGCAAGGATGGAGTGTATTGGACGGAGGATTTGTCAACAGGTTTCCGTGCCGTTAGGATTAAACACAATCCTTCCCTGAATATGACTGCGGTCGCCAAAGAACCTTGCAAATTCATCGACGGTGCCAAGATCATCGTCCAGGATTGGGCCAACACCCCAGTCCAGCACTGGAACATCGTTCCTACCCATATGTTTCCCAAAAATTAATTTATAATCTTTAGGCAGCTATCAAAGTTTCCATAGCTTATGCGCCTTGCCGTTTTATTATTATTGTTATCATCTTTCTATTATTTTCGCTGTATGTTTCTAAAGTTGTGCTGGTGTGATTATATATGTAATAAAGTGTTCCTGCGATGGATTACCTGAAACACGGAAACAAATTAATACTGTTCCTCTTACATATATATATATAATTATATATATTGATGATTCATTTGCAATTAGTCACATAATTATCCATTGAAATTAAAATTGAAATGAATATAAGTGATTTTTGGTTATTTAATTTCTTTTTTTTTTTGCGTTGTACCTAGTTGATTTGGTTTAAGTGGCCAAAGCATGGATAGATGTGGGATGCACTGAAGAAAAAGAAAACATCTTTATAAATAAAAACGAATACGGTGGCAATACAAAGAGAGAACAAATGAGAAAGAAATAAAGATCAGCTAACAGAAAAGGCTTCAACCAAATTAATACACATTTGAATCTTTCAAATGCTGTTAACAACCTAATGACAAAACACAAAATGCTGTTAACAACATACTTAATAATACTGACTCGACCATATATTCCTTCATATACAAATAAACTGAAATACAATAATCTCCACCCTGACTCTGCCTCTCACTACTAGAAAATCCGTTTTTTGCAAGAGGAAATTTCCTTTTCCATGGGCGTACCATTGGAAAAACCCCAAAAATCGTCATTTCCATGCGCTACTGTTGGAAAAACTACCGTCGCAACTACCCTCGTTGGAAATAGTATTTATTTCCATGGACGCCGTTGGAAATACTCATTTCTGAGTTTTTCCATGCGTCCACTCTTGGAAAAAAGACGCATGGAAATACTTCCAGACTTAGCCCCTGTCTTAAGTATTTCCATGGTAGCGTAAGTGGGACCCACCCGAGTATTTCCAAGGCCAAAGAACGCGGGGCCCACCTTTTTATTTCCATGGGCAGAGTACGTGGGACCTACCCCAGTATTTCCAAGGGCAGCATACATGGAACCCACCCTAGTATTTCCAAGGCAAGGAACGTGGAGCCCACCTGTTTATTTCCAAGGACAGCATACATGGGACCCACTCCAGTATTTTCAAGAGCTAATATTTGCATGGGAAGATGATTTTTGTTATGCCCTCATTCTACAATCCTCCCTGCACTAACCCAATACCGACCCATTTACATTCCCCAATTCCCATTCAGCCAAATTAACAAAAGCATTGAAATATAGAGGAAAACATGTAATTAACATTAATCGACATAGGCATACATTGTATCAAAATGCCAAAAACCATTACAAAAGACATGCTAAAAGAAACTTCTATATATACCCAAAATATACCCTAATTCCAGACGACTAACAAAATAATATTTAGAATTGACTAAATTTGCAAAAATGTTTTTTTATGAGAACGATGTAGTCACTCTTCCTTTTATCTTGCTCTATTGTTCTCCTTGCTGTAAAAATGAGAAAGTGAGTGAGTTTGTTTTGGATTGGTATAGAAAGGATTGTAGAATAAAGACATATCTTTACTTATAATCAACATATTTTTTTTTGTTGAGATACCATAAGAGGTAGGTAAACTCACCACTACATCAGGATGGATATTTTTCTCACTGCCAAGCTAACAATAGTCCAGTGTGCGCTATACCAGTGTTACTTGACATGGAGGGGCAGAAGTGTAATTGTAAAGACCTTGGATCTGAAAAAACTGCTCAGGAATATTTTGCTGGTTCTTGATGTCTCTATCGGATGGCCTGGCACATGGTATAGAACCAATTTTCCACTATTTCAATGATACCATAAAAACCAATTTCCCACTATTTTCTTACTTGATTACTAAACATAAGATGTCCAAATAACAAAATTATCCCAACCCAGGATCCTACACTTGGGGAAAGCATGAGCTTGGCAAAGAGCATGCAGACAATAACCAACTACTAGTATTGAGAGTCAAGAGTGAAAAATACAATTTAGGGTCATATGCCGATATTTTGGTTCCTATTGAACCATAACTAATAAGAGTCAGTAGAGCCTGCCAACTATAAGGGGGGAAAGTCAGATTCATAACAATATTTTTATAGTAAACTTGGCATCAAAATAAGCATTATATAAGAAAATTACTTCAGCTGCCTCAGAGGATGAGGAGAGGTACTGATAGTAATAACAGCGCAAGGCATCAGAGACGAATGCTGAATTGTTCGGCCATACATGAAGGTTCTGATATGTTACCTATACAGGTGTACGAAAACATTAGAAGTTAAATGACACATCAAGGTTCTCTTTTTTTTCATTTGGCAAAAATTATAACATATTTCTTACAGCTTACCATAAATGTAGTAATTAAAACTTGAGACTTACATAAGAGCTAATAATTGAAAGTAAATCTTTGTACATGAAGTCAAATATCGTAACATTCATGTTTATCAAATTATATTACCTGGTATCAGGTGACAGTCTTGAAGCACTGCAGCTCTTAGGAAAATCGGGCAAACCAATAGTGTGATGCAGAACCTGGTTCTTACCATAATCATTCAAGTTGGGCCCACCTACGATGCAATCTTAGTTTAGCTTAATAATAAACTCCAATTAACTAGTCTCTGGGGGAACCAAAAGGTTATAATTTCTCAAGATAATGAAAAAAAATAAAATGTCAAAACAAAAATTGGATTATTGAAAAAACTCACATCTTACCCACAGATATCCATGAGGTTGGTTGCAATAATCAGAGAAATGCAATCAGGGAACATTTTGGCCATACCAAATTTACATGAGACTAGTCAGTGAGTATTCAACAAGTTGAATTTATTCAAGATAATGAAAAGCAACTTGATAATAATTATCTAGATTAAGACTTACATTAGATTAAGACTTAAATGTTCATCACTATAAGAAAATGGGTACTAAATCCTGTTCCCTCAAGGTCAACACAGTGATGCGATCAATAAGAATATGGCATTTTTAAATGGTAAGACTGGCATCAATTAGAATTATAATTTTAAGGTCAATACAGTGATGCGATATTCAGGAGAGAGCTCGATTCTTGAACAAATCAAAAAATTGAACAACAAAACCCCCCAAAAAATAGTTCGCAAGAGAACAATACTGACCTCTTACTAAGACACTGAACTCGGATCTGAGAGGGAGATCTGAGAGCGAGACGATTTTGAGCGGGGAGATTTGAAAGTGTGGGTTTTGGATTCTTTGCTGGAGGAGGAACCAAAATTTTCTAAAAGTGGGGGAGTGAATAAGTGAAATTTTGAGAGGGAACTGGAGGAGGAACCAAAATTTTCTAAAAGTGAGAGAGGGAATAAGTGAAATTTTGAGAGGGAATTGAAGGAGGGAAGCCAAAAATTTTAGGGTTTTTGGCGCTCAAGCTCGGTTTTTACGGAGAGTACACAGAGGAGAGGAGAGGAGTGGTGGAGAAATTTCGTTAAGTCCAGAGAGTAAAAATAGAAGTAGTTTGTATTGGATGCTGGGGTAATTCACAAACTCTAAGGTAATATAATTTTTGTATTTAGATCAGGGTCGTCTGATCATCATTATGCACGAATATTAAAGGATCATGTGCATCACTTAGGGTCGGATCTAAACAGAAATATTATGTTACCTCAAAGAATAGGGACTCCCTATCCATAACATCTAAAATTAAGACATCAGAAACGTCCATTACCTATCGGACGGCTCAGAACTTAATATTTACTAATTAGATAATGCATGTACAACAAATAACGAAAAAAATTCAAAAAACAAAAAATTAAATTGTTTACATCTTCTATAGCCAAATCATACTTATGGTTGTCTATTTTATAAACTTGTATCATTATTTACCCCTTCAGATTAACAAATCTCTACGAACCGTTCATTTTCACATGAGCAATCAACAGTCGATCTGTAATGAAATTATTCCATATTTGTTTTAAAATGATCAAGGAAAAATATTGAACGTAACCAACATAAAAATTCTGAAGTTTTATTATGTCTGAGCTTCGATCCAACGTGAAGTATTCATAGCCCTTCGATGTTTCAATATTCCATCGACATGATGGATAGGTAAATAAAAATAAAATTTCATGAAAATTTTCTACAAGAATATATATGCAGTGCTCTTTAATTTTAACAATTCCGATCGACTAACAGATGACGTGTTTACGTGCGTCTTCATTGACTCACAAAGCAGGAGTATATGTTTCTTAGAACATAAACTATTGTTTTGGGAGTCAATGAAGGCGCACGTAAACACATTGTCCGTTGGTCGATCAGAACCGTTGAAATTAAAGAACAATGCATTTATTTTCTTGCAACAAAATTTGATCTAATTTCATATTCATTTACTTATCCATCTAGCTGATGGAATATCGAAATATCGAAGGGCTATAAATATTTGTAAATCTGAACCGTTCGATTAAAAATGTTCCATCCTGATTATTAATGGATGTCTCCATTTAACAATTCATAATTCAAATTTTTATGTGAATCTATTCAGTGACAGCTGGGCCTCAATTTTCAGTTTAAAGAGGACTCCAAATTTCTTTCGCTGTCGCACTCCAAATTTCTACTCTCTGACAATCATGTGCCACCTTGCAAAGAGTTCATTTCAGCGCTTTTTCTCCTCTCTCTGACAATCATGTTCCACCGTTCAGCGTTTCAACTTGTAAGATCCATTTTACTGCTCTCTCTCCTTTTCTCCCTTCTATACTTCGCCTCTCTCAAATTCCAATAGAGACGCATAGAGAGAAAAGAGAGAGAGAGGTGCATATGTATATCCTCGATGCTTACAAGGTGTTCGACAAATTGTCACAGTGAATTTATTTATTTTTTAACCTTTTAATCATTGTTACAAATAGTCAGTTGCATCAAGAGTGGCCGAGGAAATGGTTATCAAGCTTGGAGAAGAAGTTGGATATACAATTCGTTTTGAAGATCAAACAAATCCAGTAAGAATTTCTTACTTTTGGCAGCACCCTTTCGGTTTGGTGAAATGAAAGTTTCCTGGAGGCTCCTTTTAGACTTTTTTAGAAGTTTTTTGTATGGCCTTGCAATATGAGAAATGGCTGTTCAAATCTATATAAAAATGTATATATTGTTGTTAGATTTGCTATGTACAGTATGTAAGCAGTAAGCCAATTCTTGCATGATATGTAACTTTTTTGCTTTGTTATATCACCATAAATTCATACAACATATCTTGATTGTTTTGCCGAAGCAAAGCAAGACACACCTCTAGTATATACTACACTGAGGTGTAGTTATTAATTTGATGCATTGGCTTGTTAAATACCAATGTCAATGAAATTACTTTAATTATTTTTGTATCTCAATTAAATATATTGGCTTATTCTAAAGACCAAATTTTAAGTTTCCAAACTAAGAAATCTTAATTAAATATTGCTTGCTGCTGTGATTTGTTTTTATTCACCATTTAAATGGAGATCTCAAATAAACAAAAATGTTACTGTCTAAGGAATTAAACTTTTCCAACGGTAGCCTCATGGAAATAACAAGTTTAACTATAAAATAATATAAACTGAATCAATAAAACATTTCCATGTGCACAGTGGTCCAGTATTTCCATGAACCTTCACTATAAAATAATATAAATAGATTAAACATAACATTTCCAAGGGCAGCTCATGGAAATAATATGTCTCTCCACTTTCTATTTATTTCCATGGGTATGGGGATATTTCTATGACCTTTCAATAAAATATAATATTCAGTCTGTTGGACGGGTCATGGGTCATGCCAAACTATTTCCAAGGGCGTATAGTACACATTTCCATGGGCAAACAACAGGGATTTCTATGCGTGTTATTTCCATAGGACTGCCGTTGGAAATAGTTAAATGTGTCAGAAAATGCAATTTCTTTTCCATGAACCATCCTCCCCTTGGTAATAACATTTCCTCCTCATGGAAAAAACGGAAATTCTAGTAGTGTCTGCAATAGCAAAAGGTTCACAGTTGAACAATTAGCAAATATTTCCAATTTTAGAAAAGGAGAAAGGAAATGAACTCCAGTAACTCAGAAAAAGGAACTCACATTCAATTGATCTTGTCCCAGTTATCATCATATAGGCAGATCACCGCATCTTCGTTCACGGTCTAATGTCCATTGCCACTTGCAGTTCCATCAGTACGACTACTTACTGCTTGCACCATTACGGATCCTGCCCGGTCAGGTATTGCACTGGTCAGAGTTCTCCAATGTGAGGACCAGTGTGTAGTTGATGGATATTGAATCAAATTCGGTATAATGTGGTGGTTTATGGCATTTGATATGTGTCGAGATTTGTGCGTACATTACAATTGTAAACTGCTAAACTGAACAGACATATCTTAATGTGGATTGAACAGCTCAGATTAGACAAGAAAGGATGTTAAAAGTTGGATGTATTTATAGTGGTTATTTTTGGTTAATGATGGGATAACTTGTGTTATCTATATGACCAGATTTGTTTTTATTTTGAACTTGGGGGTTTTTACCGGATTTTGCTTGTTTTTTTTTGAGTTCATGACTAATGCAAGCAACAAAAACTGTTGATTAATTAAGAGCACAATAATTATTATTTTTCTTAATAAATATTTTAGATTTAGTAAACTGAGAAATAGAAATATTAACGAAGCATTTGAATTTGAAGGATAAAATATACAAATTAATTTTATTGTTTTGATGGACAAATATTTAGTAGAAGAGAAGTTATATTCATGAACACGCACAACCTAATTTGTATATGAACTGACAATGATAAAACCAAATGGATGAACCAATAAGATTCAACAGTTTGATCTCGGCCCAAACAAACAACTAACCAGGCCTGAGGCTCAGTCCAAGGATGGGCCGTTTACAGATCTAGAGATAAACAACGGCCTAGACAATTGAAGTTATATATGAATTAAGAGGAAGGCTCAAAATGCTCCATTAATTTTGTATTCCAATTGTGTCTCACAATTGAAGTTATATATAAAAATATTGAGTATAAATGGTTAAAATCATGTACAATTTATATTTAAAAAAAAATACCAATCAAAATCTAGATTTGAATTCAAATTAAACACTACATTTACCAAAATATCAAAATACTAAACTAAATTTAAAAAAATATTAATTTAAACACAATATATACCAACAACAGTACATTTACCAATATAAACAACATATAATTACATTACACAAATTGTTACATAAACAATAATCTGAATAAAACATGAAAATACAACAAAAAATTCTAGATCTTAAACTTTATACATTTACATGAACAATGTCCAAAAAAAGTATAATAACAAAATATAAAATAAAAAAAATAGAAAAAAAAATAAACTTAATCAGAGACTTCAAATTACTTTTTCCTTCTTTTTTCTATATCCACCAGTCATGGACTAAACAGGAACCATACATTCATTCAACCGTATTTATTATGACTTTGTTTCTTTATAGAAGTAAGACATTTCTTTGCGTAGGATAAAGTATATGCGGGTGTCTGTCTCGCACCCTCTCACACACACAATCCTTTGGTTTTGATTAAAGAAGAACAGATACAGAGTTAAAGCTTGCCAATGACACTATTCACTTTAACCATCATCATCTTTATCATGGGAAGTCCTCTATGTAAAGCCGGCGACACCCTCCTGTCACGTCAGACTCTTTCAGGAAACCAAACCTTAGTTTCCAAAAATGGTATCTATGAACTTGGCTTTTTCGATTATTTCGACTCTTCTTTCTACCTGGGGATTCGGCTTGTAAACTTTTCTGATAATATGTTGTGGGTTGCCAATACAGGTAATCATATTTATGATCCTTTTAGGTCTGAACTGAATATTTCTTCTACTGGCAATTTAGTACTGACCAAAAAACAGAAACTGATCTGGTCAACAAATCTGACAAGATTGGATGAAACAACATCTACCATTGCAGTTCTGCTTGATACTGGCAATCTTGTACTAAAAGAAGATGACAGTGTTTCAAAAAGAACAGTATGGCAGAGTTTTGATCACCCAACTAATACTTGGTTCCCTGGAGCACCGCTTGGATTTAACGCAACAATGGAAAAGAATGTTTACCTCACAATTATGGATGATTATTTTTCTGGTTCTATCGTCACGTTCAATTTGGAGTTAGATCCAAGTAGAGATAGGGGGTTTATTATCAGACAATTGCCGAGTAATGCTACATATCATGGTATATTTCCGCAATTAATTGATATAGTGGATGATGGAAATGGTTTAGTAACATTTAGTGTTCCGAACAAAAATCATACTTTCATAGAATTAGATAGCGATGGGTTCATTAACATGAATTGGTTTAATGATCCTCCCAATTCTAATAATCTTTGGGTTAGTCCTAGTACTCAGTGCGACTTTGATTCATATTGTGGTCCATCTAGCTTCTGTTCAAGTACCACGTACTCAACAACATGCTCTTGTCCTTACGGTTTCCATCCTGCAGATCCAGAAAATTGGGAACATGGATACTACAATGCCGGTTGTTTGAGAAATATATCACTCAATTGTCAAATTAATAGAACGTCCATTTCTGATGATGTATTCCACCCAATAGAAAACATAGATAAGTATCCTGATAATCCTCAATTGCGTGTGCTAAAAGATGACAACGAGTGTGCCGCAGCATGTCTTAGTAATTGCTCTTGTACCGCTTATTCTTATCAGAATAGCTGTAGCCTATGGTTTGAAGAACTAAAAAATACTATCCTAAGAGATGACTACCAGAATGGATATAAAATGAACATTCATCTTCAAATTCCAGCCCCCAAACATAGTCATCGAGCACATGGATTTATTATTATGTTAGCCATAGGGGTTGCAGCCTTATTGGTTGTTGGGTTATTGGTTTCTTGTAAGTGCAAAGCAATTTGCCTTGTCTTCGACCAAAAGGATATAACTGGGGACCAACTGGTAGCATTTTCTTATGCAGAAACAAAAAACATCACTAAGAATTTCTTTCATAAGCTTGGAGAAGGAGGATATGGTAGTGTTTTCAAGGGATCATTATCAAATTCAACTGTTGTGGCAGTTAAAAGAATGAAAAATGCTTGCTTTGAAGAGAAACAGTTCAGAACAGAGGTGCAAACGATAGGAATAATTCAGCACATAAACCTTGTCAAACTTCTTGGATTTTGTTCCGAAGGCACTAAACGGTTGTTGGTGTATGAGTACATGCCAAATGGTTCTTTAGATTCCCATCTCTTTTCAAATCGATGTGTTGGTTTAACCTGGAACACCCGTTACGAAATAATGGTTGGAATTGCAAGAGGTTTAACTTATTTGCATGAGGAATGTAGAGATTGCATTATTCATTGTGACATTAAGCCTGAGAATATACTTCTCGATGCCAACTTTTGTCCTAAAATTGCTGATTTTGGTATGGCAAAACTAATGGGCAGAGATTTTAGCAGAGCATTGACAACATTTAGAGGAACAATTGGTTATCTTGGACCCGAATGGATTTGTGGGCAACCAATTACAAAAAAAGCCGATGTCTATAGCTTTGGCATGATGCTTTTCGAAATCATATCTGGGAAGAGAAACACAGAGAAATTCCAAAATCCAGAATGCACTTACTTCCCTCTTTATGCTGCTATGAAAATTAGACAAGGAGAGATTGTGTGCTTGTTAGATGATAGGTTGCAAGGAAATGTCGACATGGGGCAGTTAAACATAGCTTGTAGAGTTGCTTGTTGGTGCATTCAAGAGATGGAAACAGATAGACCATCGATGCGAGAAGTTGTTCAAATGTTGGAGGGTGTTGTTGAAGTTTTGATGCCTCCGATTCCAAGTTTTCTCCAAAGGCTTGTAGATCTTGAGAATGATTCCATGTACTCTGTTGTTGGTTAAGTTCTACACCAGAAGTTGGTGCCAGTTTAATTTTAATTATTCTGTTAAGTTTGTTTCTATTTTATTTTTGTTGTTGTTGTAAGTTCCTATTTCCAGTTTATGTAGCTGCATTAGATTATGAAGTACTTGTACTTATTAAGAACCTCGTTATTTTATTGTTGAATCCGAGTTAGGATGTTAAATTATTGTTGACTGTTAGGCATATTGTATATCCTTTCTTATTTTAACTAGTACTACTTGCTGCATGTACTTGGCAGTATAAGTCTCAATATAAATGGGGTAATTAAGATATATTTGGTTATCTGTTTCATAATTTAGATATTTCATCATTCATAATTGAAAATTAGTTATTTCCCTTGTAAATATAACTATTTTATTAATATACCCATTCTTGTTTTTTTTTCACTAAAAAAATTGAAACTAATATTAATAAAATATCTAATTGACAATTTTACCCCTTACTTTAAACTGTACTGTATTCTGAATCAATTCCAGGCTACCTTCCTTCAGTCGGTGAAAATTTGAGAAATTAAAAATTCAGAAGTTGAAAGTACATAAAGTCGAAATTTCGCACGTACTTATGTTCAATACGTGTTATTCTCTTTTTGTTGTCATTCTGGTATATGTAATTTTTTTGCACGGACATACACATTTTTCATTTCTCAATTTTCTGAACTTTTGCATATTTTTCATTCTGGTGTTATTACAGTACAAATCAATTTTCATGTTTTTCACCTTTTATGATCTACTGAAATGAGTTAATCATAAAACGGAGCAGTTTTTCCATATTACCAGAATACCAGAAAACTGAAATGAGGGTCGCACGTGTGCCAGAGATAAAGCTCAAATTTCCGCATATCGAAGGAAGGGAGCCTGGAAATGATTGAGAGTAACAGTATAGATTAAAATAAGGAGCAAAATTGTTAATTAGATATTTTATTAATATTAATATGATTTTTTTGGTAAAAAAAAATAAAGGATCGGTATATTAATAAAATAGTAATGTTTAGATGGGAAAATATCTAATTGAACATGTTATTATGATAGGCATATATCTAAATTTCTCTTTTATCTATTTGTGAATTATCTCTTTTATTTTCTCCAAAATTTCCCAAATTATATATTCATCACTAATGGCATTTTACACATATTCTAACACTTATCAAGTGAATAAGATTTTTAATTGTAATTATCGTCTTTAAACCTCAGCAAACTACAAATATTTTGGCAAATTATATGAAATTAATATGTTGGTATGTTTCCTTCCAAAAGTTTCTTGAATTTAATCTTAGTTAAATTTATTTAAAAACATTATTAAAAATTGTTCATTATTAATTAAGTACATGCTGTTTTATTTAATCCTTAAACCCATTGTAAGTTATCAGAAATAAAATCTATCCAAAAACAGTGTATCAGAGACTGGATTTACAAGAATTATATGTGTGTGAAGAAAAAAAAATACTTGCATTCTTTATAATGTGAACGCAGATTAACAACCCCACTGTTGTTTTTTTAATAGCCGCAGTCGTTTTCCTTGTTGAAACTTTTTATAGACTTTTTGAAGAATTTATTTGTTCAATTATTCAAAGTTGAATCTAAATCATTAGATTGTGTCCACATTAATATATATGAATTAGATAAGTTTTAAATTAATCGTACACAGATATTTAAAATAGTACATGTTGTTTTCATTAGTAGAAAGATCCGTACTAACTCCACCAATAGAAAAGAATCTAATGTTAAAATCGGTACTAATCCCACTTATCCTAACCCAGTTTATTTTGTTTTCTCTATTAAAAAATATAAAAAGTATTTAAGACAATAGATAGTTCTGTGTCCTATTACTTCTAAGATATTATATCTATTTTCTTAAAAATATATATTTTAATATAAAATATTGAAAAAAAAAAAAAACAGAGTTAGTATCGGTGAGATTAGTACTAACTCTAACATTTGATTTTTTGGACCGGTGTATATCTTACCAATATTTATACCAATGAAAAATCACATATACTCTTTCTATTTCTCTCTTCTTTTTTGTTATAATATATGTCCAAAGTTTTTGGGACAAAACCCAGTTCCTTTCTGGCTATAGAGCCGTGAGCTCATTTTTCTGACTTTTTTTTTTCTCAGGGACTTTTGCTGCTCTCAAGTCAAATCTGACTCGTATATAATTGTTCTCCTCCAGTATTACAAAACTTGATGCATCCAGTAATTGGCTGATGGCCTGATGTCAACATTAAAATATTGAAAACAAAATGGATTGCAAGAATTGTTTTAAAACTGGAGATGATTTGGGTCATGCTAACTAACTATGATAATATGATGTCATTGCTTCCCTAATCAATTGCTAAAAGCATCATTCTCTAACACTGTAAATATCAAAGCCACTCCTCTCTGTACTTGAAAAGACAACACTTGTTCAAGGGGAAAAACAGAGCAAGTGCAGATGGCCACTTCTAGAGTGAAATTGGGATCCCAGGGATTAGAGGTACTAATTATTTTGACACTTTTTTGTAATTTCTTTTAAAACGCTTTCATGCACAGTTTTACAGAAATAATTACGGCTATTTTTGTAGGTATCAAAGCTGGGTTTTGGATGCATGGGTCTCTCATATGCTTACAACTCTCCGGTGTCTGACGATGTCGGCATATCGATAATAAAACACGCATTTGAGAGCGGCATCACCTTCTTTGACACCTCTGATGTGTATGGACCTCATACCAATGAGATTTTGGTTGGCAAGGTTAGTTCTAGACTTCAATCTTATTTTGTTTTGATGCTGGGGATTTAGATTTAGAATATATAACCACATGTTTAGGGCAGTGACATGAGTCTTCGTCTCTCTATGAAGAGATACAGGTTTACTTTTTGAATAACATCTAAAAAATATTGGAGTGTACTGGAGACCATTTAATAACAAAAATCAAATTAATGTTGCTTTCATACTTGATTTTAGGAAATTCAACAGAAAAATTAAGTTTGGTCAATTATTTTTTAAATTACTGAAAGGAGGAATTGAAACTCTCAAATCCATTTGAAGTGGCCAACCACAAAGATTCCTATTTTCCTAATTTACAAAGGCCTTCACTTATCAGGCTCTTAAGCACTTGCCAAGGGAAAAGGTGCAAGTGGCTACCAAATTTGGGAATTCAAGAAATGCTGCTGGAAATCTAGAGATATGCGGCAAGCCAGATTATGCCCGTGCGTGTTGTGAGGCAAGCCTTAAAAGACTTGGAGTAGAGTACATTGATCTCTACTACCAGCACCGGATTGATACAACCATTCCAATCGAAGAAACTGTAATTAAGTTCTTCTCCTATTAATTCTTTATTACTACTAATTCATTTGTCTTTACCCTTGTTAAGAATTGTCAATTAATTAGGCAAACAAATAGGAGACCATAAATTCTAGGAATATGTTTACTTGAAGTAATACCAATCAGTGAACATGATACAATTGTCTTTGCCTTATTAGATGGAGTTTTTGTTCTATATAGATTGGAGAACTAAAGAAGATAGTTGAAGAGGGGAAGGTGAAGTATATAGGATTGTCAGAGGCAAGTCCTGATACAATTAGGCGTGCATATGCGGTGCATCCAATCACTGCTTTGCAGATGGAATGGTCCCTCTGGTCTCGTGATATCGAGTCAGAAATTGTGCCACTTTGCAGGTAATACATTTTTTTTTTCTTATATGGTTTCAGTTGAATGTTATTTCTTATGCCGCTGCATATGAAAAAAAAAAAAATGACACACACATATATGAGTATTGTTAAGGTTACTTGTTAGTTGCATTTTGGTTGTACAGAGAACTTGGCATAGGAATAGTAGCCTACAGCCCTCTTGGTCGTGGATTTTTCGGTGGAAGGGGAGTAGTTGAAGAATTAAAGGATGGCTCATATTGGGTAAATTTTAAACCAAATTTATAAAATATCCATTTTACTCTTTTTTAAAAAGCATAAAAAATATGCAGCTTGTTTAAGAAAAATGTGAGTCTTCACCAGAAAATTGGTAATTATTTTTCTTTACTGGAAAATAGACAAATCACCCAAGGTTTGTGGGGGAGAATTTGGAAAAGAACAAACAATTGTTTTTTCGGCTTGAGAGCCTAGCGAAGAAGCACAAATGCACAACTGCTCAACTAGCTCTGGCATGGGTTCTTCACCAAGGGGATGATGTGGTTCCCATTCCAGGTTTGCTTCATTTATTTTCCATCACATTCCATCTGAAATAATTATTTTTAGAAAGCTTACATTCCTTCTCAAATGGTTGTAAAAAACATATGCTTGTTATTCCGTGATTTTTATTAATAACTAAAAAAAATATATATATTATTAATAACTAGATCCCAAAATATTTTTACCCATGCCCAAACCACCACCCCCCCCACAACCCGCCCCCCCAGGGGGCGGTTTAGCTAATTTTTTTTTTTTTTTTTTTTTTTTTTTAAATAGCCTCCCTCCCCAAACCAAGCCCTACCCGCCCCCACCAACCCGAAACCCCCCCCAACCCATTGGAATTGGCCAAAAAACCTCGTTTTTTCGTCCCGGACGCGACATTTCGCACCTCTCAAGCGTTCCCGACCCCTCTCTCTCTCTACCGCCCGTGTGCAGCGACAAAGGACCCGTGTGCAGCCGCCGAGGGCGTGCGGGCCGGCTCCCAGACTGTCACTGTCCGGTCCTCCTCGTCGTCGTCGCTAGTTTTTTATATTTCATATTGTAGATCTGACAGTAGTATTTTTATATTTCCGTTTCTATATTTTATGTTGATTAGAAGTTATTTGCTGATTTTATTCACTTTGTTTTTGTTTCTATATTTTATGTTGATTAGACGTTATTTGATTATTTTGTTCACTTATGTTTTAAACTATTTACAAATCATAAAATCCATCGTATTAAAAATATAAACAAATACATAATATTACAAAATATATAAATTATAAACATCATCGCATTAAAAAAAATATATATATATTTGACTAAACCGCCCCCTGGGGGGGCGGGTTGGGGGGGTTAAACCACCCTATGGGGGGGCGGTTTGGGCATGGGTAAAAATATTTTGGGATCTGGTTATTAATAATATATATATATTTTTTTTGTTATTAATAAAAATCACGGCTTGTTATTATTAACTTTTTCATATGTGGTTAATTGAAATAGTATAAAAATTAATGAAAGAAAGTAATTTTGTTTTTGTGGGTTATATCAGGAACCACCAAAATTAAGAACTTGGAGAGCAACATAGACGCACTGAAAGTGAAACTCTCGGATGAAGACATCAGAGAGTTAACTGAACTGGTAAATGCAGATGAAGTAGCTGGTAGTAGATCAGTCAGTGGAAATGAGCGTGCAAACTGGAAATATGCAAACACACCACCTCTCAATCTGTGAGAAAAATATTATATATATGATATGGCTTAAGAGATAAAACATGAACATTTTTGATGAAGGAAGGCAAAAAAATGTAATATGTCCTCCAGTTACTTCAATTTATCATAAACTTGACAGTAAACTCCAAAAGGAAGGCAAAAAAATGGAATGACCCGCCGGAACTTAAATAATCACATAAAACCTTTTAAAGAAGAAGCAACAAATGATCTCTCCAAAGTAGCTGTTAATGTCTTTATCAAGGATGAGTGGATGATCACAACTCCAATAAATTAAGTCGCAAATTGGGCCCTATGTATCATTTTTCAATGTTCAGTGAATTTGATTGATGTGGTGTAGTGTTCACACAGGCGTTTGGAAATGTTAAGCTTTACATAAATATCAAGATGTGATAAAAAAATTGCTTAAATGTTCATTTTTTTGTTGTTCTCTTGCTATAATACAAAAAAATATAAAAATATCACAAGCTGATTTGCTTTTGCGTGGCCGTTGGATCGAAAGGGGCTGCATTTTTATGGACCTTGGGTTTGTCACCAGGCCCATTATTCTTACAGGCTACAATAACTTAAGAAAATTGCTAATAGGCCCATTATTCTTACAGACTACATGATTTTATGGCTCATATAGATCTTGAAATTTTGGGTCTTTGAAAGAATAGGGTGCTCTCTACAATTGATCCGGGCGACGAAATTAAAATTGTCAATAAATATTTCCGATCCAATATTTGATACAATACATTGAGCAAAATTAGCGTGTGCTATCCTCATCAAGCTCTCTTAGATTCAATAATTAATACAATACCGTAAGCAAATCTAGCGTATAACACTAAAATTTGTCGACAACCATAAAAAAAGAAGTATAACACTAAAATCTATTAAATTGGTTTAAAATGACGAATCTGAGACGTTGAAACGGATCAATTTCACAAGTGATATGTGTGCATACAAAATTCTAATATTTTGGAATTCATTTAGTATAAAGTCAATGGTCAATGAATAATGAAAAATGAATGTATTAAAATAATTTGTAGAACTTCATTTTCTTTTACCTTTTGGAATTGTAGCAAATAAATTCAAAATTTTCAATATTTTGTAGTACACACATCACTTGAAAAGTAGATTGGTTTCAACAAATTAGATTCGTCATTTGGAACCAATCCAAAATAATAGATCAAGGAGTTATTCTCGCCAAGCCCCCACTTGGTGAGCATATCACACACTAGCTTTTTCCATATTAAAATCATTGTTTTTTAGAAGATTTTTTACCGTAAAAAAATGTGATTTTGTACCTATCTAAAAAAAAAAAAAATTTCAAAAAATGTAAAATTCGTTCATATACATTTTTATATAGAGATCATTTTAATGATTCGGATCGATTGTTTGAACTTTGAAAACAGAGACAAGGATGTGAACACATGAAAAATATTCTAATTGTACCTATTCAATTGAAGAGGATTTGAACCAGTATGACGTATCCACTACAGAAGTTCTCTGACTATATGTGCATCTCTAGCTCTCTACCTTACACATGATTCATTCCCACAATCATCTTTTCTTGTATGCATGGCTTTCAATATTTCTCTTTTGCATTGTTGCTTCCTCGTTTTTGGATGTTTGCTTTATTCTCATTCTTCACATGCCCTTGAGGAAAGAAGCAAAGACATTACCTACAAATATGGCACGTCGTTGATGTCAGATCACTTTTTCCTAGCTTTGTTTTCTCTTCTCCAATAGGTACATTACAGTCTTTCGTAATCGTTCCATTGAAGTGAAATTTTTTTTTTTTGAAGAAAAACATGGGTCGAGCCCATCATTAATTCATTCATGATTTAGTCCATTACATAAGTGATGTCATAGTGAAGTAAAAAGCAATTGTGCTCAAAACAGTTTGAGCAGAAAAATAAAAAATAAATAAAGGACACTAAAAGAAATATGGAAAGAAACCTAAGTAATTAAAAAGGAAAGAAATGTTAAAGTGCAAGTAAATGAAATTGTAGAAAAGCAAGTTCATTGAAGTGAACTTTATTTTTGTTGTTGCTCATAATCATACATGTGGCTTAAGCATGTATTTTATCAAAATATATTTTTACTCGTTGTAAATATATTTTTATCAATAGAATTGTTAGTAGGCATTTAAAACCACTAATTTTCAAAATAAGAAATTTGTTGTTTGTTCAGCTCATACAGATACAGTCAGTCTATTGTACTTCTTAACTACAGGAGTCGCTCTGAATTAATAATAAAAGAAAAATACTGATTCATTTTTCCTATATGCTTGGCCAGAAAAAGACTTTAACAGACGGACAATCACTCACTCGCATGGCCCATGCTCCCCCTGATTTACAAATTACAATTTATCCGACGTCGAAATCCTGAAACAGGATCAAGACTGAGTTAATACGGTCCACCACCATATCACAGTGTAAAGTTTTACTTTGTCATTTTAATAAGTGTTACATATAATGCATGGTATTGTGCGTCCTAGTATGAATGTATAATAATAAAATCCAAAAAAGCTTATCTGTACTAGTTACAATTTTAAAATTTTGAGACTTCTATTTTTACAAGGAATGCTTGTTAAAATAATATCCATGAAATTCTTTCTTGATCCTAAACCCAAATATGAACTCAATTTTTGCCTACTCCTGACAAAAAACCTGGCTACGCCACTGCAGTTATAGATAGGTTAAAAAAAATTAAGGAATCGCACAGTAGTATAATAGACAACTGATTCTTGTGTTTAGAACAAAAATTAGTACACTAACCAAATCGTGTGCACAAGAACTGATTCTGCATGAGCTCCACATAATATTCTTTTTGAAAAAATTGAAAATAAAATCAAAAGGTATGGATTGTCTCAGATATTGATTTGGATTTTAACAGCTTCATTTTCCAAAGTCTGGACACCGGGTCCTGGATCATTGCGCTCTGGATGGACCCTAACATTTTAACAATAATAGACAAGAATTAAAATTAGCTAATTAATTATAGATGAAACACTAGCTATATATATATAGCTTTTCATCTAATTATAAACCATGCACTAGCCAGCTTTTTGTTTAGTACTAATATATTTGTCATGTGGAAGTTTGCAAGAGAGAGAGAGACAGGAAACCAGGAAAACATTCTCTCAACATAGACCATATGCTGAGAACTGGAATAACAATGCAGGGTGTAAGGAATATCTTTTGCCATATGGTACAAAACTTGTAAGTTGGCACAAGAATAAAATAGATAATCACGTTGTAGAAGAAGAACACCCACATCGAAAAAAAAATTCACTGTGCTGTTTTCGAATAGCAAGACTTGTGATGACCAAAGGAGGTAGAACCGAGGAAACATATATAAAAATCAAATGAAACAAATCAAATCTATTTTTCAAATTTTCAAGTATAGTTTTATCGAGAACAGGAACAGATGCCAAAGCTAAAAAATATGAAAATCAGCCAGAAAATATTCCGAGATATTGCGCAAACTTATCATCATATGGCGATTGGACAAATGGAAGAATCTCCACCCTGAGAAGTACAAGTAATATTAGTGTTGGAATTATTATCCTTTTCTTATTTAAAAAAATGTTTGTTCAGCTCATTAGAATCTTAAAAGATTAATTATCTAATTATGATATATACTAGATTCCCAATGAGTTTGAGATGCAATTTTTGTTCAATCTTCTAACCAAATAAATTATTTTACAAGAGTTGATTTTCTTTCTTCAAACAATTGCTTCTGTTTTTTCACATCACCATCATCTAATTGTGAATCCATGGAAGGGTTACTCCTCAAAACCCTCCAAACTCATGTAACCAATTGCTCTTAATAAAATCGGGTCTCTAATTGTTTCTTACCACACAAAATAAAAAGGAGAGTTACCTTTGTTCAAAGTTGGAGTTGTCAGCCTTTTCTTTTTCATTTTCCATTAGGTACAGGAAAATGCTTTGGAGGATGCAAGAAATTGTAAGAAAAAAAACTAATGATTTGGAAAGGAGAAAGTGTATTTATTTGTGATCCAACTTCCCAAATTTATTCAACCAGTTAATTTTAGCAAATGATATTCTACAGCACATCTAGTTAAGTAAAATTAATTTATTTATACGATAACAATTTAAAATTAGACATTCGACTTAAAGTTAACAAACTTCTAATTTTCAAAAAACAACTATTACAAATATATACTTGGTGGTATTACACATATTTTCAATCTGATATATTCTCATAAAAGCTGTCTTTTTAAGGGAGTTAGTATTTCATAATTTTTTTGTAGTAAATTAAAAACATTTCCTTATTTGAAAAGGAAGAGAGAGCTCAACATGTATCAACAAATAAGACCGCATTAGGTTTTTGACTTTTTTTAGATGGAAAAGGAAGAGAGAGCTCAACATGTATTAACTTTCTAGCTGAATATGACTCTTCTAATCAAATAATTTGTCTTCTTTAGATCCAGTATTTTTTCTATGTTTTTTACTATTTTTTAAGATGGGTATAAAATAACTGTTTTTCAGGATAATATTTACCTTCTAAAACCAATAATTTTGCAACTATATTAAAAATAGTAAAAAAATTCAAAAAAAAAATTGTGTCCAAGCACATTTTAATGTAGAAATCATGTTGAGAAGTTCAGATCATATGTTTGATCTTTGAAATCAAACATAAAGATATGGAGTATAATTGAAGCATGAAAGCATTGAGACATTCACCTGAAAGGAGTCAGGTGCGCCTTTCACAAGGTGTTGTGGAAGCTCAAACTACCAATCAAGGTTAAAGTTGCTTGCTGGATCCTTATAACTGATAGGCTACTGACGAGGGAAACCCTCACCTATGATGAGTGGAGAATGCAGGTGTGATGTCAATAACAACGCATAAGAATCAAGAGACCATTTATTTTGTCACTGCACTGCAGCTTGTGCTTTCTGGTGGGGCTTTATGGCAACAATAAACATGGTGGTCCCGATTAGCAACACTTCCATTGTTGAAGTCTGGTGGGAGCACTGGACCTCACTGCATGGGTCGATGAGAAAGAGATGGTATGGGGCATGAGCAGTGGGAGTATGGACGCTATGGAAGAAGGGGAATCAGATGATATTCTCCACCGATTAGCAACAAGCTATAAGTGCACAGATTAATAAATGAAGTGCCTCAAGAAACCTTGCACTGGGGAACAAATGGTTAGAAGGAGATTTGTGTGGGGCAAAATGGGCACTGATGATCAAGCCTGCTCCTTTGCAGAGTGGCCAAACGTTATACTGGATATATTTCAATCCGTAAAAACACAGTGTCTAACATTAATTTCACATCTACTTTACAAAATATCACCAACTGTACATTCTTCTGGTATCGTTTTAGGTTCTGGTACGGAGATAACCAGACTGAACCCTACAGCCTATGTCAAACTTCGAGATCAGTTCCTACAGCTAATGAACAGGCACAAGCCAGCACCGCATCTTCCACCACTTGACGCGTGCTACGATTTCACCAAACATCAGACTATCAGAGAGTTCAAATACCAACAATTTCTTTTGTCTTCTTCGATGGCACTACTCTTGATGTTAATTTCATTGGCTTATTTGTTTGTGTCAAATCTGTCTTAGGTATGTCTGGCATTTGCTGTTAATAGCCGTGGTTCTGATTAGGAATCATATGCAATACACAGAAGAAGACATTCCAAACTCTTTTACAGACATTCTTGTATTGACAGAAATGACCTCCTTCTCGAGCTATAATAAATATTCTTGTATTTCTAATGAAATGGGCAATTGTTGCCTTTTGTTCAAAAAAAAAAAATATATATTCTTGTATTGATACATTTTTCTTAATTTACAAACTCTTTTACAGACATTCCTTTTTTTATAAAAATCATAAAACTTAGAATAAACGGTCTGTAAATACATAAAATGTAATAGAAAACCTCTCAAATGAAACACGTAACACAACATTTAAAAAAAGTAAATAACACAAGAACCTGTCACTAAATATAACTCTATTAAGCACAAAAAAAGAATCAACTTAATTCTTGTAATACAAGAATGAAAAGGTATTATTTTGCATGCTATCTGAATGAACTCCACATAATAATTTCTTGAAAAAAAAAAATCAAAAGAAAATCAAAAGTTATAGATCGTCTCAGATATTGATTTGGATTTTAACAGCTTCCTTTTCCAAAGTCTAGACACTGGTTCCTAGATCATTGCATTCAGCTGGATGGACCCTAAAATTTTAACAAATAATAGACAAGAGGTAAAATTAGCTAATTAATTATAGATAAAACACTAGCTAGCTTTTCATTTAATTATAAACGATGCACTAGCCAGCTTTTTGTTTAGTACTAATATATTTGTGATGATGGAAGCTTGAAAGAGAGAGGGAGAGGAAACCTTACGTCTGTTTTCGAGAAAAACATTCTTTCAACATGCACCAAAAGATTAGAACTTGAACAACAATGACGAGTGAAAGGAATATTATTTGCCATATGCTGTAAAACATGTAAGTTGGTACAAGAATAAAATAGATAATCACGTTGCAGAAGAAGAAGACCCACATCGAATAAAATAATTTACTTTGCTGCTTTCGAATTTCAATATTTGTGAGCAAAGCCATTAGAACCAAGACAACATATAAAAAAATCAGCCCCAACAAATCATATCTATTTTTCAAGTTATCAAGTATAGTTTTATCCAAAAAAGGAACAAATGCCAAAGCTAAGAAATAAAAAGTCCAGCCAGGAAACATTCCGAAAATCTGGGTAAACTTGTCATCATTTGGCGCTTCGACATATGGAGGAATCTCCACCCTGAGATGTACAAGAAATATTAGTGTTGGAATTATTGTGCTTTTCTTAATTATTTAAAAAAATGTTTGTTCAGCTCATTAGTATTTTTAAAGATTAATTATCTAATTATGATACTAGATTGCTAATGAGTTTGACATGCAATTTTTCCTCAATCATCTAACCAAATAAATTATTTTTCAAGAGTTTCTGCTATTTCTTCAAATAATTGCTTCTATTTTTTCACATCACCATCATCCAATTGTAACTCCAAGTATTACTCCTCAAAACCCTCCAAACTCAAATAACAAATTGCTCTTAATAAAATAGGAACATGTCTCTTGTTTCTTACTAAAAAAATGAGTTACCTTTGTTCAAAGTTGGAGTTGACAGCCCGTTCTTTTTCATTTGCCATTAGGTATAGGAAAATGCTTTGGAGGATGAAAGAAGTTGAAAAAAAAATAATGATTTGGACATGGAGAAAGTGAATTTATTTGTGACCCAAACTTCCCAAAGTTATTCAACCTGTTAATTTTAGCGAATGATATTCAATAGAACGTCTAATTAAGTAAAATTAATTTATTTCTACGATAACGAATTAAAATTAGACATTCGACATTAATTAACAACTTTAATATTTCAAAATAACTGTTACAAATATATACTTGATGTTATTATTTACACATAAGTTCAATCTTATTATCATAAAAGTTGTCTTTTTTAAGAGAGTTAAAATTTCATAATTTTTTTGTAGTAAAATTAAAATGAGAAGCTAATCATTTTTTGTGAATTTCCTAATTTGAAAAGGAAGAAAAATGGCAAAACATATTAACAAATAAGACCGCATTGGGATTTTGTCTTTTTTTAGATGAAAAAAACGAAACATTTTTTTTTCTCTCTCCTCCAAATTTAGGTAACAATGCTTTTATACACCTATTTTTATTTTTCCTCGCCAATTTGTTTTTATCCTCTCCAAATTTAATATATCTAATTAGGCTAATTTTATCGCTAGAATATCTCCGTTCTTATGTTAAGCACGTAAATGTTCTGATCTGCCAACCACTATAATTAAAACATTAAATTTTAGGGTGAATATCAATCCTCCAATTAAATAATTTGTCTTCTTTAGATTCAATATTTTTTTTTTTATGTTTTTACAAGTAGAAATCTATACTTATTTAGATACGTACTCACCCTAGTACTGTGGACACGATATGATTAGAATCAAAATTAAATTACCTTCACAAATAAGGAATAGCACAACGATATAATTGACAGCGCTGAAAGATTAATTCAATTGATGACGCATATGAATTTTATTTCTGAAAGAGAAAAAAAAAATTGATTACAGTATTACATTAGAATCCAACGTAACACCTTAATTAGTTAACCAATTCGCATCCCTAATTAACATTAGTTGTCTTATAATTAATATTTAAAATGAAGTTTATTGTTTACCTACAAGTAATATAACTTATTTAGTCCACATAACCCCTCAATTACTTCCCATCAAATAGAACATAAATTCATCATGGAATAACTGGACAATTAAATACTGTAATCATGGGTGTGCATCCATTACACCACTTTCTTCGCGGGTTCAAATATTAATATTCGTGGTGAATCCTTCATGCAGCGGCTTCTTTTTAATATTAATTACATGCAGCCAATCAATAAACTTCATTTTAAATATTATTCCAGCTTACGATGTTAGGATTTTAAAACATATATTAACTTCATTTCAGCGGCTTCTTTTCAATAAAAACTTCATTTCAAAACTTATATTAACTGTAATTGGTTATATTCTATGTTAGGATTTTCAGTTGTAATCCTAATTTGTATATACAAGGTGGTAAATATTTTTTAATATATGACCGTTTGCTTGCGTTCCTTCTTATTGGAATTTGAATAGCGCTTTATTAGCAATTGATGCAACTTTTCGACTCCTTTCACCTCGTGAAACAAACCCACACTGTGACTGTCCTGTGATCTTAAAAACAATCCAGTTGACCAGAAGAGAAAAATGCTTCGAAGGCCATCATTCACAATTCTCATAGGGCTCTACCAAGGAATGACAAAATGGAATTAATGTCATTGTTAATTAGGAGTTGTCTTTTAGGAATTAAAAGTAGCAAGTCATTTAAGTAACCTGATTACATAATGGCACAAATATAATGTCATTGTTATTTTTTTTGTTCCTACATATAATCTCACAAATAAGAAATAGAACCACGGTATAATTGAGAACGCTGAAAGATTGATTTGATTGATTATGTCATATGACTTTTATTTGTGAAAGAGAATAAAAAATATTTGATTACAATATTATATTACAATCCACTGGCGCTCATCTCCATTTATTAGTCACCGATTTTTACTTGATATAAATAATTATCGTTGTAATACTTTTACATATTTCTCATCAATATTAACATCAAGATCAATTAACCTGCAACGAAATGTGTATGTCAAATCTAATTGACATTGCATACAGGGGGGGATTGTGTCATTTTGTATGTGATTTCTGTTTGTTCTCTTACAACAGATAGTAAATATTAAAAATTCGACTGGTAACTCTCATCTCCGTTTACTAAAATATTTGTGTTAAGCTTGTTGAATGTAATCCAAGTCAGCAAGGCATAGAA
Organism: Carex cristatella; assembly: GCA_024447775.1. Classification (NCBI taxonomy): domain Eukaryota; kingdom Viridiplantae; phylum Streptophyta; class Magnoliopsida; order Poales; family Cyperaceae; genus Carex; species Carex cristatella. Next base: position 5,668,492 of record JAJHPF010000007.1, read on the forward strand.
GGTGCAGATTAGAAGCAGCAGTTTTATTTTTAGTAGCAGGTTTATTTTTGGTTTGTCAAAAATAGACAGCACGTTCTCTGTTTAGAGGTGTGCAGGGAGTAGTTTAGAAAGGGTAGTTTCTATATTTAGTTTGTCAAGTAGTGGGTTGGTTATAGGCTAATTATGACAGCATTGTAGTGGGGTTAGTGGGTACTAAAATTAGGAATATGCACCATTATAAATATCGTGTTTGTATCTGTTGGTAAATTAATATAGTTGTGAAATAAATCTGCTGCTGTGTTCTGTCTTTTACCAAATAATTCCCAACAAAGCTTTGGTTCTACCATAAATAGACTTACTACCTGGTTAATATAAAATGATTAGAGTTAATTTTTGTGTTATCTTTCTGTCCTAATTGGTGTCTATGTACTTGTAACAGTATCAATAGTTGCATGAACAATTATGCCTATTGAAGTGTAGTTAAGATATTATTTGAAACTATATTTAAAATAAACACTTGTATACAAATTAATTACTACTTAAGTAGAATATTAGCCTTTTCTTAACATAACATGAAGCACACATGGTCTATATACAAGTACAACTGGCAGCTGACCAGACTAGGGATCCCCCTGCTTGAGAAAAATAATCGATCCTGGTACCAAAAATTATTGACCAATTGCCTTAACTCTTTCAGTTCAAGCCTGGGACATCAACAAATGTATATAGACACAACTTGTACCAGGAGTAAAACATAGATATTCTTCCTATTACATTCATTAAAGATTAAAAAACCAAATACATGGATGAACCAATAAGGTTCTTATTGAAAAGTAAAGATATAGCATTGCTAATTAAGTGTGCATATATATATATATATATATAGAGGTTGGCTATGCTCAAAACGTTTGTTCCTGGGCTCAGGAACAAACGGTTCGGTTCTTCCATTTTCAAAGTCCAAACGGTCGATCCAAACCGACAGATGTTTAATCTATATTAAAATGTGCTTGGAGACCAAATTTTACATTTTTTGAATTTTTTTTTTACTATTTATTAAGATGGTTTGAAAATCGCTGTTTTTATTAAATTAACACAAGAACCTGTAACTAAATATAACTCTATAATCACAAAAAATGAACAACTTTATTCTTGATAAACTTTATAAGAACAAGAATAAAGATATATGAAAATGTATTATTTTACATACTATCTGCATCAGCTCCAGATAATAATTTCTTGAAAAAAAATCAAAAGTTATGGATGCTCTCAGATATTGATTTGGATTTTAACAGCATCCTTTTCTAAAGTCTGGACACTGGGTCCTGGATCATTGCTTTCTGGATGGACCCTAAAATTTTAACAAAAAATAGACAAGATGTAAAATTAGCTAATTAATTATAGATAAAACACTAGCTAGTTTTTCATCTAATTATACACGATGCACTAGCTAGCTTTTTGTTTAGTACTGATATATTTGTCATGATAGAAGTTTGAAAGAGAGAGAAAAGGGAGAGAGAGAGAGAGAGAGAAAGGAAACCATACCTCAGTTTTGGAGGAAAACATTCTTTCAAGATACACCATATGATGAGAACTGGAATAACATAGCAGGGTACAAGGAAAATAGTTTGCCATATGCGGCAATACTTGTAAGTTGGTACAAGAATAAAATAGATAATTACGTTGCAGAAGAGGAACACCCACATCGAAAAAAACAATATACTTTGCTGCTTTCGAAGAACCATACTTGTGATGAGCAAAGGCACTAAAACAAAGGCAACATACATAAAAATCAACTCCAACAAATCATATCTATTTTTCATGTTATCAAGTATAAGTTTATCAAGAACAGGAACAAATGCCAAAGCTTTGAAATACAAAAGCCAGCCACAAAGAATTCCAACTTTTTGTGCTATCTTATCAACATTTGGCGATTCGACATATGGAGGAATCTCCACCCTGAGAGGTACAAGTAATATATATTAGTGTTGGAATTATTGTACTTTTCTTATTTAAAAAATTGTTTGTTCAGCTCATTAGCATTTTCAAGGATTAATTATCTAATTATGATACTAGGATCCTAATGAGTTTGACATGCAATTTTTGCTCAATCATCTAATCAAATAAATTTTTTTTCAAGAGATTCTTTTCATTCTTCAAACAATTGCTTCTGTTTTTTCACATCACCATCATCCAATTGTAAATCCATGGAAGGGCTACTCCTCAAAACACTCCAAACTCAAGTAACCAATTGCTCTTAATAAAATAGGAACTTGTCTCTTGTTTCTTACTAAAAAAAAGAGTTACCTTTGTTCAAAGTTGGAGTTGTCAGCCTTTTCTTTTTCATTTTCCATTATGTATAGGAAAATGCTTTGGAGGATGAAAGAAACTGAAAAAAAAAAAAAACTAATGATTTGGACATGGAGAAAGTGAATTTATTTGTGACACACTTCCCAAATTTATTCAACCGTTAATTTTAGCAAATCATATTCTACGGAACATCTAGTTAAGTAAAATTAATTTATTTATTGATAACAAATTAAAATTATACATTCAACATCAATTTAACAAACTTTACTATTTCCAAACAACTGTTACAAATATATATTTTATGGTATTACACATATCTTCAGTCATATTCTAAAAAAAGCTGTCTTTTGTAAGGGAGTTTAAATTTCATAAAAATTTTGTAGTAAAATTAAAACGAGAAGCTAATAAATTTTTGGTATTCCCTTATTTGAAAAGGAAGAAAAACCTAAAAAAATATTAACTAATAATTGGTTTTTTTTAGATGAGAAAAACGAAACAGTTTTTTTTTTCTCTCCTCCAAATTTAGGCAATAATGCTTCATATATCTATTTTTTTTTTCCTCGCGGATTGGTTCTCCGCTCCCAACTTAATATATTTAATTAGGCTAATTTTTTGCTAGAATATCTTCATTATTTTATTAAATACGTAGATGTCCTGATCTATCAACTTCTATAAGTAAAAGATGAAATTTCAGGTTGTATACCAATTTTCCGATCAAATAATTTGTTTACTTTAGATTCAATGTTTTTTTTTTTATGTTTTTACATGTAGAAATCTAAATTTATTTAGACACGTGCATCCAAATTTAGATGAGAAAAACGAAACAGTTTTGTTTCTCTCCTCCAAATTTATGTAACAATAAACTTCATTTTAAATATTAGTCCAGCTTAATTAGATGCATACACACATACTCTCCACACGTAGATGTTCTAATTTCCCTATGTTTTAAAAAAAAATTCCTAACCCCCCACCCCTAATTTGATCATCATATACTCAATTTTGTGATTTCTTTTTTTTTTTCTATAAATGTTATTTAAGAAATTTTCAAAATATATTTTGTGTAGGATTTGGAGTCATGCATGTGGTGTAGATTGGTGATACCGATCTAACTTATGAGTGATGCACTGACAATAAATATTTTTAATTCATTTTGTACGAAGTCAAGCGATAAAAAAATATGAAGGTTTATAAATTAATTTTAATACATTAATTTTTCATTTCGTGTTGCTTTGAAATATATGAATTTCTGGCATGCATCGTGCATGCACTCAACACTACAAGGCCTGGATGAAATGAATTATGGGTATACTATATATAAATCTGAGCTTAAGTCCCTTAAGATTTAATGATTGAGATATATGCAAGTAATTTTAGTTTAATAGATAAACTTCATGGAAAAAATCACAGTTGTTTATAGACTTTATAGGACCCAGATCGGCCACCCCATAATAAAAATCCTGCATGATCGAAATTAAATGACCTCGTCCTTGATTTAATGCCAATAAATCTTATCGAATTCATTAGCAAAGCCATCCGGACCCGATGCCTTGACTTAATCAGTTGTGCCACTGTTTTATGTTCTCTGTGTGACCAGGAATTAATTAAACATACCCATTGAAAATCAATCAAGATCGACAAAAGGCAAATATCAGATTGATTATACCAGGAATTAATTAAACATACCCATTGAAATTAAATGACCATTGGCCACCGACAATCATACCAATCGACTACCTACATTCCAAGACTATACCATTAACAGCGCCTAGAGCTCAGCCAGACGTGGCCAGAGGAAGGAGCACCGCGTCGGAACCCTAAATTGGATTTGAAACACTAACGCTCATCAAGCTCTCACGACATTTGATGAGTTCAGCACACATCTTTGTGCAATAGCACGAATCACGAAGTGCTTGGATTCTATTAAAAGGAGAAGTTGCAAATAAACCCTAAGGAATTCAAGCTCGAGCGATAATAAATATTCTTGTATTAATACATCTTTCTTAATTTACTTACTCTTTTACGAACATTCCTTTATTCATAAAAATAAAAGGGAAAATTGTGAAAATGTCACTCCAAAACCTTCAAATTGTGAAAATATAATTCCAAACTTTGAAATTATCAAAATGTCACTCCAAAATTCATTAATTTATAAAAATACCACTCCAAATAATTAATGACTAAAATACCCTTTCTTCTTTCTTCTCTCTTCTTTCTCCTGCCTTCCCTTCTTTAAATTAGAAAAATTTAGATCCGGCCCAGTGGCCTTGTGTGAACTCGACTTGACAGAGATTTTTTATTCTCTGCGTTGCTGATACTTGCCATCTATCTTCGCTCTTCCCACACTAGGCGCGATTACAGAGAATCCTTGTTTTACAGTTCCATGTGTGATATTTGTTGTAGCTGAATACTTCTTTAATTGTGTACTTGGAACAGATTGGCCAGTTATTACTTGGGGGTTTTTCATGGAGACCCTTCCTACTTGGGGAATGTGTTGTAATTTCATTGATTTTTATATATTTTCTTGCTTATGTCTTCTCTGATAAATTATTTTCTCTGTAGTCTCATTTCTGCAGTTAATTGTTTCAGCTTTCCAGAGATATATAGACCTAAAAATTTTCATCCAGTCAAGGTACCATTATGTCAGATCTTAGTTTTGAAAATGTCCCAGTTTGACAGAAAGTTTGTGTTGGTACTGTAGTAATTAGAGGCATTAATTATTTGGAGTGGTATTTTTACAAATTAATGAAGTTTGTAGTGGCATTTTGATAATTTTAAAATCCGGAGTGGCATTTTCACAATTTGAAGATTTTGAAGTGGCATTTTCACAATTTTCCAAAAATAAAAAATACTTAGAATAAACGGTCTGTACATACACAAAATGTAATAGAAAACCTCTCAAATGAAACACATAACAAAACATTTAAAAAAAGGACATAACACAAGAAACTGTCACTAAATAGAACTCTAAAAGCACAAAAAATGAACAACTTTATTCTTGATAAGCTCTATAAGCACAAGAATAAAGATATATGAAAAGGTATTATTTTACATGCTATCTGCATGAGCTCCACATAATAATTTCTTGAGAAAAAAAATCAATAGTAATGGATGGTCTCAGATATTGATTCTGATTTTAACAGCTTCCTTTTCAAAGTCTGGACACTGGATCGTTGCAATCTGGGTGGACCCTAAAATTTTAACAAATAATAAACAAGAGGTAAAATTAGCTAGCTAATTAGAGATGAAACACTAGCTAGCTTTTCATTTAATTATAAACGATGCACTAGCCAGCTTTTTGTTTAGTACTAATATATTTGTCATGATGGAAGTTTGAAAGAGAGGGAGAGGAAACCTTACGTCTGTTTTCGAGAAAAACAATCTTTCAACATGCCCCAAAAGATTAGAACTTGAACAACAATGACGAGTAGTGAAAGGGATATTATTTGCCATATGCTGCAAAACTTGTCACTTGGTACAAGAATAAAATAGATAATCACGTTGCAGAAGAAGAAGACCCACATCGAATAAAATAATTTACTTTGCTGCTTTCGAATTTCACTATTTGTGACGAGCAAAGCCATTAGAACCAGGACAACATATACAATAATCAGCAACAACAAATAATATATATTTTTCAAGTTATCAAGTATATATTTATCGAGAAAAGGAACAAATGCCAAAGCGAAGAAATAAAAAATCCAGCCCCAAAGAATTTCGTCTTTTTGCTCAAACTTATCATCATTTGGCGATTCGACATATGGAGGAATCTGCAACCTGAGAGGTACAAGTAATATTAATGTTAAAACTATTATCCTTTTCTCACTTAAAAAAATGTTTGTTCAGCTCATTAGCATTTTAAAAGATTAATTATCTAATTATGATACTAGATTCCTAATGAGTTTGACATGCAATTTTTGCTCAATCATCTAACCAAATATATTAATTTTCAAGAGTTTCTTTTCATTCTTCAAACAATTGCTTCTGTTTTTTTCACATCACCATCATCCAATTGTAAATCCATAGATGGGTTACTCCTCAGAACCCTCTAAACTCATGAAAGAAATTGCGGTTCATAAAATAGGAGCTCTTGTTTCTTACTAAAAAAAAGAGTTACCTTTGTTCAAATTTGGAGTTAACAGCCTGTTTTTTTTCATTTTCCATTAGGGACAGGAAAATGCTTTGGAGGATGCAAGAAGTTGAAAAAAAAAATCCTAATGATTTGGACATGGAGAAAGTGAATTTATTTGTGACCCAAACTTCCCAAATTTATTCAACCTGTTAATTTTAGCAAATGATATTCTACAGAACGTTTAGTTAAGTAAAATTAATTTATTTCTTCGATAACAAATTAAAATTAGACATTCGACATCAATTAACAACTTTAATATTTCAAAACAAATGTTACAAATATATACTTGATGTTATTAATTACACATAACTTCAATCTTATTATCATAAAAATTTCTTTTTAAGAGAGTTAAAATTTCATAAAAAATTTGTAGTAAAATTAAAATGAGAAGCTATTCAAATTTTAGCATTTCCTAATTTAAAAAGGAACAAAAAGGTCAAAATATATTAACAAATAAGAACGCATTGTGATTTTGTCTATTTTTAGATGAAAAAAAAGATACAATTTTTTTCTCTCGTCCAAATTTAGGTAACAATGCTTTAATATACCTATTTTTATTTTTCCTCGCCAATTGTTTTTATCCGCTCCAAATTTAATATATCTAATTAGGCTAATTTTTTGGCTAGAATATCTCCATTCTACTTATATTAAGCACGTAGATATCCTAATCCACCAACCACTATAATTAAAAGATGAAATTTTAGGGTGAATATCAATCCTCCAGTTAAATAATTTGTCTTCTTTAGATTCAATATTTTTTTTTTATGTTTTTACAGATAAAAACCTAAATTTATTTAGATAAGTACTCACCACATGTACTGTGCACACAATATGGTTAGAATCAAAATTAAATTTACCTTAGATTAGTGGTGCTGCTATAGGAAGTTAATTTTTTTTTCTATCCTTCACAAATAAGGAATAACAAATGAAAAATATGTTAGTGAAGCAATACCATTCATTTTTCTCATTAAAAAAATTAAGCATCGTTAGTGAAAATATGTTTATATGTATATACAATACTTTTTTTTTTTTTTTAAATAATAAGAGTCAAACCTGTTATTAACCGTAATTGGTTACATTCTATGTTAGAATTTTGAGTTGTAATCCCAATTTGTATATAAACGGCGGTAAAGATTTTATAATATATGACCGTTTGTTTGCTCTCTTTGTTATTGGAACTTGAATAGCACCTAATAATTAGGAATTGATGCAACCTTTAGACTCCTGTCACCTTGTGAAACATACACACCCTGTGATTGTCCTGTGATCTTAAAAACGATGCAGTTGATCAGACAAGCAATAGAATGAGTGCCTTGAAGTTAAAAGTAATTAATGTAATTCTTAGGTGTTGTCTTCTAGTTTTCGGAATTAGAAGTTTGTATAAGTTTAATTAACGTGAAGAGTGAAAGAAACATTGGTTAAACGATTAAACACAACGAAAAATACAAACACTATATATTTATACAAACCCGTAGTTAGTTTGAAATTGATTGGCTCCAACAATAATATTCGTAACAAGACTGATCGGAAAGCCCGAATAAAAACTTAAAATTTCAGTTATTTTAGGGTATCCAAACTCGCAAATGCTTCGTACATTTTATAAATCACGAGAAATGGCTGCGAAGAAGCCTAGAATACTTGGTCTTTGTATCGACAAATTAAATACAGGGAGAAGCATCTGGGCTTCATTCGGTTGAAATGGCTGAAATGTAAACTTGAATGGTAAAACCCTATATGAGTTAAATGGCTGAAATGTAAGTTATAATAATACATATTCACTGGTATATTAGAAATGGCAGAAACCGAAGTTCTTTGGTTGAGTCATGGTATTTGGAATTATAGACCATCAAGGAAAAAACATGGAAATTATAACCTAATCAGCTTAATTAACATCCACCCCAGACCTTTATTTACAAATGCCTGATTGTATCTATTGAGGTGGAATGAGTATCCCCTGAGTCACTGCACGTATGTGAGGTAATTGTAGTTGAGCGATTTTCTTTTCAGGTTTGCCTTAGATTCACGGGGGATTTTGAGATTTGTGCCAGATTAAAACTAACGGTCTGATTCCATTCTACCAGGTCAGGTACCTAATTGGATCTGAATTCTTTCAGGTGAGGCTCTCAAATTGGTACCTCACACATTTACCCTTTAGTTTTCTTTGACAATAAAAACTTGGATATTTTTTTTACAAATCAGCTAGATTGGCACAATCTTGTTGGAGTGGTGCGAGTTGCAAAACTCTCCTTACAAGGCTCAAACAATAAAAGTTCTTGATCGCTCTTCATGGTAGAGTATAATAACTTCTTGATAAAGTTCTTGAAAAAATTTCATCTGATTTTGATCGAATAGTCTATTATTTATCCTTCTGTGAATTAAATTGAGAAATAATTAGCCTTCCATCAAATAATTTTAAATTTTTAACAGAAGAGTTTTAATGACTTTGTGATAAATTACCATTGAAATTTTAAATTAACAAAAATGTAATCCTCGTTTTATCCAAATAACTGAGAACATATCTACAGTTTTAATTTATTAATTTGAACAATGCTTGAGGTACAACTAATATTGAATATACCACAAAGTTATAGATGTACTTATGCTTAACTTTTATATATATTTTTTGCTTTTTGGGAAGATGCCTATAATACTTTTATTAACAGAAATCTGATATTAATAAAAATAATAAAAAGTAGCGAATCACATTGTTTAGTTACAGCTAAAGTGTAAATAAATGAACATAAATACCAATTTTCAATGGATAATAGATGATGAATTGCAATTGAAACATCAATATAAGAACAACATTTTTTGAGGATAGTAATAAAAAGCCATGCATAATTTTAATTTGGAATCCTTGCTAGCTGCCTCAAGATGATAAATCACTTAACAGTTAACAGGGAACATTTGGGACGATCATCCAGCGTTGAACAGGGCTATTGACCCACTTCTTGACTACAATTTTGTCGCCGTCAGAGAAATTATTATCAATATCGGAACTGATGGCAGTCAGATTAAGGGAAGTTGTGTCTGCAATCCTGATGGCACGGAAACCTGTCGACCGCATCTCGGTCCACTTCACCGAATCGTCGAGGCAGTTTGTGTTGTAAGGAACTAAGCTTACCTGATGTATTCATTAAACAGGGGTTTAATGTATGTATCATATATAGCTATGAGTTCTCGTTTATCATGCCAGATAGTTAAGTTTCTTTAACATAAATAAATACTTACCTCTTCATTTTCTCCAGCCGGGTTCTGAAGGGCTTCTCCTGTAACTCTGTTGACCAGTGCAAAAACAGGTATACCCCTTGCATCTTTTACCTTATCACCATAACTCATGTCCTTGATCCAGTGCTGTCCATGCATTGCATTTTTAATGAAAAATAAAAAAAATTTAATAGTTAGCTCATATGTATTAATCAATCAAAACCAGATATCAGAGATCACCCATGTCAAAAAGGTAAGGATTAATTTATTAATCAATTGATTGACTACCTGATAGTAATCATTAGAGTCAGCAGGTGCCAACACAACAGTTCCGTTGCGTACAGTAATACTGAGATCCTTGTTGGCCTCACAGTAAATCCTAACCATTGGTTGTCTCGGCAGCTTGGTGTATGTGTTGATGGGAGCATTCGGCGGAGCATAGCTGGCCGTGTGGAAGCCGTTATCAATAGAAATGTTGGTCCCACTTGGGTTACGAGCAGGCTTATCAGTGTCTGGTATTACCAAGAGAGTACACTTGATTCGGAGCATATCGTCTTTCAGATAGTTTGAGGACTCGAGGACCGACCTCTTAAAGTATTTGGAGTAGCCACAACTGGTCTTGAACTGTGCGGAAGCGGGGGTTGTGGTCGACCATTTGGAGAAGGTCCAGTCCAACAAATGGATGTTAAATATCGTCTGGACATCTTTTGTTGCATTCAGCACTTTAAGAAAAATCGATACATGGTCAGATACTGACTCGATGTTGCCTTGCGGATAGAATTGAATCGCCCAGTCATAGCCTCCCACTGTGAAATGCTCTGACAGGATGCAACTGCAGTTGCTTACTAGTTTGACGGTCGTATAGTCAGTTATTTCAAAAGTTTTTGATCCGGTGACGAACTCCTGGGTCATTGTGATTGATGGTTGTTAGAGAAAAACTTAACTGAGATGAGAAGGGTTGATATTTAGAGTTGTGGGATGAATTCTTTAATTTGCAGATAGTTCTTGCATTTATAGATAGATGCAAGCATGGGTCATCAATTGTCGCTTCAGAATTAATTACACAATGTAAATAATGTAATCTGAGATGTTGAGGAATATCAACAGGCAACAACAGTAGTAAATAGCAATTGTCATTTTAATTTTTATTAAAGAAAATGACGATCAGGTTCCTTTTTTTGACAGAGAATCCCCACGGCGGTACAGATTTTTAGAATATATGACGGTTTCATTACCTCTTTCTTATTGGAACTTAAGTAGCACTTAAATAGCAATTAACGCAGCTTTTAGATCCGTCACCTCGTGAAACACACATACATACACACTGTGACTCTCCTGTGATCTTGAAAACAATCCAGTTAACCAGGCGAGAGATTTAATACCTCGAAACTGGAAAGGTCATCACTAACTAGTCTCTAGGGCAAAATATATATTTAAAGGAATTAATGTAATTCTTGGGCGTTGTCTTTTATGAATTATTAGTAGCTAGTCATTTAAATATCTTAATTAATTGGACGGAGACGGAGTGTCATTTGATAGTTTAATTAGTTTCATTATTATTTATATATATTAATATATCGGACGGTGGCTTAGTTTAGAGAAGTATAACAGGGGGAGGGTAACAAATGCTTAAACAATTTAATGGAACAAAAAAAATCTAATTATATTGTTCTCAAAATTTTAATTTTTTTTTATGGTCAGTATAGACTGACATTTTCGTTAATTAATAAGAAAAGTTATTTGCAAACGAAAATTTAAACGTTATATCTATACAACCCCGCGCATATGCAAGTTAGTATGAGTTTAAAATCAATTGAAACTTCAAAATAATGGAATCAAGTTCAACAATAATTGTAAACAACTAAACATGTAATTTTTTTTATTTACTTCATCACACAAATATTTACAGCAAAAGTTTACAAAGTGTCATTCTTTTTCAAAATATAGAACAAAATGTCATTCTTCCAAAATTCTTAACAAAATGCCCTTGTGAACCCCACTTGTTCTCTCTATTTCCCTCCCTCTCACTCCCGGATTTTTATTTTTTTTTACCACCCAGAAAATTCGAAATAAATTAAAAACCACCCGGTTCTATTTTTCTACCAAAAGGTCACCCCCGCACAACCCTTGTGCGCACCCGAAAACACAGAAACGCACAATGCTTGTGCGCACCCGAATTTTTTTTTTTTTTTTGAAAAATTGGTAGAAGCTACCAAAGTACCACCTGACAAAACTGGAAACGCACAATGCTTGTGCGCACCCGACCGGATCCGCGCAATGGTTGTGCACACCCACTGGTCTGCACAGGGGTTTGCGCGGGTGCGCAAGGGGGGTTTTATCACATTTGGCCGGGTGCGCACAAGGGTTGTGCAAACCCGTTTGAAACCGCAATTTCTTCGTGGACTGTCGGGTGCGCGAATTCTTTGTGCGGATCCGTGTTCGGGTGCGCACAAGGGTTGTACGGAGGTGGCCTTTTGGTAGAAAAATGGAACCGGGTGGTTTTTAATTTATTTCGATTTTTCCGGGTGGTAAAAAAAAAAATTCGTCTCACTCCTCCCTATTTACTCCCATTTATTCTTTACTTAGGTAAAATATATAATTATTATCTCTCATCTATATTTTGATTATTTTTACTTTTTATGTATATAATGATTTAGAATAGCAAATTTAAGTGTGAAATTTTATTTGCTAAAATCAGAAAGTATAGTATTAGTGTATATATAGAATATTTTCAACATATTGGTCTTTTAAAAATTATTATAAGACGTGGTATTAATTTATTCTATAAACTCTTTTTAATTAACATATAATAATTTTAGCATATGCATTTTATCTAGTTTATTCGGTATAAATTTCACAACTACAATAATTTTATCACATCATATGTTAAGAACAATTTGGTGAGATATTTATGCTTCAAGAAATAATATTATAATTATGTATAAGATATAATCTTAAGAAATAAATAATGCCATCAGTTTTGAATCAGTTATAATGCAAGTAATATGACTCACCAGTGAATATATTATGGTGAAAAATTCAAAATTAAACTTTGTTGAATCTAGTAATTAATCGGACCATATATTTATGTGCTTCGAATGTGTAAAAAATGTATCCCAAACCATCAACATCACTCATTACTATAATATTTGAACTCGATATTTTTTGCACTTGTTATTTATTTCTTAATATCTTAAGATCATATCAAATATATAATTAGTATATTTTTATTGAAGTATAAGTACTTCACTAAATTGTTCTTAACATATAATTTGATAAAATCCCTTATGATTGTGAAAACTAAGAACATGAAATTTATATAGAATAAACTATATAAAATTCGTATGTTAAAAACTCTATAGGTTGATTTTATATAAATTTATATGTTAGATTTATTTTTTATGAAATAAGTTAATACCATGTGTCTTATAATATTATAATTTTTTAAAGACCCATATGTTGGAAATATTCTACATTTATACTAATATTATACTTTCTGATTCAAACAAATAAAATTTGACACTTTAATTTTTTATTCTAAATCAATACATACCAAAAGTAAAAAAAATACTCAAAACGAGAATTAATGAAATCACAATTGTATATTTTACTTAACCAAAGAATAAATGAGAGTAAATAAAAATGAATGAGAGGGAATAAGTGGGGCCCACAAGAGTATTTTGTTAAGAATTTTGAAAAGAGGATATTTTATTCTATGATTTGAAAAAGAAGAGCACTTTGTAAAATTTACTCTCATTTATTCTTTGCTTAAGCAAAGAAGGGCACTTTGTATCATTCATGCTGAGAAACTTCTAATTATCTAAAACTATTTTTATAGGATTAATTTGGAGTGTCAAGTCAATTAGTGTGTGTTTTAGTGTGTTTGGTCAATGCCGAATGAAGAAATTGATAGAAGGCCTTAAACAAATGATTTAGAGCTTGAAACGTCTCAGTTTCTATCAAGATACTGATGGACACAACAAAACAAGTGAGGCCAAGTATTCCTTCCATCTCCAAATTGTCTACCATGACCCCTGCTTCTTAAGATCTGATCACTTTCTCCAAAATGGTCTACCACACCTACATTTTTTTTATTAAAGGGCGGCATCGATACACCCCATTATATTGAACTTGCATTCTCTTGGATGATAGACGAGGACTTGTGCCACTACACTAAGCCCGTGGTTCTCTACCTGACCTACATTAAACTCTAGCGATCAATGCAACCAACAATAGATAAAATTTATGCTTATCAAACTCCTACATGCAAGTCTATATACTAAGAGTTGATGACCAATGTCGAGATCAACCAGGCATTTGAAAATTAAGAAGGGCTGAGGGTGGGAATCGAATGAGTTTCAGTCAAGCCAAATTTATACGATCATGTTTTAGATTTATGAGGCTCCTTTAAGATTTGTGTCAGATTAAGACAGACAGTTCAGATTTGTCTCTCAGTACATTCTATGGAATCTCAATGATTTAACTGATATGATCAATTTAATGTGATCGATTAACCAAACTTAATTATTTGGCATGATAGTCAAAGAACTCTATATTGTTAGCGATAAAACGCTAACCTACAAAAAAAAGATAGTCAAAGAACTCAAACTAAGATAAATACTTAAAACCCTTTTTAATTTCTACATGAATACATCAGGTCAGCTTTGTTCCTTACGACCAGACCAGCCCTGACAACTCGTTGAAGTTGACGGAGGTGGGATCAACAGGCCGTTTCCGTGCCACTAAGATTATAAGCACGCCTACCCTGAATATGACTGCCATCGCCAAAGATGCTGGAATATTCAATGACGGCGCCAAGATCGTTGTCCAGCGTTGGGCCGACACCCCAATCCAGCACTGGAAGATTGTTCCTTATAATTTCAATGTTCCCTATTAATTAATTGTAATCTTGAGGCAGCTAGCAAAGTTTCCAAAACTTATGCATGCCTTTTATCGTTATCATGTTTTTATAATTTCTCTTGCTATATATGTCTGCTCTTAAACTTGTGCTGGTGTGATAAATCTCATAATAAAGTGTTCCTAAAAAAATATTGTTCTGATATTGATGTTTCAATTGCAATTAATCACGTAATCAATTTAAAATTGGTTTATTTGTTTCATTTATTTACGCTTTAACTGTAACGAAATGATGTGATTTGCTACTTTTTCATATTTGTATTTATATCAGATTTCTTTTAATAAAATTATTGTAGGCATGCATCCTCACAAACAATATCATATATAAAAAGTTAAGAATAAGTTTAATTGCAGCGACATCAAACTCTAGGGAAATTTTACATAATGCTATCTTTTTTTCCAAAACATAAAACAAAATATCTTCCGTCCAAAATTCCTATCAAAATGCTCCTGTGAGCCCCACTATCCCCTCTCCACCTCCCTCACACTCCTCCCTTTTTACTCATCACTTTTTGTTTAAGTAAAAAATACACTGTGATCTGTTTAGATATATAGAATGAAAATGAGAGTTCGAAATTTTTATACAAATTTGATATTTTATATTTATACAAATTTGTAATTTATATGCGTATTCAATAATTTTTTTTTATAATTCAACATCTTTCATTTATTACACTATCTATTATATGTGTATTACATTCAATTTTTTTCAAACCATATGCGTATGTCTGTCATTTTTTATGACATACAAGTATTTTTCTTGAAAATTTTAACGCCACTGCAAGTTGTCAAACAGGCTTTAAAAAAACTTATCTTTTAGTAAAAAATATCGAAACTGAATTGTTGTGAATACAATAAATTTTTGGGCAAAACTTAAAACATAAACGATTTTATCTTGAGGAAAAAAAACTATCTCAAGGTGCATAAATTAGATTTGAGCAAAAATGCAAATTGTTCATCTCAATTGTAAGCAGAAAAACATATAATTGCCACAACAAATTAAAGTTGGGACCAATCAAAATTATTGAAAATCGGAGGCTTAATTGGGTAGAAGTCGTGCTTCATCAGAAACAACAATATAATGTGATATTTTCATAATCAGAAACTAACAAGAAGATCAAATTAACATATAATATATAAAAGATGTTCATATATAATTAATTAGCATCATGCACAAAATCAAACTAATATAATTTTTATATTTGAAGAATAATTTATTTGCATTATTTAGATTATCAAATTTTGAAAGCAATTTCTGATCACTTGAAATAATATATATGACTTAACGCTAATTGATGCAAATCACTAACTATCCTATAGTAGTCAGTAATTAAACATCGATTATAATATCATTAAAAGAACTACAAATGCTGAATCACGTCCACATTCTGATACCCATATTAAAAAATATATATAAAAATAACGAGTACAAAAAAAATGTTCAATTTAATTTCTTTTTCAATGTACCTCTGCAGTATTTAATTATTCTTTTAGATTTATTGGTTTGATGTATTTATTTAATTAACTAGGGTAAAAAGGGAGGAGTAGGAGTGAGGGAAAGAAGGAAAACAATGGGGTCTACAACAATATTTTGTTAAGAATTTTGGGAAGGGGACATTTTGTTATATATTTTGAAAAAGAAGAGTATTATGTAAAATTTCTCTCTAACTTTATGGTACAATAATTTTTAATGTACCTGTATATGTAAACATTATTTAAATTAAAAAAATTAAAATTGTAGATGTGTTCTTATTTATTTATATAGAACCAATATAAAAAATGATAGTTAAAAGGGACAATTTGCATTCTTAATTATTTAGATAGAACCAATATAAAAATTTGTAGATGTGTTCTTAATAATTTATATATTGTAGGCATTTTTAGTTTGCTTGCTCATTATTTTATATATTTTGCATGCTCGAAACATAATTCATAATAATTTGTATAAAGGTGATTGGTTTTTCAGCAAATATGATAGTTGAAGGAGGAGGATAAAGGAGGGGATGAGAGTAACTGAAAGGGACGAGGAAAGAGAGGAATATTGGGCCCATAAGAGCAATTTGTTAACAATTTTAGAATAGAGAAATTTTTTTTTATGGTTTTTTCAAAGAAGAGCATTCTATAAAATTTCCCCAAACTAAGATGTCATGACAACACATTTTTTGGGGAAATATTGTTCCAATTAATGATAACATAGCATGCCTTGAACAACGGATCAACACATAAAATATGTTTTTACTTTAAAGAAAAGCACATAAAATTTGCTGTTTCTTTTATTTTAATCATAAATTTTCTGCTTATTTATAAATTCAATTAATAGTATAACTTTTTCACAACTATATTATTATTTAAAAAAATATAACTGTTTAAATATATTCTGACATTGTCATCAAAATTAGTTGTTGAACCAGTTAAACCACCAGTGCGAAACATTACCGGGTCATTGCCCGGCCCGATTTTGACAACATTGATTAAGTAATTATCTAGCAAGTCCAATAACCCACAAGCAATCACTAGCAAGACTTGAGGGAAATGAATTGAAAACAATTTAAGGGTTAATTAGATGAAAATAAATTTTATTTGTTACCTGTAAGCTAGTGATTAAATCGATTAAATATTTCCTATTTATTTCTATTTCATTCGTAAATATAATGTATTGAAGCATTGCTTACTTTATTATTATGCTTGACTATTTAAATAAAATAGCTTCCAAAAATGCCAACAATTTCATTAAAAAATCAAATAACGACACAATTTAGTTACATCTCAAGTGTAAAGAAATGAACATCTATTAATTACCTGCGTGTATCGTAAAATAATTGTGCCCGTCTTCTCAGATGCATAGTTAATAAATGATTTCCATTGAAACATCAACACAGATTTTTTTTTTTTTTCCAGATTTCAAGTACCTTGAACACTTTTCTACGAAATCATAGAAGCACAAGTTTTGGAGCATACAGCCAAAATATAATAAGATGACAACAATGATAATAAAAAGTCATGCATAAGTTTTAGAAACCTTGGTAGCTGCTTAAGATTACAAATGAATTAATAGGGAACATTGGAATTGTAAGGAACGATCTTCCAGCGCTGGACAGCAGCATTGACCGACTTCTGGACAACAATCTTTGCACCATCAGATATATTAAAATTGGAAACTACGGTGGTCAGATTGAGAGAAGTCGCGTCTGCAATCCTGATTACATGGAAACTTGGCGACCATACCTCGGTCCACATCACTGAATCCTTGAGGCGGTTCGGGTTGTAAGGAACTAAGGTGACCTGATTTATTAAGCAGGATTTTATGTATTTTCCTTAGTAATGAGTTCTTGGACTATCAAGCTTGGTTAGCATAATTAATTAATTACCTCTTCATTTTCTCCAGCCGGATTCTGAAGGGCTTCTCCTGTCACTCTGTTGACCAATGCAAAGGCTGGAAATTCATCTTCATCTTTTACCTTATCACCATAAGTCATGTCCTTGATCCAATGCTACATGCATTGCATTTTTAATGCAAGATAATTAAACAAGTTAATTAGCTCACAATAATCAATCAAAACTAGTTATCAGAGATCACCCATAAAAAGAAAAGGAAATTAAAGAAATTAAAGAATAATTTAATTAATCAATTTGATTAACTACCTGATAGTAATCGTTAGAGTCAGCCGGTGCTACCACAACATTACCATTGCATATAGTGACACTGAAATCCTTGTTGGCCTCACAGTAAATCCTGACCGTCGGTTGTCTCGGCAGCTTGGTGTATCCGTTGCTGGAATTGTTAGGTGGAGCATGTTGGAATATTTTAGAGAGGAAATAAGAGGAAGCAGACAAAGTTTGATATTATTCCTTGGAAAAGAAGAAAGGATACAGATTGTCTATTATCTAACTGCTATATATAAAGCAGAATAGACCCAACCTCTGAAGAGTTACAACCCTTCACTTAACAAACAGTTACAAAATGGAAAACCCCTAAATTAGAATTTAAATAAACAAAGACAACACTAATAAACGTAAATTTACTCCCAGCCCTTCACTCATTTCTCTAATAACAGAAATTATCTAAGTTTGAATCATTTATTCAACACCCCCTCTTGATTCAAACTTGATTACTCCTATCTTCCTGCGCATAGCTAGAAAATCAGCCGCCGGTAACGCCTTGGTCGAATATCGGCTTTACGGGTCCGCAGGTGGGCACATACTCCAATTCAATAGTGTTATTTGCGACTAACTCCCTGATGAAATGAAGTTTAATATCAATGTGCTTGGATCTACCATGATACTTCGGATTTTTGCACATAGCTATTGTTGATTTGTTGTCACATTTAATCACTACTGATCCTTCCTGCTGCTTCTTAACATCTTTCAAAATTCTACTGAGCCATACCCCTTGACAAGCTGCTGTACATACTGCTACATACTCCGCTTCGGTTGAGGAAAGCGCTACTGTTGGTTGTTTCTTTGATTTCCAGCTAACTGGACTTAACCCCAAACAAAACAAGTAACCAGATGTACTCTTCATATCCTCATAACACCCTGCCCAATCACTGTCACTGTACCCAGACAAATTTCCTGGACTCTTCCTATCGTACCACAGCCCATACTCAGTTGTTCCAGAAATGTACCTCAGAATTCTTTTCGCTGCTCCCATATGGTGTTTTGTAGGATTGTGCATAAATCTTGATACAACTCCAACTGAAAACGAAATGTCAGGTCTTGTGTGAGTGAGATAAATTAAGCCACCCACCATACTTCTATATCTCACACCATCAGCTGATGCACTTCCATCCTCCTTGACTAACTTTTCTTTTGCATTCATGGGTGTACTCGTTGCCTTACAGTTCTCCATCTGAAATCTTCTTAAAAGGTCACACGCATATTTCTTTTGTGAGACAAAATGCCCTTGTTATCTTGAATCACTTCCAAACCCAAGAAATATTTCATCCTTCCTAAGTCAGTCATCTCAAACTTCTTTTTCATACTGTCTTTAAACTGATCACATAAACTCTGATTTGTTCCCATGTAGATCATGTCATCTACATAAAGACACACAATCAGCAGTTCACTTTCACCATTCTTCTTTATGTAAAGATTAGGTTCACTACTGCTCCTTTCAAAACCGGTTTCAAGAAAGTGACTATCAATTTTACTGTACCAAGCTCGTGGGGCCTGTTTTAATCCATACAAAGCCTTATCCAATTTGTATACATGCTCCTCTTTCCCGTGAACTTCAAACCCCTTTGGCTGCTCTATGTAAACATCCTCCTTCAATTCTCCATTTAAAAAGGCTGATTTTACATCAAATTGATACACTATCAGTTTTAACTGTGCTGCAATTGCCAGAAGAGTTCTTATGGTTTCAAATCGTGCCACAGGAGAAAATGTCTCATCAAAATCAACTCCCTGCTCTTGAGTGTACCCTCGCACCACAAGTCTTGCCTTATGCTTCGAGATTTCACCCTCTCGGTCCCACTTTAGTTTTGTACACCCATTTCACCCCAATTACATTTTTTCCTTCCGGTAATCTTACCAATCTCCAAGTTTTGTTCTTCTCTATTGCTGCTATCTCATCCTTCATGGCTACTTTCCATTCGTCCTTCATATTTGCTTCTTCAAAACATGTCGGATCAGCCACTAACATAACTTGCGTTGATTCATACAAGTCTGTTAGTGCTCTTGTCTTCCTGTTTGTGAGCCGCACATCTCTCCCCCTCCTGGTATAAGTTTTCAGAGGAGTTTCGACAACCTCATTTCTAACCAATATCTCTTGCTCTTCATCACTACCACTCCTATCACTTTCATCTTCTATTAATTCACTGTCTGTAACTGTAACAGGTTCTTTTTCAACAGCTACACCTTCTTTCTTCTCATACCAATCCCAAAATGACCCTTCATCAAAAACAACATTTCTATTCACTGCAACCTTTCCACTTACAGGATCATATAACCTGTACCCTTTTGACTGCTCACTGTACCCAATAAAGATTTGTTTTAGAGTTTTGTCATCAAGTTTACTTCTCATGTGATCATCAACGAACCCATAAGCTATACAACCGAATACTCTAAAATAACTTACATCGGGTTTCTTTCCAGACCAAGCTTCCAATGGAGTAACTTCACTCACTGCTTTGGTTGGTGATCGGTTCAGTATATGAACTGTCGTTCCTACAGCTTCAGCCCAAAATTGATTAGGCAACTTCTTGTGTTTCATCAAACTCCTTCCCATTTCAACTACTGTTCTATTCTTCCTTTCCGCTACACCATTTTGTTGCGGTGTATACGGTGTGGTCAGCTCATGGTGTATCCCTTCGACTTCACAAAATTCATTGAACTCTCTTGAAGTAAACTCCCTCCCCTATCGGATCTTAAAACTTTTATACTCTTTGCTCGTTTGTTTTTCAACCAAAGCTTTGAACTTCTTGAACACATTGAATGTTTCAGATTTGGCCTTAAGAAAATAAATCCAACTTCTCCTACTAAAATCATCAGTGAACAATATGAAATACTTACTGCCACCTAAAGATGCAGTCTTCATTGGCCCACACAAGTCGGTATGCACAACCTCGAGAATGTACTCAGTCTTTCTACTTTGATTCTTTGGAAATGGTATTCTTGGATTGTTTTCCATACACACATCCCTCACAAAATTCTACTTCACCAATCGCAGGTATACCATAGACCATCTCTTTATGACCCAATAGCCTTAAACTTGACTCATTTAAATGCCCATATCTCTGATGCCATAGGTCAGAGATCTTCGTCCCCTTTGCAATTAATGCCCGATCCATCACAGTGGTCATTTCCAGAGGAAACAATTTGTTTGCAGCCATTTCTACTTTTACAATTAACTGGTCACTTGTCTTCTCTTTTATGGTACAGGTTTTACCATCAAATACAACTGAATAACCGTTATCAGTCAATTGTCCAATACTCAACAAGTTTTGTGACAATTTTGGAATGAAATACACGTTATGAAGATTTCTCATACCGGTTGCTGTAAGAACAGATACCGTCCCTTTACCTTCTACTTGAATCATCTTATTATCTCCAAGTTTCACTTGATGCTTAAAGGATTCATCAAGCGTAACAAACTGCTCCTTATGCCGTGTCATGTGATTCGAGCACCCGCTGTCCAGAAACCAAATCATGCTTGGATCAATTTTGTGACTGGTGTACGCCATGAAAAGTGCATCATCTGTCTCCTCATACTCCTCTTCATTCTCCTGGGCGAAACTTGCCTGACCTTCTTCTCTCTTTTTGGTGTAACACGAGATTGAAGATGCCCCGGTTTGTTACAATAATAGCAACGCACCACCCGTTTACTTGGCTCTTGACATTTAGATTTGTAATGTCCCATCTTATTGCAGTTATAACACTTAACTCCTTTCTTAAACTCATCAGATGAGTCACAATCTGACGAATCAGTATTCCTTCCCCCTCTGAAATTCGATTCTCCAGTGGTGCTTCCCCCTCTGGAACCCGATCCCCTGCCTCTTCTCCCTCTAGCAAAACTACCCCTGCTTCTTCCTCTTCCTCTCACAACTTCTCCTCTTCAATAAAAGGCTTGTTCTCCAACCGATTCTTCCCTTTTTCTTAATCTAGATTCATGTGTCTGTAGAGATCCGGTAAGTTCTATGAATGAATAATTTTCTAAATCTTTGGATTCCTCAATCGTAGCGACAACATGATCAAAGTCAGGATTTAGACTTCTCAACACTTTGGAAACCACCGTCTGATCTGACACCGTATCACCATATACCTTCATTTGATTCACCACATTCTGCACCTTTGTAAGAAAAGTTTGGATGTTCTCTTCAGGCTTCATCTGCAGTGTCTCAAACTCCCTTCTCAAGCCCTGAAGTTTCATCCCCTTTACCCGAGTGTTCCCTTCAAACGATGTAGACAGATTCGTCCAGGCTTCTTTGGCATTTTTTGCTGCTGCGATTTTGGGAAAGACTGCATCACTAACACCTTGTTGAATCAAGCACATCGCCCTTGAATCCTTCTTAACATTTTCTTGATCGGTTTCCGTAAAACCAAGCATAGACTATGTCCCATAACCCATGAGACTTAAGCAGCGTTTTCATCTTGATACACCGAAAATTGTAATTCTCTCCATCGAATTGAGGAATGGTAGATTGATTCATGGTTCTAGAGGAAGTGTCGTCGGACATTCACTAACCTTGCTCGATACCGAGAATGTTGGAATATTTTAGAGAGGAAATAAGAGGAAGCAGACAAAGTTTGATATTATTCCTTGGAAAAGAAGAAAGGATACAGATTGTCTATTATCTAACTGCTATATATAAAGCAGAATAGACCCAACCTCTGAAGAGTTACAACCCTTCACTTAACAAACAGTTACAAAATGGAAAACCCCTAAATTAGAATTTAAATAAACAAAGACAACACTAATAAACGTAAATTTACTCCCAGCCCTTCACTCATTTCTCTAATAACAGAAATTATCTAAGTTTGAATCATTTATTCAACAGAGCATAGCTGGCCGTGTGGAAGCCATCTGAATTCAGAGCTGGTGCTGGAGATGGAAGTCGAGGTATTGCCAAGAGGGTACACTTGATTCTGAGCCTTTCGTCGTCCTCATACATCCACCTGACTTTCGACAATCTAGGGTAGTTGTGGCAATAACGGGCCTTGTCACCTGATTGCTGTAAATTCATCAGATATGAGCTCACTAAATTCTCCCATTTGGACTCATACCAGTTCCATTGTTGGAAGATACATCTTGCCCAGACTTCTTCTGTTGCGTCAAGCACCCTGACTGAAACCGTTGTTTCGTCCTTGGGGACCAACTCGTCTATGCCTTGCAGGTAGAATTCTGCCAGCCAGTCATAGCCTCCCACTGTGAAATGCTCCGACTGGATGCCGTTCTTGTTGCCGATATCTTTGAGATTCCAGTATGGTGTTTCAAAAGTTGTCGACCCAGTGACGAATATCAGGCGATCACCTGATATTTTTCTCTAATAACCATTAATCGCAATGATGACCCCAAATTGTGACATGGAAAAGATATTGGTTTTGCAACTGCCCACCACTCCAACAACATTGTGCCATCTTCTAGGCCCTTGCTGATTTGTGAAAAGATTTAACCAAATTCTTATATTTCGGGCATTTCCAATAAACAAGTGAATATGTATCAGTACAACTTGTATTTTGGGCCTTTTCTTGATATGTATAGGGTGGCACATCCTCCCTTGTGGCCCAGAGATCAAAGCCCACAATGTTTTAAACAACATGTCAATGTTACGAAGGAACCGCATCCTCTGCTGCACTTTTAAAGTGCAGCAGAGTGCTGCACTTTAAATCTGCTCCGTTAATTTTTGATCGGACGGACGAAATAAGATATTTGCACGAATTTTAAAGCAAAATTAATGCTGCCCCCTCCATCATCTGAGCACTCACCGGCTGAGATTAATTCTGGACCGTCCGAAAGTGCAGCAGGATGCTGCACTCTAAAAATGCAGCAGAGGATATAGATCCAAGTTACGAATTACGATAAATGGTGCAGCTTGCATCCCATCAGCTGCAAGGTTCAGATTTAGTACGGTGCCCTACTGTGTAGAATGAGATCTGTATAATCCATTTTAACCTCACATGCATGGATTTGAAAGCGATCCTATATAATTCAAGTAGACATCGAAATAATTTTGGCTCGGCAAAAATTATTTGATCTCCTGTAATACTACTGCAAGAATACTGATCACCTTCAGCTTCTTCCATGATGTGGACAGAGGTTTCCATGCCATTAGGAATACAAGCACGCCTACTCTGAATATTACTGCCGTTGCCAAAGATGCTGGAATATTCAATGATGGCGCCAAGATCATCGTCCAGTGTTGGGCGGACACCTCAATACAGCACTGGAAGATTGCTCCTTACAATTCCAATGTTCCCTACTAAATATTAATTAATTTGTAATCTTGAGGCAGCTAGCAAGGTTTCCAAAATTTATCCATGCCTTTTTATCATTACTGTTACCATCTTTTGTTATTATTTTAGCTGTATGTTCCTAAATTTGTGCTGGTCTAATTTCATGGAAAGTGATCACGCAGTTGATTACTGAAATATTAAAAGGAAAAAAATCTTGCTATTGTGTTACTTAGGGGTGTCAATGAAAACCATTTACCAATTTATCCTACACGTATCATATTCGATAAGACGGGTATGGTTAAGATTTTTTTTTCGTTAGCTTATTGGGTATGGGTAAAGATTTTTTTTCATAAGCTAAACGGGTATGGGTACGGATAAAGGTTATTTCATACTCATTGGGTAACGGATAATTATATAAATTAAATTATATATAGATATATAAATATTATATTCAATTTATTCAATTAAATCTTGCTATTTTGTATTTTTTTTCTTTATAAAAAAAAATTATTAGTTAGAATTGATTGCATATTTGTATTTTAATTTTTATATTAGTAATTGTGATTGCATATGTATGACATGATGAGTTTTGAAAGTATATTTGTAAAAATAATAAAACCATTATATTAGTATTATTTGTAATTCACCCGCTACTGTTTCGTCACCCACTAATTTTAACGGATACGGGTAGGGTAAGGTAAGGGTAGGGTATGGGTAAGGTCAACTTTTAGTGGATATGGGTATGAAAATACTTCCACCTTATCCATATCGTACCCATTGGCACCCCTAGTGTTACTGTTTCAATTGCAATCATCCATTAACTATGTATCTAAGAAGATGAGCACAATCAACCTGAGAAATATATATAGTATAGCCAATTGAACTTGTAACATATAAAGTTTATTTTCAACTAGGCCTTGTATAGTATTAGAGTTAGGCATCTTTGACGCTCATATAAAAATCAATCCCCACACCAAAATCGCAGCCCATTTTAACTTATCCCGGCCTATTTTACAAGCTTGTCACTGCTCAACAAATAACAGCTCAAATTACCCGTATGCCTATTATTGCGCCGTGTAGATTTTTTTTAGTAGAATTATTTTGCAACAATTATTATGTTAAAGTCAATTGTCATCGCCGTGTCTATTGTTTGCATCTAGTGATTGTATGTGCTTCTAAAAAAAAAGAATGCTATTTTTTTCCTAGTTCCAATATACTAGTGAATACGCACTGCAAGAACTTATATTTGGGCCAATTCTAGATATAGGGTTTTAGTTTCATTCAAGTTTACAGCCCAAAATGTATTATTAGCAAAAATATTTAGTCTCTTGAAAACGGCCACCTATCCTGGCTTGTGACCCAGAGATAAAATCCCACAATGTTTACACCATGTCACTATTAAGATAAATGGGGGAGCTTCTAACCCAACAGCTGCTTCCGTGTTTTGTCAATGAAATCATTACAATATACTATATGTTATAATTACCAATATATTTTGATTGTGTTAAATGCATGATAAAAAGTATCAATTTGATTGCAATAACTTATTTTCACGGGTTCTGACAATTAATCAAATTATAGTTGTAAAGGCAACTATATTGCAATGGATGGCAATGGAAAATTTAGTTGCAAATTCATTAATAATACAGTATTTTTTGTATCTATTGGCAACAAATATTCTCTGTTTCAAAAATTATTTTACTGCAATCAACTTATTGCTATTACAACCAAAACCTTGACTGTCGAACCTTGTCAATGGCGTAGTGCCACTTGCGAGGATACGAACAATATTATATGAGCAATCTTTCAGTAATCATAAAAGAAATTACATTATTTAATTTGATCATCTCTTGAAAATAATAATTAGGAAATGTTTTACTTAGGTTTTAAGACTAATTTTAATATTTCGTAAGAAAAGAATACAACCACAAACAAATATAGATAGATAATAATAAGGTCCTGTTCGGTCGCTCTACTGTTTTTGCGGGAAAAAAAAATTCAGTTCAATTGAATTTTTTTTCTCGCGTAAATAGTAATTTTTAGTTCAATTCTCGTGCCCATGCTCATTCTCAATGGCCCGCTAAACAGGCCCCAAATTAATTTTATTTATTTTAAGAACATTTTTCATAAGTTTAGTTTTTGAAATTAGCCATTAACTGAAGTTCCGTGCTATTTTGGGTTGGGATTTTGAAATCCTAGATGGATCGTAACAATTGTTTGGTTATCTCCTTTTTGAATTATTTATGTGTGTTGCAAGTCGTGTAAAGGTATGATCGATAAAGAGTGAATTGAATGATTAATTCGATCATCCTTTATCTAAACCGAATTAATTGTTCCATCTTTACAATTTTTTATATACAACCAATCTATTTTCTGACAAATTAATATTTAAATTTCTATCAAAATAATTGCTTATGAAATCCAACTGCTCTTCAAGATCGACGGAGTGTGTACATTGCACCTATATTTTTAAACCTTTTTTTATTATAGGTAACAAGATATTGTTCATATTATTTAGTTAAATAATACAAATAATTAACTATTAATTAGGTGATATATAGTGGGATGGACGGCTCATGTTTTTTGTTAAAAACTTTTTTCTCATATATAAACAGTGATGAAGATTATTTCTCCATCCAACAACTCTATATATATATATATGTTTGTTGAGTCATTTTCTATTTTTATTTAGTACCCATGAGCAGTTTGCTGCAGATGTGCAATCTGAACTGGACTAAAACAACTGAATTAAACAAATGAAGTATTCCTCGAGATATGGGCATTGAGTGTAACTTTTGATTTAAATACAAATGAGCAGTTGGCAGTGCACCACACTTTTGGTAATAATAATATACAAATGAGCACTAGGCAGTGCACCATGCTCTTGGTAATAATAAATAGGGACCGACTAACAGTACCTGCCTATACATCTCCTAAACGTCCCCCGCGCTACACGACAAAAATAAAAACGCGTTATCTCGCGTCCACGCAATCGCTAGACGGGGACCACGCAAACTGCGTTCTTTGGAGTCTCCCGCAGACGTTAAGTTGAGTCCTCTTTCATTCGTTTATAAGTAACATGGTATTCATTGTTAGAAAGTTAAATATTCAACTTAACTTGGTATGGTACTAAAAACATAATACTGGATATGACCATTAAATTTTTTGGGACCACTAACCACCAGCAGAGAAGGAAATACGTGACACACTGTGATATGACCATGGGCTCACTGGCGATAGCCACAACAACCGCCGCGTTATCACTAGTACTGGAGAGGTCCATTACTTTTTGGGGACTTTATCACGGGTATCGCGTATTATTAAATCAGATATGCAAATATGTGACTAGGAACTACAATTTCAAAACTATGTTAATTTATTATTAAATTGACAATTTTATCAAGTATTCATATCTGACAATTGAAGTATATGTATTTGTCAAAAAACGTATTAAATTGACAATTCTATCAAGTATTCATATCTGACAATTGAAGTATATGTATTTGTTAAAAATTGTATTAAATTGACAATCATACATCTGTAATTAGTATTCATACCTAACTGATTAAGTACACATATATGAACATACTTCATTTCAAAAGATAATAGTAACAACAATCATAGTAACGAAAATCTCAAAGTATCACATTAAAAATTTCACAATTTCAAACTAACATAATATTTCACAATTTCAAAAAGAATAACAGAAATATTTTTATAATTTCACAATTAACTGATCAATTGGAATTGACACGTCAAACATTAGGTACAAATCGTAGATCGTTGCGATCATCAACAAGAATCCGAAACGCAAGCAGCAGGCGCTCCTTCTTTATCAGGTCCTGATGTTGAGAAAAAAAACATAAATAGTTAAAAAGAAATGAATTATACTTTCAAATTTGTACCACTGCTACAACAACAACACAAAATAATATTCCAATGACTATATAAAAAATTGATAATCTCTTGTTCTGTATTCATACTATAACTTAGTAAATATTCATACATACTCTTATAAAGTATTGACTCAGTAATTTTCAAAGATATCATAACTATAAAATCCTAAAACTGAAAAATATTGATATTGTAACATCTCAAGTATTCATACTTAAACGTATAAAGTATTCACATTATCCGTTTCAAAGTATCATTACTTTAAAATATTAAAAATGAAAAGTATTCATACTAAAACTTACTAAATATTCATACTAAAAGGTATAAAGTATTCCTTCTATATCTTTGAAATTATTAATAATTGGCCTATACATATATATACAAAGTATTAAAACTTAAAATCTGTGAATATTCATACTAAAAAAAAAACCTGATCAAAGTCAAATGGAGCATTCCTGGAGAGACAGTCCATAATACGAATAATGAAAATGGCACAATCATTTGAACCTTCATGTCTTGGGCACTCCATCCAATTGTACTGCACATCATTCCATGATTCATCTCCTGAATTGTAAAAAAAAAAAATTACCATTCAATGTAAGCCAAAAATTCATACAAGTATATTGATGAATTCACACAATTAAATTAACTGGTACTCACCCAATCTCCATGACAAGAAGTATTTTACCCAGTGCAGGGTATTAATGTGTGGTGCAAGCCAATACGAATTCTGCTCTTGATCAAACAATGAGTTGTAGAGAAGAATTCTTTTGTTTTTCAAGTCAACTGCTGCCAGAATCCAATGTTTTAAAGCACATAATGGAACAAAGAGCCATTTTGTCATTTCAAATTGTTCAGAGAACAAACTAGGCTGTGCTGGAAATAATTTCATAAAAGAATTTGAAGGGCCAATGTCCTACAAAATAATACAAAAAATTATTCATAGTTACTCTTATAATGTATTCACAGTAACTTCCAAAAGTATCATTGCTCTAAAATACTAAAACAGAAAATGTCCATATTAAACACATCAAGTATTCATACTTAAAAGTATAAAGTATTCAAACCATCAATTTCAAGTTGACCTTACAATAACATATACTCAAACCAAAAAGTATTCATAAATAAAAATTACACAATATTCATAGTGGAACATTTGAAGCATTCATACTTAAAAAAATGGATGTATACATATACTGAAAAAAATATAACATTGAAAGTATTCATACTAAACAATGTAAGTAATCACTATGAAAAAATGTAGATATTCATACTAAAAATTCGTGAGTAATAAAAAATATGTTGATATTCACAAATTTGTAGTAAAAGTATTAATCAACAGACAATTTAATATGCTTTCAGTTTCATTGTATAGCCAAACCAAAAAGTATTCATATTAAAACTCACACAATATTCATAGTGAAACATTTGAAGTATTCATACTAAAACTTACATAATATTCTTAATGGAACATTTGAAGTATTCAAACCAAAACTATGTAAATATTGACATATTTGTAGTAAAAGTATTCATACCAATGTTTTGCCAGACAAGTAGAACCACTCTTCATTGTTTTTAACTGGTGTGTCATGCTGGAGGAGGAAAGCAGCAATCTCAACAACCTGCAATTATTCATAAAATAAGATATTCATATATTCATAATCAACAACTAATAACTATGTTGTCAAAAGTACTAATAATGAAGTTGCAAAAGTAATCCATACCTCAGGTCCAATATTGTTATTAGAGTATAGTAAATCCCTGAAATGATCTGGAAACATAAACAAGTCAGCAGCACTGTTTCTGAACAGGTAATCTAAATCTGAAATAGTCCCGTTAAAGTACCGGATAACCCACTCATCCAAGATGTTACTCACAGTATCACTCACGAGATCCCTGTTTTCATATTGCCAAACTTTTCTTGCCAATGGAAGTTTATCAGTCAATTGCACATCATCTGGATCTATGAATAAACTATCATTGCAATAGTTCCAATTAATATGATTCTCATGATATCTGAATGGCACTCCTTTAATCTCATCAACATCATATTGCAAATGGCATACATAGACCCATTCATTAAAAGGGAGACTTTCTATCACATCATCATGAATAAAGGGTACACCATTAAACAGTTCTTTATCAACCCAATTGCCTTTTTTTTCTCAATTGTTTCTCTTTGGCTGAATTCTTCTTTTTACAACTCTTCGTTTGGTTGGACATTTTTTCCCAACTGGTTTCTCTTGCTCTTGGGAACTTATTTCTATAATCTGCTCAGAATTTGGTTTTGTAACAGGTTTTGGAATTCCTCTGCTATAGGCCAAAATCTTAGGACGGGATGCAAATTTAGAAGTCTCGGCTGGAATTAACTCTTGCTGTTTCGCCAGTACTGTGTCTTTATTCAATTCAGGAGGTGGAGGAGTTAAACCAAGACCAAGACTAAAAGTAGGGTGTTCATCACCGAGATTGAAAACTGTTTCTTTCATTGCTATAACTGATCCATCTCCTTTACTCTCACTTGCTAAATCTCCGCCCTCTTCACACTGTCCCTCACCCCTTTCAATATCTTCTCTACCTGATAATCTGACATCAACTTCTTTCTCACTTCCTTGTTCACTTTTTTTCTCAACAACTTGTTCTCCTCCTTTCTCTACTTGTTCATCTTCCTTCTGTACACAATCTTTTACTTCCTCAGCTTGCTTGATATCATTTAAAACCTTGTCAACTACATCATTTAAATTTTCACCACCATCAAATTGTGATCCATCAGATTGTGTACCTCCTTCTCCATATTCAAGATACAGGTTGCTTCTGTGTCAGCTCCGGTGAAAGTAAATCTTTATCTGATTGTGTTCTTTCCGAATCTGAACATGTTTGTACAACATCATCTGAAATTTCATTCTCTTGCTTCTTCTTTTTCTTCACAGGTGCTTCTTTACCAACTGTTGGTGTTGGTGTTACAGTATATAACACCCTTTTTTTGAGAGGACTAGGAGGAGTTTCCTCAATTGGAACAGAAGTCTTGTTCTCTCGTTGTTTGATTTTTTGAGCTATTCCAGCATTACCTGATACATAACATGTATGTGGTATCATTTAATAACATACAAAGTATTCACACTTACATAAAAAAAATTCACATGAAGATATTGAACATGAAATACCTATTTGTTTTTCTCTGCCAGGTGCTTCTTTACCGGCAGATGCTGTTGGTGTTATAGTACGCAAAAAATCCTTGTTTATAGGACCAGAAGAAGATTCATCTAATACTTTTGAAGTGCTCCTGGTAACAACACCAATTCGAGAAGAACTCTTAATTTATTGTTCTTTTTCTTCAGAAACTATTCCAGATTTACCTGCTTCTAATACAAAAAAAAACTTCAATGCATATCGAAAGACAAGAACTATAAACTATGAACTTTCCAACTATTCACACATACATAGTAATCACACCTACAATGGTTATGAAATATTAAACCTTTGATCAAAAAATTTATAACCTACATAGTATTCACACTTATACTATAAATAATTCACAATAAGATTTAAATTACAATACCTTTTTGTCTTCCTTTACCAGGTGATTTCTTCTTACAAGGTGATTTCTTCTTACCTTGACCAGCTGGACTCACCTTCTTGGATCCTTTGAGAGAATTATAAAGTATAAAATGAAAATAATTAAACTTTAAATTATTGATAAACAAAGATAAAAAAATTCATTCTAAAATTAAATAATCTTACGTGGCAGATTGGACTTCTTTTTAATGGTGTGCTTCCATTCTTCATGACTAATTTAGGCAATCACCTTCTGCTCTGATGCTGGAGACAATTGAGGAAGCTCGGTTGACTGTTTCTCTACATATTTCAGATCATCAATCATGTGCAGTGCACTACTCCCAATAAGCTCAGTACAAAGTCTAAAATTGAAGAGGAGGTAAATTGGTGTCATTTCGATCACCAAATTTTGCACATGTAAATTGTGCGTCTTTCGCAATGCATCAGGCCTAGACAGACAATTCGAGTAGAAACAGAAAAGAAGCCCTTCCCTTTTGAAAAGTTGCTCAGATGCACTCCAATCTAAAGGTTCGTCTTTTACATCTGAAGTTTTCACAAAATCAAGCTTTCGATTGAATGAATCTCGCCTCCATTGGATGTGCAACCTCCAGTTGTAGAACCTTGGTGTCATGAAATTCCTCATCTCCATTCCCTGTCGATTCATCGATAGCTTCAACATTTAAATCCCACCCAAATATGTTCTCTCTAAGACCAACATCATCATTCAATGCTTCATTAACACGATGTTGCTCTTCAAAGTATCGATAAATATCAACCTCATAGGTATCTGCATTTGTGTTTTCTATCGAAAAGTCATCACCAACCTTTTCATTCAGATCAAAAGGCATTCTGGTATATAAGAACAAACAAAATTAGAATACATATACCAACAAGTAATCACATCAAAGGGTTCTGGTATTCATACCTACAATAAAAAACATAGACCTTATTCACATACAAATTCAATAATCATCATATAGGAGGGACAACAAACAAATAGTATTCATACCTATATTAAACACTGATGTATCCTTCACACATAAATGGAATTGACAGTAATAACAAGTATTCATATAAAAAAGACTTGTTTTTATGTCAGATTATTAAACTATTGGTAACAACTACACAAGTATTCACACCTAATTTGTAATATTTCAAAAGAATACAACATAAAATACATAGCTCAATAAAAAGTGATGTACTCTGGTATACAATAATAACCAAAATGAAATTGACAGTTATAACAAGTATTCATTTTAAAAAGCGTTGATATTCACATGAATATAATAATCTCAATGCAATATTGATATATGAGAACAACACAGAAACATACATCAATACTATATTACAAGCATAAATGTAAATTGGAAATCAAAATTAAAATTACCTGAGAGATCGCCTGACAGACAGCTCAGAGATCGACTGAAAGACAATTGAGATATCGTTAGACAGTTCAGAAATAGCCTGAGATAAAGTTCACAGATCACCTGAGAGAAAGTACACAGATTGCCTGAGAAACAGTACCAGATCGGCCCCGAGACAGCACGAGGTCGCCTGAGAGAAGTACAAGATCGAAGGGAGAAAGTTGGACGACGGAGAAAGTTTCACGATCGCCTCGTTAATAAAGCTGCAATACAACAGATTATAGTGTGATATTCGGTATCGCATCAAAAAATTGGCAAAATCGCGATAATCTCACCTGACGGAGAAGGAAGGAGGGCGCGGAGAAAGGAAAGCCGCGGAGAAAGGAAGGAAAGCGCCGAGGAAGTAAATTTTCAAATTTCAAAATAGGAAAGAAATAAACATGGGATAATTGATAGTTAATAGGTAGTTAATTACAGTTAACCCAGATCAGCGGTTATAAACGGGGGGACAATAAGGGGGACTAAATGGAGGGGACTAAATCTTTACTCTAATAAATAAATGACCAGTTGGCAGTGCACCACGATTTAAATACAAATGAATTTAAGTAATAAAATATATTTTATTACTCTTTTTGACAATTAAACACTTTTGGTATCATTCTTTCACCGTATTCTGGTACTATTTTGTATATCGCTAAATGATTTATAAGAATTTGCTCTACAAAATCTTGGAAAAGGAAAGAGGAGAGGAGGAAGGGGCACTTTTGGAAAGGGAAAGACATATTGCTCTACAAAACTTTTGAAATGAAATGAACTGAATGTTCATACGAGTGTTCGTACGTAGTAGGTATAGTTTAGATAATCGGAATTTAAAGAAGGTGAATGTTTAATATATTTGTTGACGGCTACGCCGTCAACCTTCAAAAAAAAAAAATTATTTATTCGCCATCTTGCTTCGTCCATGGTAACCGGTAAGGGACTTGTTTCCACACAGGTTCAACCCAATTATTCTATTTTTTATTTTTTATAGCTACTATTTTGTTAGTTTATATATTTTGTGTAATTAATTATGAGGCGGCAACAGATAATCCATCTATCTATAAATGCATGAGCATCTGCTAATTAATGGACCCATCTCACAACACAACAACTGCTAGCTCATACATCTATAAGAACTCTCTATATATATCCTTCTCATCGATTAACTTTTGTTCTAATTAACAACCATTATCACAATGGCCCCGGAACCCCTGATGTTCGAAACTGGATCGCAAATTTTCGAGGTAACACACTTCAACAGCACCAAACAGATCGGCAAGTTTAACTGCATCCAGTCAGAGCACTTCACAGTTGGAGGCTACGACTGGGTGATAGAATTCTACCCGCTTGGCATCAACGAGTTCGTCAGTAAGGACACAGGATCAGTTGCAGTCAGGGTGCTGAACCCAACAGAAGAATTCCAAGCGACGTGTTCCTTCTCATTTTCGATGACGCACCCCTCCATATTGTGGGGTGGTAACTTTAGGTCTGAACTGGTCACTTTCTCCTCATCAGGTACCAAGGCCCGTACCCGTTGGAGCTACGACAATTTCATTAACCTTTTACCCAGTAATCTCCCGAAAGTTATGGAAGACGAAACGATAAAATTGAAGTGTGTTCTCTGCGTAACACCTCGACCACCAGCTCCAGCACAACCACTGAAACCAGACGTTGATAAGCCTGCTGGTACCAACAATCAAGTGAACCTGAGTGGGGCTGATAGTTCTTTCAATAATGGCTTCCACACGGCCTACTACGCTCCGCCCAGTGGTCCCAACAACACCAAGCTTCCAAGACAACCAACAGTCAGAATTTACTGCCAAGGCAATGAAGAACTCAGTGTCACCGCACGAAATGGTACCGTTGTGCTGGCACCTGCAGACCCAAACGATCACTATCAGGTAGTTAATCAATTGATTAATAAAATTATTATTTTCCTTTTTTTGCTTTCTATGGGTGATCTCTGGTAACTGGTTTTGATAAATTAGAATGAGCTATTTAATTAACTTGTTTTATTATTATTCATTTCAAATGCAATGCATGTAGCACTGGATCAAGGACATGACTTATGGTGATAAGGAAAAAGATGTAACTGGTTTACCTGCTTTTGCACTGGTAAACAGAGTGACAGCAGAAGCCCTTAAGAACCCGGCTGGAGAAAATAGAGAGGTAAGTAATGATTTATGTTCATAAAACTTTTGGAATAATAGTCGAAGAACTTATAGCTAAGATAAATACATAAAACCCCGGTTTATTTTCCACATGAAAACATCAGGTCAGCTTAGTTCCTTACAACACGAGCCGGCTCGATGATTCAGTGAAGTGGACAGAAGTGTGGTCGACAGGTTTCCATGCCATCAGGATTGCAGGCACGATTTCCCTCAATCTGACCGCTGGCACTTCCGCTGATGATAACAAATTCTCCGACGGCACCAAGATAGTCGTCAGGAAGTGGGCGGATAATCCAATTCAGCGCTGGATGATCGTTCCAAATGTGTTCCTTGGTTAATTAATTTGTAATCTTAATTAAGGCAGATAGCTAGGTTTCCAAAATCCATGCATGCCTTTTTGTTATCATTGTATCATCTATTTATTATTTTCTCTAGCTATGTATGCTCTTAAACTTGGCTGGTGTACATGATTTCATAATAAAGTGTGTGCCTGCAAAAATGTTGTTCATGTGTAGATTGATGTTTCCATTGCAATTAATCACGTATTATCCATTGAAAATTGGTATATATGTACATTTATTTAGGCTTTAAATTTAATTAAATGATGTGATTTCCTACGTTTTCATACTCAACAGACAACACTTTAGCCTTGAAAGCGGTGGCCCATCCTGCCTTTTGATGTTTTAAACACCATGTCACTGTTAAGATAAATGGTGCAGCTTCCAACCCATGAAATAGCTCCTGGGTTCTGGTAAAATAAGATTTTGTATAATCCGTTTTAACATCACATGCATGAATCTCAAAGCGGATCCACTATAGTTTAAATAGACATCGAAATAATTTAAGTAGATATCGGCAGATATTGTTATTCTACCTCGTGCGATACAGCAATAATATAAATTCACCCTCAGCTTTTTTGCATGCTTTGCCAATGAAGCCGTTATAATGTCTTATTGCACTCAGTCATTTTGTAGTTCAGAGATACCTCACCGTGTAAATTTAAATTCTAGTAATTCGTTATTTATTAACATGAATCTTAAAATGAAGTCGACTCTCAGAACCACCTCTCTTCAGTTCACCTTTTTGAATTACAAATTAAATTAGTTTTATATAAATATCAGTGTTGTAAAAAACGGACTTAACGGCCGATTAATCGGCCGTTTAATCGGAAATGGCGGCCAAACCGTTCCGAATATGCTTAACGGATGCCTGTTGGCGGAAAAAAAAACGATTAATCGGCCGTTTATTCTCGTTTATTCCCGTTTTTTTCCGTTTAAATATAATTTGATTTTGAGAGGCGCATATTCAACAATCAATTAGTTTTATATCAATATAATTTTAATAATCAATTATGCATGCATATTTAACCGGCAATAGCACGTCGGTCTAGGTTATCCGTAAAACAAGTCAATGGCGTGGTGCCATTTGCGAGGATACCAACAACATTATATATATGAGCAATCTTTCAGTAATCATAAAAGAAATTACATTATTTAATTTGATCATCTCTTGAAAATAATAATTAGGAAATGTTTTACTTAGGTTTTAAGACTAATTTTAATATTTCGTAAGAAAAGAATACAACCACAAACAAATATAGATAGATAATAATAAGGTCCTGTTCGGTCGCTCTACTGTTTTTGCGGGAAAAAAAAATTCAGTTCAATTGAATTTTTTTTCTCGCGTAAATAGTAATTTTTAGTTCAATTCTCGTGCCCATGCTCATTCTCAATGGCCCGCTAAACAGGCCCCAAATTAATTTTATTTATTTTAAGAACATTTTTCATAAGTTTAGTTTTTGAAATTAGCCATTAACTGAAGTTCCGTGCTATTTTGGGTTGGGATTTTGAAATCCTAGATGGATCGGAACAATTGTTTGGTTATGTCCTTTTTGAATTATTTATGTGTGTTGCAAGTCGTGTAAAGGTATATGATAAAGAGTGAATTGAATGATTAATTCGATCATCCTTTATCTAAACCGAATTAATTGTTCCATCTTTACAATTTTTTATATACAACGACCAATCTATTTTCTGACAAATTAATATTTAAATTTCTATCAAAATAATTGCTTATGAAATCCAACTGCTCTTCAAGATCGACGGAGTGTGTACATTGCACCTATATTTTTAAACCTTTTTTTATTATAGGTAACAACATATTGTTCATATTATTTAGTTAAATAATACAAATAATTAACTATTAATTAGGCGATATGTTTGGTAATAATATACAAATGAGCACTAGGCAGTGCACCATGCTCTTGGTAATAAACTAATAATAAACAAGTGAGCGGTTGGCAGTGCTCCACGATTTAAACACAAATGAATTCAAGTCATAAAATACTGTTTATTACTCTTTTTGACAAACACTTTTGGTATCATTCTCTCACAGTGATGAAGATTATTTCTCCATCCAACAACTATATATGTTTGTTAAGTCATTTTCTATTTTTGTTTAGTACCCATGAGCAGTTTGCTGCAGATGTGCAATCTGAACTGGACTAAATCAACTGAATTAAACAAATGAAGTATTCCTCGAGATATGGCCATTGAGTGTAACTTTTGATTTAAATACAAATGAGCAGTTGGCAGTGCACCACGCTTTTGGTAATAATATACAAATGAGCACTAGCCCGGTTTTTTTATTAATCGAAATTAAATTAAATAAATATGGAAAAGGAGGAACGATATCGGGTTTTTTTTAAATCTAATAAGGCCGTTGGTTTTATTAACGTCCGTAGGGACGGCGACAAAATCCACGTCCGTGTTAACCTTAATCAATCCCCGCTTAACTCATAACCCAAACGATGGAGTCCGAAAAAAAAAAAAAAGGTGCGGATGGTGAGTCTGTCAACGTCTCTAGGGATGGTTACAAAATTAACATCCGTCACGGATGGTGATTCTGTCAACGTCCATAAACAGTAAAAAAAAAAAAAACTTAGGAAAAAAAATTTAGGTTTGATTTTGGTTCAATAAAAAAAACTTAGAAAATTATGTTTCAACTATAAAAGTAATAATTTATTTTTCAACTAAAAAACAATAATTTAGTTTAGTAATATTTTAAAAATAAAATTTATATTTAAAATTTAACATTATAGACACGATTTATATTTTAGATATGATTACACGATTTAAAATTTAACAATAATTTTGTAAATATTATACGTTATTTATTCATTACACATGATTTATTTATTTATTCATTGTAATTTGGAAGATTTGATTTGACACGATTTGTGAATTTCAGATTGGATATCCATGTTTTTTTTTTTCTTATCTCCAATTGAAAAAAAAAATAAACATAGTAGATAAGAAAAAAAAAAACATGCATATCCAATCTGAAATTCACAAATCGTGTCAAATCAAATCTTCCAAATTACAACGAATAAATGAATAAATCACGTGTAATGAATAAATCACGTATAATTCTTACAAAATTATTGTTAAATTTTAAATCGTGTAATCATATCTAAAATATAAATTGTGTAATCATATCTAAAATATAAATCATGTCTATAATGTTAAATTTTAAATATTACTAAACTAAATTATTGTTTTTTAGTTGAAAAATAAATTATTGTTTTTATAGTTGAAACATAATTTTCTAAGTTTTTTTTATTTAACCAAAATCAAACCTAATTTTTTTTTCCTAAGTTTTTTTTTTTTTTTACTATTTATGGACGTTGACAGAATCACCATCCGTGACGGATGTTAATTTTGTAACCATCTCTAGGGACGTTGACAGACTCACCGTCCGCACCTTTTTTTTTTTCCGGACTCCATCGTTTGGGTTATGGGTTAAGCGGAGATTGATTAAGGTTAACACGGACGTGGATTTTGTCACCGTCTCTACGGACGTTAATAAAACCAACAGCCTTATTAGATTTCGAAAAAACCCGATATCGTTCTTCCTTTTCGATATTTATTTAATTTAATTTCGATTAATAAAAAAACCAGGCACTAGGCAGTGCACCATGCTCTTGGTAATAAACTAATAATAAACAAGTGAGCAGTTGGCAGTGCTCCACGATTTAAACACAAATGATTTCAAGTCATAAAATACTGTTTATTACTCTTTTTGACAAACACTTTTGGTATCATTCTCTCACCGTGTTCTGGTACTATTTTGGATATCGTGAAATGATTTATAATAATTTGCTCTACAAAATCTTGGAAAAGCAAAGAGGAGAGGAGGAAGGGGCACAGTTGGTGTGGAGACATCAGCGAACCCGCCGCCCATATGTGCTATATTAATTAATTAGGGAGCCACTATCCCACATCCTGCATTATAATAAAATTTTGGTCCTGTTCGGCGGGCCATTGAGAATGGGTATGGATGCGGGAATTAAACTAAAAATTATTATTTGCGTGGAAAAAAAAAATTCAATTGAACTAAATTTTTTTTTTCCCGCGGAAACAGTGGAGTGGCCAAACAAGACCTTAATGTACACCAATTGATCAACGGAATTGGTCAACGGAGTATGTACATTGCACCTATATTTTTAAACATTTTTTTTTTGTAGATAATAAGATATTGTTCATATTATTTAGTTAAATAATACAAATAATTAACTATTAATTAGGCGATATATAGTGGGATGGACGGCTTATGTTTTTTTGTTAAAAACTTTTTTCTCAACGCTTTTCACTTTTGTATTTACCAGTCACTACATGGAAAGGTTATAAATTAAGATTCCGTGGGAGAAAAGGTGTAATCAAGCTGAGCCGTTAGATTAGTAAAAGTTCGATAAATGCCCGTCAAGTATATGTATTAGCAGTTTTGTTTTTCATTTTAAGAAGAAAACGATTTCAGACGTACAAAAATACGTACCCCTGGGAAAAAAAGAAGAAGAAGATCCTACCGATGTCTCCTTTTAACTTGGACTTCGCATCTGTTGGGTTTTACAAAATAATATTCAAACCAAGAAACGTTTTGTAATATGTTAATTTAGGGTGCATTTGAATGGGTGAAGATAGTCACTAATTCATGTTATTAGTATTATTCCGAGCTATTATTTTTCTTTTGAGTGTATTTGAATTGACAAATATAAACTATTATTTGTTTGTTCTTTATGAAATTTCTAACTATTCTACTAACAGTGTATTTGAATTGACAAATATAAACTATTATTTGTTTGTCTTTTATGAAATTTCTAACTATTCTACTAACCCAACAAAATGTTAAATTTACATTAAGCCATGAGAAAATGTATGCATTTTGTTGTAAGATTAATATTATATTAAACATATTATTTTTTATTTTTAATGTTTTATTATTTAATTAACAAATTGAATTTTGAATTTGTTAGAAGATATATTTGTATTTTTTTTTCTTTATAAAAAAATTATTAGTTAGAATTGTTTGCATATCTGTATTTTGATTTTTATATTAATAATTGTGATTTCATATGTATGATATGATGAGTTTTGATGGTATATTTGTAAAATTAATAAAACTATTATAATAGTATTATTTGTTATTCACCCGCTACCGTTTCGTTATCATCTAATCTTTACGGATATAAATAGAGTAGGATAAGACAAATTCTTAACTGGTAATAGTAGGATATGGATAAGATCAACTCTTCGGGTCTGTTCGGCGGGCTATTGAGAATGGGCATGAGCACGGGAATTGAACTAAAAATAATTATTCATGTGGAAAAAAAATTTAATTGAACTAAATTTTTTATCCCGCGAAAACAGTGAAACGGTCAAACACACCCTTAATAAATATGAGTATAAAAATACTTTCACTATTGACACCCGTACTTTCCCCAACTAATACAGCCATATATAGAGACAAATTTCCCTTGACGCATGTGACTTTTTCATAAAATGTATCTAATTAAATACTGATCTCGAGGTGAACGCATTATACCGTCGGGCATTTCTGTTGACAGTATAAGTCTCTTGAAAATTTCATTTTATATATTAAATTGATTTGGGTTGCCGTTGTCAAGTAGCACTCGTGTTGACCGGACATGTGCGTCTATTGGAACGTGCAGTCCTATATATAAACCTATACTTGATGAAACCGTATTATTAGTGTAGTTCCACATATTTTCGTAGTAAAAAAAAAAAAACCAATCTTCCTGATTCTAGTGTTTTTCATACCTTAAACTAGAACTGCAAAAAAAAAAAATAGTTTGTGATTCGATTCGAGTTTGATTCGAAGAAATTCGTAAAAATTCAATTCGAAATAGTTCAAAATTAATTCAATTCAAACGAAAAATAGACTTAGTTCGTTCGAAATAGATTTGCAAACTATTATAGTTCGAATCAAAGTATCGTGAACCGTTTATTTCTACTGATGACTTAAAAGTTAAAAACACAAAGCCGTCCAGCCATTCTTTATGAAATAAAGTAACATTTTGTTGGGTTTTCATGGTACTTAAGACAGCGGAATTTCAAAAATTTTGATAAGAAAAGTACCAAAAGATCATTACGTATGACTAAAATCAAACCAAAATTAATTTCCAAATCAATAAGCATCATACCTTTAGTTTCTTGTCTCCAAACAAGAAATGAAGATCCTTGAGATGTAGGGTTGTAGCCTCCACCTCCTTGTTGACCGATGCTAATGGTGGTTGATGCTTTGCAGCGCCCTGGTGGTTGATGTGTGCGTGGCCTTGAACGCCTTGTATCAAGATAAGACTCCAAAGTAGAAGTCCTCCACGGTATCCACCAAGAAATTAATTAGAAACCAAACTTTCCTCTTGCTAGAGAATAGTAATTTGGTCGCTCCTTAATCCCTATCCTCCAAGAGAACAAGATCTTGATTCTAGGGTTTGTGGGTTCTCAACACATGAGAGAGAAACAAGAAAGAGAGAGAGAGTTTTGGCAGAACTTCAACTCTCAAAAACGAATTACACTCAAAAGGAATGAGAGAGAGTGCATATATAGCAAATAAGAAATGTGAAATTCTGTTTTCAAAATTAACTC
This sequence comes from Carex cristatella, assembly GCA_024447775.1. Taxonomy (NCBI): domain Eukaryota; kingdom Viridiplantae; phylum Streptophyta; class Magnoliopsida; order Poales; family Cyperaceae; genus Carex; species Carex cristatella. The sequence continues at coordinate 5,710,886 of JAJHPF010000007.1, forward strand.
CGTATTCTACCACATTTTTTACCATGATATGATTCGAATTAGATTCTGCTCTCTGAATAAAAGTTATAGATCTTTCTTTTACCTTTCTATCCATATGTGGCACGCTCAAAACAAGCATCGTATGAGGGCGTTATAGTCAAAATACGAAACATGTGCAGCAGTTTCCAGAACAAGGTAGTCTAAATTTAGCACCACGTTCTACCACGTTTTTGACCCTGATATATTTCTAATTTGATTTTCTTCCAGAGAGACAAAGTTCTAGATTTTTCTTTTACCTTTCCATAAAGATATAGAACGCTAAAAGCGGATATTGTATTAGAAATATATGGGCCAAATAAGAAACATTGCGCAACAGTTTTCAGAAAACGTGGTAAACTATTTTGGACTAACTTTTAATTATGGAAACAATTCTTCAAATAAACATGAGCCACAATTAACAACAGCAATTAGACTTTGTTTATTGGGCCAAGTTTCACTTTCCTTATTTGAATTAATCAGATACAATTAATCTAATTAATTGTAGTATCATATATAATTATCCAAATAATTATATTTCTCATGTTCTAGTGGAGAAACTAATTTATTTATCATGTCATACATGTCAAATAAATTAATGAGCCTTTCTGATTAATTCCTTATTGGTGTGACCCTGTGGGATCTATATCATTCGGCAATAGAATCTAAAACTCTTTTCGATTCCATAAATTACAAGCGGCACTTAGCAATATGCATTGTAATTACCCAAATGACACAGATGATAAGTACCATACTGTATCACGATCCCTAAGCAACAATTGCCTCGTGTCAATTCCATGTCTCATGATATCATGAATAGATCCAAGGTAGGAGTGTGTCATCCTTGCAAATCTACTCGTTTCTTGATTCCGAAATAATTCAGTAATTATGATTAACTCCTTAATCATATGTGCACATACTTGTATTATTTCATCAAAGGGCCCAGTGATATCATCACTCATTATATGAGGGACATTGGTATTCTTGATAATTACTGTCCCTCCACATAAGAGATACATACTGAGATAGAATCTGTATAATTGCCAGTTACGGACAACGTTGGATAATATCCACGAATATATATTCTCATGTGAGAGAAACAATCATCTCATACCTTGGAATTCCAGACACAAATAAAACATTCATGACACAAACACAATCCATATTAAATGTTTTACTTTGGTCACGTCCAATCCCCTGATCTCCATCAGGTATTCATTTGATTAGATTGACAACTCCTTGTCATATGGTCTGCAAAACATGATCATAATCTAATCCAAATGCTAATCCTATACTGGTAATTAAGGTCATTCTTAATTACCAAGACTAGGGACACTTTAGAGTATTTATTAACACATGTATAGAGTTCCACAATTCTAAGTCATCAACCTGAATGATCTATAATTAATAAAATACTCAAGGAACAAAATGATAAACATAATCATTCAATTACATAAATAAAACTTAGAAAACAATCATCCTATGATTGACTTCTAGATCACAACACTAACACATTTTACTTATCAGAACTTCCTCTGGCCATATCAGAGAAATTTCTTTCTAAGCTTATGGATCAATTCTATTAAAATAATTGCTTATGAAATCCAACTGCTCTTCAAGATCGACGGAGTGTGTACATTGCACCTATATTTGTAAACCTTTTTTTTTATTATAGATAATAAGATATTGTTCATATTATTTTGTTAAATAATACAAATAATTAACTATTAATTAGGCGAAATATAGTGGGATGGACGGCTCATGTTTTTTGTTAAAAACTTTTTTCTCATATATAAACAGTGATGAAGATTATTTCTCCATCCAACAACTATATATATATATATATATATATATATATATATATATATATATATATATATGTTAAGTCATTTTCTATTTTTGTTTAGTAGCCATGAGCAGTTTGCTGCAGATGTGCGATCTGAACTGGACTAAATCAACTGAATTAAACAAATGAAGTATCCTCGAGATATGGGCATTGAGTGTAACTTTTGATTTAAAATACAAATGAGCAGTTGGCAGTGCACCACGCTTTTGGTAATAATATACAAATGAGCACTAGACAGTGCACCATGCTCTTGGTAATAAACAAGTGAGCAGCTGGCAGTGCACCACGTTTTAAATACAAATAAATTCAAGTCATAAAATACTGTTTATTACTCTTTTTGACAAACACTTTTGGTATCATTCTCTCACCATATTGTGGTACTATTTTGTATATCGTTAAATGATTTATAATAATTTGCCCTACAAAATCTTGGAAAAGCAAAGAGGAGAGGAGGAAGGGGCACAGTTGGTGTGGAGACATCAGGGAACCCGCCGCCCATGTGCTATATTAATTAGGGAGACACTACTATCCGACATCCTGCATTATAATAAAATTTAATGTACACCAATTGATCAACGGAGTGTGTATATTGCACCTATATTTTTTAAACATTTTTTTTTTGTAGATAATAAGATATTGTTCATATTATTTAGTTAAATAATACAAATAATTAACTATTAATTAGGCGATATATAGTGGGATGGATGGCTTATGTTTTTTTGTTAAAAACTTTTTTCTCAATGCTTTCACTTTTGTATTTACCATTCACTACATGGAAAGGTTATAAATTAAGATTCCGTGGGAGAAAAAGTGTAATCAAGCTGAGCCGTTTGATTAGTAAAAGTTCGATAAATATGCCCGTCAAATACATGTTATATTAAGAAGAAAACGATTTCAGACGTACAAAAGTACGTACACCTGAGAAAAAAGAAGAAGAAGATCCTGCCGATGTCTCCTTTTAACTTGGACTTCGCATCTGTAAATCGAATAACTACTATTCTCGATCTTGAGATTAGCTATATTCTTGCTCTATTCGTTGATTTATCCGTTAGTTAGCGTGGGAGAACTTTGTGCTTACAAATTTGTATTAAATTTTTTTTTAATCAATATATTTGAATTTGCGGCAATCATAAAAAAAAAATTATGGTTCAGTATAGAACATGGTTATTCACCCATAAGATGGCTAGATTAAATGTCACACTTTTTATGAATTTGTATATATGTATTACGGTTATATTACATTAAACATTACTTTTCATCTCATTAGAAAAATATTACTTTAAACATTGGTGTTTGATATTAACATTTTATTTTTAAATGCGCTGCCCTATTTATGGGGCTAGATGTGACAAATAAAGTCAATGGTTCTAATTGGCTGCGCATTTTTCAAATAAAACTCATTAACTAGATTATTGCATAATTTTTTTTTTTTGAAACCTTCGCAGAAACTACGAAGTGACGAGAAAGAGTCGAACTCTCGATCTTTGAATACAACAATCCTATGACTTTTTTCTAACCAAATATGTTACCTCCACTTTCATTACATAATTAAGAATAGGAAAATTATTTCTCCAACAACTATGTTTCTATACAAATGAGCAGTTGGAAGTGCACCATTGAGTTCCGCTACGAATGCACTTTAATCCGAATCCGTATAATTTCCGGAAACAGAACGAATAGATAATTTTTTCATTTTCAGTTTTGATCCGGATTCGGATATATTTTAAGATCATAAAACGGAGCGGATATCCGCAACTATCCAAAACTAAACCCGCCTCTCACCTCTCCGCTTTTTTTAGATTTTTCGGCAGTCAGGAGCTTCTATAACGCTCCCTTCGCTCTCTCCATTTCCTTGTGGGACTAAGCATCCGGAGATCCGGACAACTCAATTTCGCTGGCTTTACTACGCGCTTTGGTGTTCTAAATTTAACGGATCCTCACACTGTTACGTGGCTTCTCACTATTGGCCCGTTAAAGCGTAAATAAAATAAATGAATCTGGATGGACAAAGACTGAGAAAATGACAAGCACGAGGAGCTCCGATGTGGGACCCAGACTCTCATCCCATCATTTCATCTCATAAAATATTTTGATGTATTTATTATTTTTGTTTGATTCTCTAAACCTTGAAAAGTGAAAACGGATTCAGATATATCCATTCAAATCCGCTTTCAATTTGTTCCAAACTAAATTTAGATAAACAAATGCAATAATTTTGCCTATAAATTATTCATTATTTCATATTTAAATTTGTTAATTAAATATTTATATCTTAAAGTTCATATGACTCAAGTATCTGACAATTATTCGTTTTGTATCTGTATCCGAATCCGTATCCGTGGATTATCCGTTCCGCATCCATATCCGTTTAAGATAAATTTGGTTTTATATTTTGACATCCGTTTACTATCTGTATCTGTATTCGTATCCGCTCATTAAAATATGAATGTGGATATGGTATGAGCATTATCCGCTCCGAATCCACTCCATTTACACCCCTACCAATTGGCAGTGCACCACGATTTAAATACAAATGAATTCAAGTAATAAAATATATTTTATTACTCTTTTTGAGAATTAAACACTTTTGGTATCATTCTTTCACCGTATTCTGGTACTATTTTTGTATATCGTTAAAAGATTTATAAGAATTTGCTCTACAAAATCTTGGAAAAGGAAAGAGGAGATGAGGAAGGGGCACTTTTGGAAAGGGAAAGACATATTGCTCTACAAAACTTTTGAAATGAAATGAACTGAATGTTCATACGAGTGTTCGTACGTAGTAGGTATAGTTTAGATAATCGGAATTTAAAGAAGGTGAATGTTTAATATATTTGTTGACGGCTACGCCGTCAACCTTCAAAAAAAAAAATTATTTATTCGCCATCTTGCTTCGTCCATGGTAACCGGTAAGGGACTTGTTTCCACACAGGTTCAACCCAATTATTCTATTTTTTATTTTTTATAGCTACTATTTTGTTAGTTTATATATTTTGTGTAATTAATTATGAGGCGGCAACTGGTGATCCATCTATCTATAAATGCATGAACATCTGCTAATTAATGGACCCATCTCACAACAACTGCTAGCTCATACATCCATAAGAACTCTATATATATCCTTCTCATCGATTAACTTTTTTTCTAATTAACAACCATTATCACAATGGCCTCGGAACCCCTGATATTCGACACTGGATCGAAAATTTTCGATGTAACACACTTCAAAAGCACCAAACAAATCGGCAAGTTTAACTGCATCCAGTCAGAGCGCTTCACAGTTGGAGGCTACGACTGGGTGATAGAATTCTACCCGCTTGGCATCAATGAGTTGGTCACTAAGGACACAGGATCGGTTGCAGTCAAGGTGCTAAACCCAACGGAAGAATTCCAAGCGACGTTTACCTTCTGGTTTTGGAACTGGACCAACTCCACATGGTCGGGTGGTAACTTTACGTCTGAACTGATCACTTTCTCCTCATCAGGTACCAAGGCCCGCACCCGTTGGAGCTGCGACAATTTCATTACCCTTTCAACCAGCAATCTCACGAAAGTTATGAAAGACGAAACGATAAGAATCAAGTGTGTTCTGAACGTAACGCCTCGATCTTATAAAAAAAAAAAAAACGTAACGCCTCGACCGCCAGCTCCAGCACTACCACTGAAACCAGACGTTGATAAGCCTTCTGGTACCAACAATCAAGGGAACCCGAGTGGAGCCGCTAGTTCTTTCGATAATGGCTTCCACACGGCCTACTACGCTCCGCCCAGTGGTCCCAACAACACCAAGCTTCCAAGACAACCAACAGTCAGAATTTACTGCCAAGCCAACGACAAACTCAGTGTCACGGCACGAAATGGTACCGTTGTACTGGCACCCGCAGACCCGAATGATCACTACCAGGTAGTTAATCAATTGATTAATAAAATTATTATTTTCCTTTTTTTGCTTTCTATGGGTGATCTCTGATAACTGGTTTTGATAAATTAGAATGAGCTGTTTAATTAACTGGTTTTATTATTATTCATTTCAAATGCAATGCATGTAGCACTGGATCAAGGACATGACTTATGGTGATAAGGAAAAAGATGTAACTGGTTTACCTGCTTTTGCACTGGTAAACAGAGTGACAGCAGAAGCCCTTAAGAACCCGGCTGGAGAAAATAGAGAGGTAAGTAATGATTAATGTTAAAAAAACTTTTGGAATAATAGTCGAAGAACTTATAGCTAAGATAAATACATAAAACCCCGGTTTATTTTCAACATGAAAACATCAGGTCAGCTTAGTTCCTTACAACACGAGCCGGCTCGACGATTCAGTGAAGTGGACAGAAGTGTGGTCGACAGGTTTCCGTGCCATCAGGATTGCAGGCACGACTTCCCTCAATCTGACCGCTGTCGCTTCCGCTGATGATGACAAATTCTTCGACGGCGCCGAGATAGTCGTCAGGAAGTGGGCTGATAACCCAATTCAGCGCTGGAAGATCGTTCCAAATGTGTTCCTTGGTTAATTAATTTGTAATCTTAAGGCAGAGAGCTAGGATTCCAAAATTCATGCATGCCTTTTTGTTATTACTGTATCATCTATTTATTATTTTCTCTAGCTATGTATGCTCTTAAACTTATGCTGGTGTGATTTCAGAATAAAGTGTGTGCCTGCAAAAATGTTGTTCATATGTATATTGATGTTTCCATTGCAATTAATCACGTATTATCCATTGAAAATTGGTATACGTGTACATTTATTTAGGCTTTAAATTTAATTAAATGATGTGATTTCCTACGTTTTCATGTTTTTATTTAGAATTCTTATATGTAACCCCATCCCCCCTTTATCCTCGCAGCGTCAAAAAACAATTAACGGACTAACTAACTAGATTAACGAACCTTTCCTATTTAAATTTTCAACGATAGCGAATCACCATTTTAAATTTCAAATTTAATTTAATCGGCGCGATTTCCTATTTTGTACTAACGACCTGAGCAGTAATGGCGATTTCTTGTGCGATTTCCCTCTGTTGCGATCAGTCCAGGAATTTCTCCCTCCGTCATTTCTGACGATCATTACTCTCCATCGTTGCGATCATTTCCGACTATCTTCTACCGATCAGTTCAGCCAATCAGGTCGGGCGATCATTACTCTCCATCACTACCATCAGGTTGGGCGGTTGAAGGTTGAATTTGTCTTCTCACTGTATCATCAGGTCCGCATATTTGATTAATTTTTTTTATTTTGGTTTCATTTATTTGGACAACAAGTTCTATGATTTCATTTATTTTGTTGATTTTTCATGTTAGTGAAGATCATATGTGATTCTTAAGTAGCCCTCAGTCCAACACAATCTGTGATTCATTGTAATTGTCAAGACACCGATTTGAAAATTACAATTTGATCAGGTTAAATACTTTATTGTATTAATGTTAAATGCTTCATTCGACTAAAGTGAAATCATGTTTTGCATATTGTCGAACACTGCAATGAACTCGTAAGACGTTAAATACGTAAATGTTTCAAGGTTACATACTGTAATGTATTACATAAAATACTTCAATGTATTTGGTTAAATCTTGTAGAATAACTTATTTATGTTGTGATCACTTAAGAGGTTAAATATCAAAATGTATTTATCTTAAATACAGTTAGAGTTTTAAGTGAAATACCTACATGAATTAGGTTAAATATTACACGACAAAAATTTGATTTAGTTAACACGCAAGAGGTTTAATATCTAGATGTATTCATATTAGATACAATTAGAGTTTTAAGTTAAATACCTACATATATGAGGTTAAATATTATAAAATTTGTTTTTGATTTATTTAATACTCAAGATGTTAAACACACAAATGTGTTAATGTTAACGTGCTAAAGTTAAAAATGTAGAGGTTAAATACCTAAATATATTAATGTCGAATACTGCTGGAATTTTAAGTGAAATATCTGAAATTATTATGTGAAATATAATAGAATAATATGTTTGAGGTTGTCAACACTTGAGGGGTTAAATACCAAAATGTTAGTATGTTAAATACTTTAGTGATGTGAAGAAAAATACCTCAATGCATTAGGTTTAATAATTTATCATAAAATATTATTTCTACTGTGAATGAGATTAAATACGTACATAAATTATAGTTAAATACTGCAATACCTTATAGAAAAACACTTGATTTTAACAGGTAAAATACTGCTCTCACTGATTAAATTTTTGCAGTTTGTATGGATATCGACTTGAACCGAGTTTGTGGACAAGATGATGCCGAGGAAATTGATGAGGTTGATCGGTATCGTTATTTTGAAGATGTGTACCGTGGTAATGAAAGGATTTCTAATGATGTTGGAATGAGCGAGCTTTCTAAGGATTTGGATTTGAACATTGAATATGTTCACAACGAAGTAGACCGTGAGGCTGAAATTGAAAACACGGGAGTTCATGTTCAGGCTGAAGGTGACATAGTTGGAGATACAGGAGTTGAAGGAGATGTCCAAGGTGAAGGAGATGCACATGGCGATTTTGAAGGTGAAGGAGATGTAGAAGGTGCAAGAGATGTCGAAGGTGAAGGAGATGTAGAAGGTGAAGGAGACGAAGATCATGAACTAAAACCTCCAACTGTTGGTGGTCAATTTGACGATATTGAAGAGACATACCAATACTACATGTTGTACGCAAAAAAAAAAAATAAACGAAGTTCACCATTATACTTTCGCATGTGCGAAATGCAGACCAGCAGACACACATATTGGAGAACGTGAACCACAAAAGAGGAGGGCAGTTGTAGGAACAGGTTGTAATGCTTGTCTTAAGTTGGTAGATACCAATTTGACTGGTAAATGGGTAGTTAAAGAAATTTTTGTAACACACAACCATAAGCTGGTACCAGAAAATGCCTTCCTTATTTTCGAATTCCGATATATTCTGAACCGATACCAGAAATTGTTAGAATATCACGAAGATCAAGGGGTTGGTGTTGCCCAAAATATATAACTTGTTATTAAAACTGCTGGTTGTTATATGCGTTGTCATTTTACCCGCAGAGATGCCAGGAATCATATTGATAGTTACAAAAGGAAGAAACTGACGTCAATTGGAGGTGATGATGCTCAGATGTTATTTGATTATTTTGGAAATAAGGAGAATATCGACAGAGAGATTTTTTACAGATATGAGTATACAACAGATGGTAGATTATGGAATATTTTTTGGGCAAATTGTCACAGCCGATCCTCACACAAGTATTTCAATGATGTTATTGTCATGGATGCAACTTATTTGACAACCAGGTATACTTTTTTTTTATAATTATGGTTTTCTAAGGCACAAGTATAAATAACAGTTCGAGTTGAAGACAATTCTATGACAATTATAACCTTCTCTTTTTTATTTTTTTATTTTTTGTCAGATATGACACATGCCTCTAGTATTATTTGTGGGTGTTAACCACTATGGTCAGACAATAATATTTGTTTGCGCCTTGCTTGGAAGGAAAAGTATTGAAGATTACAAATGGTGTATTTCAAGGTACTGTTTTTTTAGTTTAATATCTATATGTACAAAGATAAACACTTTTCTGAATGAAATTGGGTTGAACATACAACAGTCTGCATATATGTGAAATACTGACTACTTTTGAGTTAAGTACTAATTCTGTAAATGTTAAATACTGACAGATATTATTGAACCATATATGTACAATGCTAATTTATAATACAAACACTGTTACCATCTAGTTAAATACTGCAATTCATTATGTTAATTCCGTTTGTAAAGTAGGTTTAATACCTTTGTAAAGAATGCTTAATACACTTGTGAAGCAGGTTTCATATCTTATATTATATGCTTAAATACTTCTGTGAATGAGATATGTAATAAAATAAATACATCAACATTGTTTCATTCCTACATAAATTTGGTTGAACACTTGTATGAAGTAATATAAATTCTTAAATTTTGATGAATACCTCCGACAATATTGTTAAATACATACATCAAAGAGGTTTAATATTATTTTTAACTAACATATGTACATGCTTCATGGTGGATTTAATAATTTGTAATTATTTACATATATAAGTTTTTGGAATGCATTAATGGAGTGAAACCAGGTGGTATACTAATTGATCAATGTGCAAGCATAGAATCAGGTATAAGACATGTGCTTGGATCAGAAACAGTACATAGATACTATGCTTGGCACATTTTGCACAAGCTTTCTACAAAATGGGGTAATGTATCTGATAAGGTAAATCGGAAAAGTATCTCTAGTTCCTACAAAATGAGGTAATGTTTTCTTTAATTTCCTTTCCTTTTCGCACTTTTTACCATTTCTGTAAATATTATTTTCTGTAAATAACTCTTTATTACACTCTTGGTATAATCATTAATAGTAATCTGGGAGCTTGACGCTATTATTTCACTTTCAAAAAAAAAAATATTTAGATAGAACGAGTATCAAATTGGAGTCAATTTATGAAAATTTAGTGATAATTTATCAAAATTAAGTTATCAAAACTTTACAGTTAAAACTAATTCAAGAAGCAGAAATACTTATTGTCCATAAAAATCAGATAAATTAATGCAAGAAGCTTTTCAAGAAGTTCTTATACTCAACAGATAACACTTTATCCGATCAAAATCAGATCAATTATTTTTTTCTCAATGTAATTCACAAAGCAGAAATAATAGATTATCCAATCAAAATTAGATAATTAAATCCAAGAAGCTATTATACTCAACAAATAACATTTTATCTCGTTTATTGTAGCTTCATTTACAAAATGAAGAGGAGAGTAAGCAGGAGCTCTTCTTTGGGCCTTAAATTGTGCATAGGAACATTTCCGATCGAGGCCCATATTATAAAATAGAAAACAAAATTTGGGTTCTTGCAAGGAGGGTTTTCAACTGGAATTCATATCACCTAAGGTAACAAGATATTTCTGTTTAATTTAGATCTGGACCATCAAATCAGAATCCGCACGACTATTAAAGAGGCCCGTGCGATCTACCTCAGACCGGATTGGTCCGGATTCCAATTGGACGGCTGTGATGATCTAAGCAGAAATATTTTGTTATCTCAGAGGACATGGATTCTGGCAACTGCCCACCATTCCAACAACATTTGCCATCTTGTAGGCTCTTGCTGATTTGTGAAAAGATTTCACCAAATTCTTACATTTGGGACATTTCCAATATACCAGTGAATATGTATCACTTGACCTTGAATTTTGGGCCATTTCTTGATATGTATTCTTTTAAAATTATTTAGCCTTGAAAGCGGTGGCCCATCCTGCCTTTTGATGTTTTAAACACCATGTCACTGTTAAGATAAATGGAGCAGCTTCCAACCCATGAAATAGCTCCTGGGTTCTGGTAAAATAAGATTTTGTATAATCCGTTTTAACCTCACATGCATGAATCCCAAAGCGGATCCACTATAGTTTAAATAGACATCGAAATAATTTAAGTAGATATCGGCAAAAATTGTTATTCTACCTCGTGCGATACCGCAATAATATATATTCACCCTCAGCTTTTTTGCATGCTTTGCCAATGAAGCCGTTATAATGTCTTATTGCACTTAGTCTTTTTGTAGTTCAGAGATACCTCACCGTGTAAATTTAAATTCTAGTAATTCCTTATTTATTGACATGAATCTTAAAATGAAGTCAACTCTCAGAACCACCTCTCTTAAGTTCACCTTTTTGAATTACAAATGAAATTAGTTTTATAACAATATAATTTGATTTTGAGAGGCCTTAATAACACAACATAATTATCCGATCAAATGACTATCAATCATCCAACAAAAAATTTGGGTATTTTAACAATTTTCTATAGAATTGATGTCGATCACGATACAAATTATTTGCCGAAATTTTTATAAATATACAAAAATCAATTTTTATTTAACAATCTATACAAAACGCTGGCGGAATTCTAAATCTGTCCATACCGGCAACTGAATTGCTGGTTTCAGAACCTACTGCCGGTTTCAAAAACCCAGAACCGGCAATCAAGTTGCCAATCCCAGAACCGGCAGCCAAGTTGCCAATCCCAAAACCGGCAGCCTAATTGCCGGTTCCAACCTCTGGATTCGGCAACTGAATTGCCGGTTCTGGATCCACTAGCGCACTTTTTTAATATTTATTTTTTATTTTAGATAAATTATTTTTTATTTTAGATAAATTATTTTTTATTTTAAATAAATTAGTAAGATTAGTTTAAATTTAAGATAGATTAGTCAGATTAGTTTAATATATAAATTTTTTTTTTAGATAATTAGAAAATGTCTAAATTTTTTTTTAGATAATTAGGAGATGTCAAAATAATTTTAGATAATTAGAAAATACCAAAATAATTTTAGATAAATTAGAAAATACCAAAATAATTTTAGATAAATTAGAAAATGTCAAAATAATTTAAAGTAAATTAGAAAATGTCAAAATAATTTTAGAAAAAATAGAAAATATTAAATAATTTTAGTTAAATTTTAAAATACCAAAAAAAATTACGTATGTTTTATTCTGCACATTCAACGTATCAAGTATGCTTCCAAAAAAAATTAACACATAAAAACAAATTACATATGAAAACTTCAATAGAATACAATGCATAAAAACACTCAAAACACTCAAAACATAAAAACAAATTACATATGAAAACTTCAATATAATACAATAAACATAAACTAGAAAATGACTAACGCCTGCTGGTTGAGCGCCTGCTTGTCGATCTTCTAGAAGACGATGAACCAGCTTCCGCTTGTCGTGCTGCTTCTTCTACAAAACAAATAAAATATGAAATATGATGTAGTTCCAAAAATAAATTAAAAAATACATGTGTTTTGAATTATACCTGCGGCATTCCGATCAATGGTCTCACGATGAGCCTGATGTCCGAGTCTCCGACCTTCCATTCGGTCCATTTCCATAACAATGCGATTGTGTCTTCTCCTCCCTTTCTTAATTAGTTTACGGTTTGGTTTGATCGTCGGACCCCCGTATATAGGCCACTCACATTGGTTGCCTTTCGGACCGAATTCTACACCCCATGTCTGTACCAACATTGACACACTATAAAGATGATTAATATACAAATTTTCGTCATATCTCATTTCTCGGACCACCGCCATGAAATGAGAACATGATATGCCGGTTAATTGAGGCTTTTGACATGCACATTCAATCTTATTGTTATCCTTAACAACAACTTTATACCCAAAATCTCGAAAACCCAAAGTGTCGTTGAAAATGTCTACCGGATGTGTCATATTTTCTCGGCTAGTAAACGAGTATTGTGCTTGGCGGGACTGTGACACAGAATGTCTACCGGACTGTGACACTGAATGTGATTGTGCCTGTCTAGTCGGTGAAAGGTTTTCGTCGGACCCCGCTAACTCATTTGAGATCATCTCATCCCCACTTTCCAAACTGTCATCATTAATTGCATCGACAGGTAAACGGGAATAATCAGGTACCTCTACTGGCCTATGGGTCTGAACAGTCCTAGTTTCAGGGTTGCGACTCGTACTTGGCCGGGATCTCGATTTAGGGATATGTCTGTTTACAGGGGCTTGACTGTTCAAATTCAACTGAGAATTAAAACCGGAATGATTAGGTTCCAATTCTACATACAGCTCAAGAACCGGTACCCTTTGGGGGAATGACGCAACAATTCCTAAAATCATTTCGAACGATGCCTGGTTTGTTATCGGTACCAATTGGTAGTCCCGCTGACCATCAGTAGACATATTAAATCTGGCTTGGATTTCCATATTTGCTTCACTAGCAGGAAAACCCAACCAGTTTATAAATTTCATTTTGGAGATAATCGAAGTTATGATTAATAGTTACCGGAACGAGTATTTGGGTCGAGTACTGTAGAAGACTCCTTCGTCATTATACTGGATGTTCCCTCCAACAAAAACTTTCACACAAATCATATTTGATTTTTGTTTGATCTGGATAACAAACATTTAAAAAAATTAACGTTACAAAATTAATTAGAATTAAAATTAACTAACAATGTACAAACAAAAAATAAAATAACTCACATCAAAATTGAACGATGAAAATGAAATTAATTAATTTTAATTAATTACAAATTAATTATTCCGAATTAATTAATTAAAATAATTATTCAAAATGAATTAAAATAATTAAAATAATTAATTATATATTAATCTAATTTAATTAATATAACTAATTTCAATTAATAAAACTTACCTATCTCAGATCAGCAAGAAGGGAGACGGGGGAGAGCAAGAAGTGAGGGGGGTTTTATAGCAATCCAGAACCGGATCCAGAGGTTGGAACCGGCAATTGGGCTGCCGGTTCTGGGATTTGCAATCAAGCTGCCGGTTCTGGGATTGGCAACTTGATTGCCGGTTCTGGGTTTTTGAAATCGGCAATCCTGCTGCCGGTTAGTTGTTCTAAAACCGGCAATTCAGTTGCCGGTATGGACAGATTTAGAATTCCACCAGCATTTTGTATAGATTGTTAAATAAAAATTAATTTTTGTATATTTATAAAAATTTCGGGATTATTTGTGGCATGGTGCATCAACAGATACCTATATATCTCATTTGTTAGATTTTTTTATCTAAATTAAGTAAAACTGAGTATGGAGATTAAGTTATACAAATATTTAATATTATAAAAACAAATCATGTTTCAAACCTTCAACCTTCCACGTAAAATACCAGTGTGTAAGCATATGTGGGTTGTGTTTCTTTTATTATTGCTATATTGTTTTTGGTTGGAAGGCCACCTGCTCCAAAATATATATATATATATATATATATATATATATATATTTTGTGTGAAGACGTCAATGGCAAGTATTAAATAAGAGAACTCAACACCAGATTTATAATTAGTGAAGCAACAACCTTGGAAATAATCAACCACACACATGATTGATTTAAGTTGTTTATTTTCAAAACGGTTCTTCAACTTTTGTTTGCCCATTACCTGTTTGAAAAAAATTATTGTACATTTTGTTAGAATGCTGCCAAAACACATTTAAGAATATTTTCAGTGCTTTATCGATATCATTAGTGCAATTAAATCTTTGAAGTAAAATTAATAGAAGTTTTGTTTCTGTACGAACTATATAAATCATTAAATATCATGATCAATAGAAGAATATATATATTTATCGATATAAAACATTAAATATGATTAAATTAAGTAACAAAATAAGTGAGTTTATATGGAAAATATATAACTAATTTTGGTATTTATCTGGAGAAATTATGATGGGTATATATAAAAATTTCTCTTTAAAAAATGTGTACGTTAGTTCGACCTACACTTTCATGATTGAACAGAAAATAAAAAATGCGTATATATAGTTGTCATTGACGCGGTATATATGGAATTTAAAACATGCTTCATTATTTAAGCCGCATAGCTCTCTTCATATAAAATATATAAATTGACGTCTCTGCTGCATATTTATCTTTTGAAATTGTAACAACTCACATATTTATTCAATCCATCATATTTAACATTAACTTACGTAAATTCTCATTTTTCTTTCTTCTCCTCTAATGGAGCGCTTCCCATTTTGGAATTCTTCACTGGAGGATACATTAGTATCATCTGGTAGGGCACCTTTTTAATGCGGTGTGGCCAAGCACTTCTCTATTTTTTATTTCTCTGTTGACTTTAAGTCCTCTTTTAGCAATCATCATCTCTCCACCATTAAATTTTATCATGTTATTTGACCGAAATTAGATATTTTATTACTTTTCATTTAAATAATATATATGAATTACATGAATTACAGAGAGACTATAATGCGATCACAGAGATACTATAATTTAAATACTAGATAAATAAATACATTGAATCACAGTGATATTTACTGTTTTTTACTATTTACAGTGAATCAATAATTTTTAAGTGACTTAATAAATAGTAAAAAAATTCAAAAAATATAAAATTTTGTCTCCAAGCACATTTCAATATGGAGAACATGTTGAGTGGTTCGAATGAGCTATTTGAACTTTGAAAATTAAGATATAGCGTGGAGTACAAACGTATTTTACACCATAAAACACCCTAGTCAACCTCTCTATCTATCTATCTATCTATCTATCTATCTATCTATCTATCTATCTATCTATCTATCTATATATATATATATATATATATATATATATATATATATATATATATATATATATATATATATATAATAATTTTATTTATTCCTGCATTGCAGTGCCCTTCTGTCCCTGTAGTTACAGTAGAGGAATGTTGTACTATGGTCTCCATTAATTACATGATCCTCCTTTCCCAGTCATTGCACTTGTCACTGTGTCAACCTTCATAACTATAAATACTTGAAAAGTAAGATATTAATACTTGTATGCATAACTTGATATGATCATCCACTTTTCTAGTCCTCCAATAGTTTCTGTGTGAACCTTCCTCTAATAAAATAGTGGGAAGCTCATATCCCCGCATCAACTTTTTAATAACAAAAATAGTTGATCTCATTGATATAAATATTTCAGTGCAAAATAATATATTAATACTTTGATGTGTAACTTAATATGATGAAACGCCTGAAAATTAAACTTTGTAGAATGTATATACATATAAATACTTCAACTTATAGTTATAAATATTTTAATACTTGATATTAATACTTTCAGACGTCATCCAGCATCATATGTAAAAATATATTAAGTATTGCGGTTCTCCCAAATAGTTATGGCAATATTCATGTTTTTATAATCATGTATGCTCCCCGCTGGTCCCCCCTCATTTAGTTTGATTGTTCCCCCACAAATATGTATGGTGCGGGGATAATTTAGGAAATTTGGTTAGATAGACAATTATTTACGTTAAAATATTTATTAATAGGTATAAATACTCATGTGCCTAGATACATATTATATAAGGTTTGTGCAGACACGATGCTGATTATATAAAAAAAAAGAGTGATGCTTCTATGGACATAAGGACCTATTTGTAAAATGAACATATTTTTATTTTCAAAGCTCAAACAGTCGATCCGAACCGTTCATCTTGTTCTCCATATTAATATGTGCTTGGCAAATTTTACATTTTTCTGAATTTTTTTACTATTTATTAAGATGGGTACAAAATTCAATGGTCTGAATTTGATATTTTTTGTACCCATCTTAATAAATAGTAAAAAAAATCAGAAAAATGTAAAATTTGGTATCCAAGCACATATTAATATGGAGAACAAGATGAACGGTTCGGATCGACTGTTTGAACTTTGAAAATAAAAATATGTTCATTTTACAAATAGGTCCTTATGTCCATAAAAACATTTGCCATAAAAAAATTGTATGAAAATGGTCTCCTAAATTAATTATAGAAGTTATATACGAAAACAGTGCAGGAACATGCAGGTGTGCAGAGACAGTTATGAGTGTCTATACGTATATTTTAAAAGTTCATAATATAGTTTTACTTGGCAGATGGCTGGCAAGGATTAAAAAAAACAATTCATGATAAGTACAAATATTTATATATGCTTGCTCATTAATTGATAGGTTACTACGCAAAGGCACATGCTAACCCCGAGAAATATGGACGCTGACTTTTTTTTGTCATTTTCGATGTATACAAAATAAAGCTACAATTAATTTATTATTATTTGTAATGTACAATAGGCAGAGAGACTAATATGTGATATTAGAAGTTCAGAGTAGGTTGGATGTTAATTAATCTGACCTGCTTCAATTCGATTAGCTCAATTACTGTTTGATCTGTATTAAGATGTGTGCGCTTTGTTTAATTTCATGAGCACAAATCTTAATACAGATTCGACCGTGGTGGAGCTCATTGGACTCAAATAATGTAGCTCCAATACCCATCAAACCTACTCCATATTAGAAATAAGATACTGTTAGTGATTGACCAAAGGCCGAGTCAGTCAATTAATATTAACAATTCATGACTCCACCGTTCATACAAGAACAACTGATCCATGATCCATTTATCTATAAATGTAAGAACATCTCTACAACCATTAATGGCAATGGCTTCGAACGACAAGATTTTCGTCCCCGGGTCGAAATTTTTTGATATACCACAATTTAAGGCCCTCCACAAGACTGTTAAGAAGGATCTATGCATCCAGTCGGAGCCTTTCACAGTGGGAGGCTATGACTGGGTGATAAAATTCTACCCAAATGGAACAAGCAGCCAGGACAACACTGATAACCACTCACAAATTTTTATCAAGGTGCTGAAAGCAGAGGAAAAATGCTCGGTGATTTCGGTGATTTGTACCCCGTTTCAATGGGACTGGAACACCTCCACATGGAATCGCAGGGATCCCAAAACTATGGATTTGCAGCCATCAGGTGACACGTCCCGTTCTGCTGGTTTCGACTATCCTACCAAACCATTCCCCAAGGTTTCAAAGTTTTGTATGGCCGGTTCAAAGTTTCTGAAAGACGATATGATCAGAATGAAGTTTGATCTCTTGGTAACACCTAATCCGACACCTCCAGCACCGTCTCCGGAACCTACATGTGGTTGCCTTTCAAATTTAGACAGCTAACAAGGTTTCCAAAACCTATATGTGCTTGCCTTTTGATTTGTTGTTACTGTTATCATCTTTTATTATTTTCATTGTAATTTATACTGGTGTGTGATTTTAAATTTAATTTTCATGCAGTTGATTACTTGAAATTTGTTTTAAAAAGTTTTCAAATCTCGCAATTATCTATTAACTATGCATAACTATGCATCTCGCAGTGTATGGCATTTTAAATAACATCTGTAGCTGCACTAATCCTCTTTGTAGCAACATTTGGTTTTGCTCTAACTAATATCCAATTCCTTTCTCTTGTTGCATTCCTCCTATCAGGTCTTGACTGGATGCAAATTTTCAAAAATTTAAATCTTTGTAATTGGATGTAAAGGCAATTTCTTTTTTGCATATTTAATGTTATTGAATAATTAAAAATTAATTAAATGCCAAATTAGATAATTTTACCCTTACATCCAAACCAGCATCGATCATTGTCAGAGGTAATATAAATTCATTTATGGAGTGATCCTTTTTCAGTTTTTTCCTACTATTTACCTTTCCCCTCTTCACTACTATTTACCTTTCCCCTCTTGACTAGCACTACACCCTAAACTCTAGAACCATACTACTCCTAAAAACCCTAACCCTAAACTCTAACTAAAAAACCCTATAAAGATAAAGACAGAGAGTCAAATGCAAGAACCATTAATGAGGAGTCGCGGTGTTGTTGAGGTGGCGGCCGATAAGTGCCATTGTTAGAGACAGAGTTGCGGCGGAGAAAGCTAGCTAGAGATGACCATTTCGACAGTGCTAGAACACTTCTGTGTTATTGGATATATATTATTTTTAAAACCCTTAATTAGAATGTCATCGGCTCCATAGTGATTATCCCATGCATCTGCTAAGTAGTCCCACCTATGGCGTTAATTACTGCGGATAAATGCAAAGAGTTTAGCAAACTTTGAGTTTATGCTTCCACCATCGGATCCAAATTTGATATTTATAGTAGGTTAAATCTAATGGTCGGATCGAAATTAAAAATTTGCATTATCTTCTCGAATCATTAATTTTTGGCGCCAGACAGAAATTTAAGATATGTTAACCAAAAAATTTCACTACCAATTGTCCCATTTATATTATAACATTTGTATGAACTAATTCAAAATTTGTCACATAAAAGTTATTGAATTGTAAAATCCACATAAAAGTTATGCATGCAATGGTAAACAATATACATATGAATCATAAAGATTGTATAAAGATTATTGGGTGAAGATGTTTTGCTAATATTTCTTATAATTTTTTTGTATTGCCAATTCTATATTGAAGTTTACCTTTACTAATTCACTACTTGAAGTTTGACAAAACCGGTCAAATTGTACATGCAAGCAGCATTCACTAATTTATCAAATTGTGCAATCCACATAAAAGTTACCGAATTGGGCAATCCACAAAAAAATACCGAATTGTGCATGCAATGGTAAACAATATACATATGAATCATAAAGATTGTATGAAGATTATTATGTGAATATGTTTTGTTGATATTTCTTATATATTGCTTTGTAATACCAATTCTATTGAAATTACCTTTACTAATTCACTATGTGGAGTTTGACAAAACCGATCGAATTGTAAATGCAAGCAACGTTCACGAATTTATCTAATTGTGCAATTAACTAATATTTTACTCTTGACTTTTGTCAAATGAAATCATTACTTCTCAATTTTTTTTTCAAAATATATATAATATCTTAAAATATAAATATACTAGAAAAATCATAATATTTTTTGTATTTATCTATAAGTAACTTTTGAACCGGGATCAATAACTCAGATTCAAAGTATTTTTATTGTATTCTAATAATACACAAAGAAATATTTAATTTTGCTTGCAATCTCGAAAAATTTTGCCTGAAAAATATTGATCTGGATTATTTGTTGCAGTCTTTCTAATAAATTAAATTATATAATATTATATCTATTTTCAAAGAAATATAAAAAAAAATTCTAATAGTTCAATATAGAAAATAAATAAATCATAACATTTTATAGAAAAAATTCTCAACCGGCCAAAAAAAATAGTAACCAGTTATTTTTTTAGTTAGTCTGAATATTTTTATAAATACTTACCTAAGTTGGATATATTTGACATTTTTCATTTAACGTTGGATATTAATAAAAAAAAAGTCGGCCTCTTTGATGCGGTGTGGCCAGGCACTTCTATATTTTTGTCTCTGTTGACTTTACCTCCTCTTTTACCGAGCATCTCCACCATTTTCTCATCTTTCTTCCACCGAAATTAGAAATTTTATTACTTTTAATTTAAATACTATATATGAAGACAGAGATACTATAATTCGGTCACAAGTTAAGGTGGAATAAGAGAATAGATGTGTAATTTGTTTTCCATTTGAGGTATATGTATTTGAGAATTTGAATAAACCGTAGACATCACACTCTTTTTTATTAAAGAAGAAAAAACGATATGTTGTTGGTACTAGGGGTGCGCAAAAAAATTCTAGTTTATGATTTGAATCGAGTTTGATTCGAAAAATTTCGTAAGAAGTTTGATTGGAAATAATTCGAAATTAATTCAAATTAAACTCAAACTGGATCTGGTTCATTTGAAATAGGTTCGTGAATTATTCTAGTTCGAATCTCAAAGTAGCATGAACTGTTGACACAACTCTCACTCTCAGTTTTGAATTTCTAGACGACTTTCACCTCTCACTCTCAGTGACTACGATCACTCTTCCTTGTCTTAAAAAAGTTCGTAAAAGATTCGAAATTGAGTTCATAAAAAATATGATTCGAAATTAATTCAAACCAAACTTAGCTCAAAATTAATTCAAATTAAACTCAAATTGAGATAGTTCGATTCGATTAGATTCATTTGCAGCCCTAGTTGGCACTACTTTGACATTGTCGGCATGTGTTAATGTTGGAAGTACAGGCCGAAAAATGGATTAATTAGTATTGTATAATAAACACGCAACGTAATGTAATATATATAAGTCAACTAAGCATATATATACTATTATTTTACTACTACGAAAACGATAATCAAACAATATACATTATACACGGTTTTTTTTTAAATATCATTAAATTCACATTCAAAACAAGAAAGGACGCTTCTAAAATTGAGCTCCAATACTCATACACAGTTTTTAATAAATAAAAAATTATATATAAATGTGCTCTAACATTCAGACACGGTTTTTAATAATAAAAAAAAACGGGTGTGAATATTGGAGCACATTTTCAAATGCGTGTATATGAATACTCCAACAATTGTACACGGTTTTATAAATAAAAAGAAAGAAATTTAAAATTTGAGTTAAAATTTTGGATTAAGTTTTTCCTTCCTAATTTTCGATTTTCTAGCTCTTTTACAATATTTTTTCTTCGACATTATTCATAGAACTCTATGAAGTCTCAAATCTAGTTTTTTTGTTAGATTTTCATTTTATTTTAATTAGAATATTGTTCATGTAACAATTTGTGTAAATGTTGTTTATATTGGTAAATATAATGTGTTTTAGTTGGCAGGTGGCTGGCAAGGATTAAAAAAAAAACAGCAATTCATTGTATAAGTACAAATATTTGTATATACTTGAATCATTAATTGATAGGTTACTACGCAAAGTCACATGCTACCCCGAGAAATATGGACGCTGACTTTTTTTTTGTCATTTTCGATGTAGACAAAAGCTACAATTTAATTTATTATTGTAATGTACAAGAGGCAGAGAGACTAATACGTGCTATTATATTCGATGCCCATCTGACCTCTTTTAATTACTGTTTAAGATGTGTGCGCTCTGTTTTAAAATCTGTGTATTTGCTTTAATTTCAAATGTACATATTTTAATACGGATCGGATGATAGTGGAGCTTATTGGACTCAAAAGTAGATCCAATACTCATCGGACCTACTCCATTCTTTGAAATTAGGAATAAGATACTATTAGTGAAAGGCCGAGTCAGTCAATTAATATTAACAACTCATGACTCCACCGTTCATACCAGAACAACTGATGATCCACCCATCTATAAATGCAAGAACATCTACAACCATCAATGGCAATGGATCTAGAGGACCTGATTTTCGTCTCAGGGTCGACAACTTTTGATATACCACAATTTAAGACCCTCCACGAGACTGTTAAGAAGGATCAATGCATCCAGTCAGAGCCCTTCAAATTGGGAGGCTATGACTGGGTGATACAATTCTACCCAAAAGGAACAAACAGCTGCCAGGCAAACACTGGCAACCACTCAGAAATTTTTATCAAGGTGCTGAAAGCAGAGGAAAAATACTCGATGATTTGTACCCCGCTTCGATGGGACTGGAGCTCCTCCACATGGGATCGCGGGAAACCCGTTATGATGGGTTTGCTGCCATCAGCTGACAAGGTCCGTTCTGGCTTCATCTATGGGACCAACCAGTACATCAATGGTTCAAAGTTTTGCATGGGCGCCGGTTCAAGGTTTCTGAAAAACGATATGATCAGAATAAAGTTTGATCTCTTGGTAACACCTAATCCGAACCCTCCAGCACCATCTCCGAAACTTACATGTGCTTGCCTTGTAAACTATAAGCCTGCTGGTACCAGCAATCTTAATTAAGGCAGCTAACAAGGTTTCCAAAACCTATATGTGCTTGCCTTTTGATTTGTTATTACTGTTATCATCTTTTATTATTTTCGCTGTGATTTTTAATTTATACTGGTGTGTGATTTTTTAATTTAATTTTCATGCAGTTGATTCCTTGAAATTTTTTTAAAAAAAATTTAAGATCTTGCTATTGTGTTGATGTTTCAGTTGCAATCATCCATTATTAACTATGTATCTGAGAAGATGAGCATAATTGTTATCTTTAACAAACAACAATTTTGTGGGTCTAAATTAGCGCATGATATCTTTTTATGGCCCAAGTTATAACCTTTAATTTGTCATTGCTAAAAAAATCAAGGCCCAAAGTATACTCCTCTTATTGGGCCGAGTAGACAGTTCATTTAAAATGCAGATTTCTTAATAAAATAAATGGCCATGCGAATTTTGCTTTTTACTTCGGTTATTGGATTGGGTTGTCGTTTCCTTATGTCCATCTACACCCGTTGCGCAAAATTACTTTAAGGTATGTTTGGATCGAGAGTGAGGTTAAAGAGAATAGCGTGCTAATTCAGAATTCTGAATAACCGCTAATCTAACATTCAATGGGTTAGCGGAATAGCGGCTAATCCAAACCTGCTCAAGTGTAGAAATAGTTGTAGAATAGTCACTAACTTAAAATTTTGAATAGTCACTAACCCAACTTCGAATTTTGAATAATCGCTAATCCAACTTCAAATTTGAAATAGTCACTAACCCAACTTCGAAATTTTTTGTGATTTCTAGAAAATCAGTGCCTTTGGTAGTGCTATCGTTTTCTTAATTTCTGATTTGTTGTCAGATTAAATTTTTGCAAATTGGTCAGCCTATTTTTAGGCATAACTTAATGCAATCGTTATTTTATTTTCTTGGTTAAATATTTGCAAACCGTACATAAAATTTCACAAGATTGAATTGGTAATTTGTCATGTAAATATGTAATGCATACCAAAGGACCATATTTACAAATCTGTGAATTAAAATTATTCAGATGGCATATTTGCAAAAACTCCTTGAGAACTTGTAAGTTGTCATAGTTATTAATGATTACATGTGACCTGCCATACTTTCAAGTGCTTACATCATCCTACTACACTTTCAAATCTACCTCCTAAATTGGGTTTTCTTTAAAAAGTAGCATGGTAACACTCAAAAGTGTCAAAAGCCTTACAAAACAATTCCATTTTCATTTCATTTCTTTTATTTTCCTTTCCAAGTTAATTTCACTATCACCATGTATCCCTCAATCCCTGCTACCATCATTTCTTTTCTTTTCCAAGAGAGAGAGAGATCTAATAGTGTCCTTTTGAGTCCTTTCTCACAATCTTTTGAGGGGCAAAAGGGACCAATTGCAGAGGGGTTGAGTGTTTGAACACACCAAGCATGTGATCCATCCAAAATCTCCCAAGTCTTTGATGTGGTTTATAATTGGTTAATGAATAATTTTGTTTTTTGAACCTTCCCCATGCCACCATACCTAATTTGGGTATCTCATATCTACTGCTTCTGTACTGTACCGTCTCTAAAAGTGTGGCAAATGAAATGATCAAAATCTGAATTGACATCATTTGTTATGAATATATAGAAACTCTTTGTCAGTGGCACTAGTTAACAGTAACACCAGTTACCAGTAGCAGAAAGATGCTTTAAGTCCACCATTAAGACATTTTGATTTCAATTTGAAAACCCTAGCAACTTGCTAATAAATATTACGACCTTTTAAATTAATTGTATACATCTCTACAAAAATTCGTGAAAATTTTTCTAAGTGGAGTAGAATGTATAATGTAAAAATTGATAAAAATAATTTATGAGCATAAAAGCCTTTTTTTTATAAGAATAATATTCAACAAATTACTTTATTTTGATATAAAAGCCTTTTTTTGTTCTAATCAATATATTAATTGACAAACAAGAGATAATTTCAGAACATTTAAAATGTAGCAATTTTTTAAAAGAAGACTCAATTCATACCGTAAATTCAAAATCGAAATCCCAAGAACAATTTTTTTTTGAAAAAAAATAAGAAAAACAGACGGAACACATGCCGTTTCACACTTGGGGACGTGTAAGATGATCATATAGCGAGTCAAAAATTGTAAAAACAGTGATACAAAGTACAAACTAAGCAACACAGTAGGACATTTTTTGTCGATTTTTTTTTAATCAGGAAATAGTGGCGAGAAATAATTAACATTGTTTTAAATTTTAAGGAAAAGGCAAAGATATATAGGTTTGAAAATAAAAAGTTTATTGGCAAAAATTGTGCAAAAAAATAAGTGAGGCTATGGTACTATGCAAAACATAGATTGGTTCGTACTACGGATCAATATATTTATTTTTAAAATTTTAAACAATTAATCTGAACTATTCAGTGTGATTTTCATATAAAAATGCACTTGAAACTAAAATTTGTATATTTGTTATAATTTCTTCACAATATTTTTAGATAGTTAGAAAATTACTATTGTTGCATGGTCTAAAATATTTAAATCAAGTATTTTTCTACCTATCTAAATGAAATAGTAAAAAAATACTAAATAATGTAAAATATGATCAATGAGTACATTTTCATATTTGTTAAACGATTCAGATGAACTAATTGAACTTTGAAAATTAAATGAAGATATCAATATAAGGAGTACATACTAATATGTACTCCACAAAATTTAATTAGAATGTATAATCTAAGCTATTTGACTTCACAAAAATTGCAGCACATACATAATTTGAAGTTTGAAAGAATTAATGATGTTTACTTGGTACACTAGCTGCGTATATTATTTTGATTTATTTGCTCTTTTGCCGTGCGGTTATATATAAAAAAATTAAGTTAATTAGACACACCTTTGTACCATAAGTTATTTGCATATTAATTTGGCTGGGAAGTGAGAATATTAATGGTGATGTTACATCAGGAGTTGAGCAATAAATCACTATTTTTCTCCCTCACAGTCTCACACACACTCTCTCTCTCTCTCTCACGAAGTCAAGCTAACTTGTTACTAAGTTAAAACTTGTCTTGTCAAGTTATATCAAGTTTATGTAAAGTGAAGTTTTTAATTAATTAAAAACATGCAGTCATGTCATGCCTTGATGTGTATCAAGTTACAATGAAAGTAGTCGCCTATAAAGCAAATCTTGAGAGGGTAGGTTTCTTGCTATACTTGGTATATTGTGCTTGGAAATAGAGCAAAGTTTTCTAAAATGGGCACAATTTAAGATAAAAAAATATGTTTTTCTAAGATATCGTTGACTAGCTAGTTGATGACACAACTGTAACTTCATATTACAGCTAGCTATTCTTCAGTAAATTATTAATGACATGTCTCTCTCTCTCACTCTCAGTAATGAATGAGTTCTCTGAAAAACAAATTATTATCAATCAAATCTAGAGTCCTATCTATATAAATCTGTAATTAATTTACTAGTGGTAATAGAAATAAGAATCTTTTGTTTGGATATGACCATTAATTCTCACTAAACACAAGTTAGGGCCTATTCGGCTGTTTACTATGTGCGTGGAAAAAAAAATTCATTCAGACTTCATGAATATCAGCTCACGTACATAGTATTTCGGCTATTCAAAAATTTCCATTCCCAGTCCCTTTAGATGAACGAACAGGCCCTTAATGAGAGGTTGATTAGTGATTAATTAATTCATAATCATTTGTGGTTTTTAACATTCGGAAAATAAAAGTAACACAAAGAATGTCAACTACATTAAATAACTTTTGTTTAATTATTTTTTATTAGTAAATGAACATTATGTATGTAACTCCATGTATAGTTTATTTGACTTTTGTTTTGTGAGTTTAATTCTTTGAGATTGCATGTTAATTTGCTCTATACATTTTTTTTCTTTACTTTCAAATAATGTAGCATTCAAACATTAATTATTGCTCTGATGTACTTCAAAATATATATGACCATGAGTTGATAATAACCTACTGGCCTTAAAATTTCATGTTAGACATC
Organism: Carex cristatella; assembly: GCA_024447775.1. Taxonomy (NCBI): domain Eukaryota; kingdom Viridiplantae; phylum Streptophyta; class Magnoliopsida; order Poales; family Cyperaceae; genus Carex; species Carex cristatella. The sequence continues at coordinate 5,737,910 of JAJHPF010000007.1, forward strand.
TGTTAAAAAAAATATAATACAAATAGCAGTTAATATTATAACCTATTTATACCACCCTCTGTATCTAATCATTAAATGTAAGAAGCCATGCAAGCAAGCAAGCTACATTGACTAAAACAAATTGAAGATCGAGTAGAATAGTAGCAGTAGTGTTGTGTGGTGTTAATTAATGAGGATGTAACAGCATTTCATAAAAATGGTGTGGGAAATGGAGACAGTGATGTGACGGAGAGTCGTCGCTGGAGAATAGAGAATAGAGAGAAACAGAGTTCATGAATGTATGATGTATATATGAGTACACTGAAGTTAGTATGTATGGATGGATGGATGAGTATGGCGCCAACCGTGAATTTAGGGGGATCATATCAGTATATCACCTCTCTATCCACTCTACTCTCTGAGGATTTTCTGTGGCCAACAAGAATGTGTCACTCATGTAGGTCGGTCTCTACTCACTACAGGGATCCTATTCCTAGCTATATCATGCACAGTGACAAATCAAAAGTTGGGGTTCGATTGAGCAGGGTCAAAAATTCGTGATTCTAGTATAATTCGGAAATGATTCGGTACAATAAGGCAGGAAAATTTTTTGAGAAAAAAACCCTTAAATGAAATAAAAAATTGTCGATTTTTTAGTATTTTTATCGCGAATAATTCGTAATTCGCGTTTTATTTGCGAATTATTTGGTCAACGTATAAAACGCAGTTCAGTGCAACAAACTCAGAAAAAAAAAGTATTAAACGTGAATAATACGTGTTTTATTCGCGTATGTTGTTACTATGATACCATGGTCATATTTTTCTTTTTTCCTTCAATGTCGTTAATTTGGCACATATATAACATAGTTATTTTTATTTTAGGGTTGTAAATGAGTCCAGTTCGAATGAACTGGACAAAATACCGAAGCTTATATAAATTCAAACTCGACTCATGAAGAATCGAGCTCAGGGGTGTTTAGCGGGTCCGGTTTAATCGATTTTAAATTGAACTGAGAGAATTTGGATTAAATCGTTCGGTTTTTCCAGTTAAATTGATTGAATATGTTCAATTTTTTAAACCGGTTTAGATCGAGCCATAAAAAAATTTAAACTTATCCCCCGACACAACCAAACATTTAAAAAATATTCAAAAATTAAGACATTTATTACTTCATCATTAGTTTAACTCCGGTTGGAGTGAACCAAATAAATTTTTTAAATCCATCTAAAAAAATTAAAAACTTAACAAAAAAATATTTATTTTTTTATAATTAGTATTCTTATTTCAGTTTAACTGAACAAACTGAATAATTGTGTATGTTCAGTTCGGTTGTAATTTTGAAAACAAAATAAAATTTTAGATTGCCTATTTTATTTCAATTCTAACCGATCCAAACAAATTAATACCCCTATTCAATTAGCCAACTCGTTATCAGCTCGTCTAAATTGGACGAGCTAATTATGAGCTTCTCAAGGCGATTGGAAGTGAGACACGAGCTAAGGATTTTTTTTATGCCTTAATTTTTAAGGAGATAGAAAAAAAGATCATGACATGAATTCATGACACATAATATAAAAAACCATATATACTCGAGTTTAGTTAATTTCACTAAGAACAAAATCAATTTTAATACCAAACTGCATGAAAAAAATACATACATAGACATAACATAAAAGTTATTGGTATTGTACATATATTTCAATATTCAAAACATAAAAAAAAAAAAATAATAGTCTTTAGTCTAGTGACAAAAGCACATTGTTTCAATGTAGGAGATCATGAGTTCAACACTCAAATGAAATAAATATTTTGTTACAATAACAAGAGTATTAAACAGTTAGGGAGTTCAGAGTAGGTTCGATGTCCATGGACTACTTTGGTTCGATAGGTGAAATGACCATTCGATTACATCAAGATCAGTGCTAGATGCATTAAAATCCATGCAGTTCTATTTCAATTTCCGTGCATACCAATCTTAATACTCTAACTTTACTCAAAAAAAAAAAAAAAAAACCATAAAACAAAAAATATAAATTAAATTAAACTAGAGCCTAGCTAGCATAGCCAGTCAGCAAAGTGTCTTTCAAGGATCAACCAAATCCATATTCCATAGCATAGTTACTTTCTTACACAAGCGCCAATATACATCTCTATCTATATCTCTTTAGTTCATAAGTGACTGCATGTAATATAATAAATAAATGTTTTCGCCATGTTGTATATTAATCTAAGTACCTAATGCAAGTGTAGCTAGAGCTAGGTCAATGTATCCATCTATCATTCTATCTGTCCATCTATCGATCATGCATTCATACTTTTTTAATTTCCCTCAATTCAAAGTTCCAAACCCTCAATAGGCTACGCCTTGTGCCGCACGCAACCCCCTCAACTCCCGTACGTGGTTCTCTTTCTTTTCAACTCTTTCCTCTCTCAATTTGGGAGCAGCTTGAGTCCGATGTCCATCGAACTCAAATTGGACGATGAGTTTCATAACTATTCGATCCGATTTAAGATATGTGCACGTTGTTTTAATATCCATTCGCATTTATTTTTAAATATGTGTGTGCACAGATCTTAAAGCGAATCAGACGGCTATGAAACTTATCGGATCCAGTTTGTGTCCGATGGACATCGGAGACCAAAGCTGCTCCCCTCATTTTTAATAATGTCACTCTTTTTTGGAGTATACTAAATGTTTGTTTGAAAGGGAGTTAGAATAGTAAAATTTAAAATTAGTAGATGAGAATAGAAAAAAAAAAAAGGTGATTTTCATATTAGTATGAAAATGGTGCTACTCAGACTAGTAAACATGTTATTTGAATTGTACATGTGAAATAGTGAATATTTATAACCGAGAAAGAATAGTGTTAATGACATACTAATTAAGAGAAAAAATGTTGCGTTGTATTTCAGCTTTTAATGTTGCGTTGTATTTCAGCTTGTATATTTGTTGTATTTCAGCTTGTATATTTGATGTTAATTGAAGCATGCTAAAATTTTAAGAGTTTGTGATCTACCAAAATTTTCTTTTAAGAAGAATAGGAGTCATACTCCTATTTATATTAACCGCAATTGTTTACATGAGTTTTTTCTGATTTTGTAGTGAACATGCAGTGCCAAATATGAAGGATTTGTATCCTCTCCAACATTACAAAGGATCCACCCTTACTTTACGGTTTGAAATTAAATCACAGCCGGCTTGAGATTCGGAGGACATAGAGGGCAATATTATTGGACTTTGAGATTCGTGCCATGCTAAAACGAATGGTCCAGATTCACTAATTGTAAAAGATTCCCTTGTACAATATTGGAGAGGATGTGAATTCAAATATGAAGATGTGCATTGGAATTTCATTTTTTTTATGATTCAATTTAATGTACTCCAATTAAAAACTAAAAATATTTTGAAAATTAAAACCAGTAAAATCCAGTAAAGATTGGCGCCTGCAGTTTATGCCAGAATCATGATGTATATAATCCAACAAAGATTGAGAACTGGGGGCTACGTACATATATACAGCTATGCAGGCGCCAGTAGATCATAATAATTGCATGAAATGATGTATATATATCCAGTCTTGGTGTTCATAATAATTTATAGATGACGAAATATGATCTCATAACTGTGCTTTGACATTTTTCTGATTTCCTGATTTCCTCTGTGGTACATTTTGTGATCATTGTTTGAAAAACTTACAACACCACCGTTCATATGGGTGCACATCCTTTGCGATATCTCAATTTTTGTATCACCAACGTGTCCGGTGTCTATTCGGGGAACCGTAGGGAGCTAGTATTATTTGAGCTTTGAGATTCGGGCAGAATGTATTTGAACGATTGAGATATTCCAAAAGGCCACGCAAAATTTGAGATATCTCAGAGGATGTGAATTCCGTTTATATGGGAAAATTTGAGATGTCTAAATTGAACTGTTAATTTTTTTTGAGCATGAATCTCGACACAGATTAACAGTCCGATTTAGACAAGCAGGATCTTGCTCTCCTATTTGACGACCAACAGAGTCGGTTCTGGTCACATGTACACAGGCTATATCTGTGTAGAGGTATATACAAGGAAGTTTTAAGGGAAAACAAGAGAGTAAATTGTAAGGGTTAATATATATAGGGATGAAAACACAAAATATATAACTCATTAAAAAGTTAATTACCAATATAGTCATATTTTTAATAAAAAAAAGTACTAACAGAAAATATCAAAAGTTCATAGTATTTATCTAATTATACATAATGGTGAATAAATATTTTTTTTCATAATATATTACATGAGATAATTAAAATTTAAGACCATATATGGATCGGTAAGAATATTTTAATATATCCAATATGTTGAATGGTTTGGATTGGGCAGTTTGAACTTTAAAAACTTTAAAAATAGATGGTGTAATTTGGTGTCACAAAAAAATGGTGTAAGTGGATCTATCATCTCTGTATATATTAAGTATTGGATATCCGTATCTAATTTTCAAAAACGTATAGAATATTATCCGCTCTGTTTCACCCCTAGTTTAACAAGTTTTCTTTACGAAAATATATTCATAATAAGACACAATAATAACATTATGGGGTTGTATTTTTATGAGAAAAACAGTCTGGGACAACGTTTTTCGTCGGAAAACAACACAGCCCCAGACCGTTTTTATGTTATATTTCGAGATGTTTTAATAATTTGATGCTACAATATATTTTTTTTAAAATTAGTGGCTTTAAATGCTTACTAATAATTTCATTCATAAAAAACGTATTTATAATGGGTCAAATGACCGTAATTTCTAAATCTATTCTTTTATTCTCATTGATGATACAAGTTAATTTTTTTGTTTTGAAATTCTTGGGTTGTCTTTGTGTATGTTTAATCTGTGATTTAATTTAAACTTTGATTAATATAATAAAGAAACATGGATGAAGAAGACGAGATGAAATGGGCCGACAGGGCTTAGTACTTGAGACCGGGCTGGCAGTTCTCTACTTTCCGTTTTGGAATAAAGAAGAAGCTTGCCTTGTATCATTTCATTATATCATATCATATCTCATCATATAATTACTTCTTCTCTCTCTCTCCTCTCTCTTAAACAATCTACAAAAGTGACATGCACCCCTTTGCCTCAGTTAACCCACTTCAAGACTCCACCTCTCCCTCTCTCTCTCTAACTCTCTTTCTCTCTCATTCTTTGGCACAAGCAAAGGGGTACTATATAAAGGTGGCAGTGCATCTCATTCCCTGCATCATCTAAGTTACATCTCTTCTAAGTTGTAACGAATATAGTGAGCACTGAGCAGTGACTACAATTTGGAGAGTAGGTCCTTGATGGAGAAGCAGGGCACGTGCAAAACCCTAAGTTCATTTTAGCTTCTCTCTCTATTCTCTTTATAGCTCTTGTTTTTTTAGAATAGAGAGAGATAGAGAGATATCTTCTCTCCATGCACGTGCTCCCCTTCTCCACCATGACCTCCTCTCCTCCATCTTTCTTCTTTCTCTCTAAGATGATGCCACCAGGTATGATTAATCAATTTCTTCAGATGCAATATATTTCAGTTTTGTAGAATATAGAGTTAAATGAGTTACATTTGTCAAATTAGATGCATCTAAACTTCTTCTTTAATGTTTTCACTCTTTAGATGCAAGAAAATGATATTATGTAATTTTCTTTTGAAAATTTTCTTCAATTTATTTAATTACTCTCTGAAGTAGCTAATTAACTTTTTAATATTATAGTCTTGTAAGTATGGCATTTGGTCCACTTTTTCATTCATACATTATGTATTTATTACGTTATATATTTGTAATTTATGAGACAATGTTATACTTTAGTTAAAATGTTAATGCTCCATATGTATATGTTTCAGCATTTTCTGTAGATTTTGCACCAATTAAAATTGGATTTCATTTGTAAAATTTGAACTTCTCATTAAAACGCTGCTGCCTCTGATAGGTGGGTCCCAACTACCATAACTGTAAGTCAAAATAAGTACTATGGTTTTTCTGTGCCACTTTTTCAACCGAATAATTAAAGATGGCGTGAAAATGTGCTGCCAATTAATTAATTTGGGTACTTTTTAGTTTTGGTTGTTTCTCTCGTCATGATTCCATATGCCTTGTTGCCTATTGCCTGGTCTAAAGTCAGGAACAAGAACTATAGAGAATTAGAGATGCATGATTCATCATGCATTAATTGTGTATATATATTGTAGCTTTTAATTTTATATCTGTTACTTTTTTAAGGTAAAACAAAATACCCATATTGAATATGAATCCTTTTGTTTTGGTTTGCCCCTATATTATTTTAGGATAATTGTGACACCTAGAACCAATTTCATTGCTGTATATATATACTTCATTTGTTATATTTCTTATTTGTAGTGCCTTAAACATTTTTAACTTGTTAGTTTTAATTGTTCTTTCTTGATAATTAATTACAAGCAAGCTAAGCAAGCATGGATGAATAGCTAAAAGAAAAACTTCTACAAGGGATAAAATAAAGATTTTTTTTAATAAAATTAAAATCTTTATGCCGTTATTAAACTTCGAAAACACTATATATGTGTGCAAAAGGAACCATGCATGTAGTGTAATGGTATATATTTGTAAGATTGAATGGGCCTGGTGTTGTGCACTGAAACTACATTTTGTTCATTCGAGATGCCCGTGGTGTGTGTACCTAGTCTATAAAGAAACAATGACGGGAAGAAATTACATTAGATTATGATCAAAAGCATGTGTTAGTGCCATTGTTGTAAAAAATCGTCTGTTTAGACTGATTAATCGGTCGAGTGGTCATTGGCGGCGATTAAACTGTCATGAATTTTTTCAACTAATCAGTTGATTATTTTTAATAATAGTCGATTATTCTCGATTAATTGCTTTGTAATATCTTGTTTGTCCAATAACTGCATATCATTATTTACTACTGATACTTGCATCTAAAACAGGATGATTAATTAAAACTTAAATCTAAGACATAACAATATAACTCAATTGAAATTTGAATGGCAATCACTTGCGGCTATCAAACGATTTGAAACTTGATCTAAACTGAATCTTCAAAATTCAATTCTTATAAATAATTTGAATCCTAGATGATCGATAGTTCGATCTTCAAAATTTAATTAGCTATAAATCCATATCCTATATTCATCATTAACTAATCAAAGATAAAAATAGGTATGAAACTATATTGAATTAATCCGGTACAAACAGCGGTATATATGTTAATAAACACAACATTTATAAGAATACGACACGTGTGACACCAACGTGTGTTTGAAAGTGGTGTTTTTTGTAATAATTTTTTTTTTTTAAATCCTAACAAAATGAAAATTGAAAAAAAATGTACTCAATCGTTGCGACACGTTTAACTTTGGATATGTCCTCTGTTCATGCCGTATCTTTCAATGCCATCCTTCGGACACATCCAACGTTAATTTACAACATGTAAACACGTGGACACGGCACTGCACGTGTCCAATGTTTTGCCAGCTGTGTCTGTTTCTCATGTCATTTGTTTCCTAATAACCCGCGTAACCTAACTATATATATTTTTATAAATTCATGATTCATATTTTCTTTTGTATCTTTTATTGTGAATATAAATGGAAGTAAAAATGAAATTGCGATAAGAATAATTTAATTTGGCTAGAATTTTCCTATAATTCATAAAATTAAATTGCAAGTTTAATGATAAGTAATAAAGTATCATCGTTTTACAAAGAGGTACATATTAAATTTTTTTTTTATAAAAAAAATTAGAGTTCAAATGTATCATCATTGCGTGCTCCAATATGCTCCACATCTTTTATCTCTATTTTCAAAGTCCGAACAGTCGATCCGAACCGTTCAACATGATCTTCATAATAAAATATGTTTGGAGACCAAATTTTATATTTTTAGAATTTTTTTACATATGTACAATATCATTTTATCGGGTGGTTCAAAAACTCCTTAAAACAGTGATTTTGTACCTATGCAAAAAAATAGTAAAAAAATATAAAATTTGGTCTCCAGGCATATTTTATTATAAAGATCATGTTGAGCGGTTCGGATCGACTATTCGAACTTTAAAAATGAAGATAAAGAAGATAAACTATTGGGAGTAAATAGGACTATAGGAGCATAGAAAATTGGATGCATTTGAACTCTCGTCATATTGACATTAACGAGAGCTTTTTATAAAAAGAAAAATGAAATACCATACATATAGATTAACTAGAGCATCGTGAAATTATATGCTATTTGTTGCAATTTGATCTTTCTTTTTAGTTAAACATAATAAAGAAATTAAAGCTAAAAAAAAAAAGGATTTATTGGATGGTTGTCAACTTGTCCGACATGATTAAGAAATAGTGTTCATATTTATATGTTGTATCTGATAGCATTAGGTTAGTCAAAGTCGAGCTAAAAATAATTTGATTATATTTTAAAAATAGAGAATCCACTTTAACATACGTATAAATTTAAATTAAATAAATAGGATGTAACATGTGATTTTTTTTTTATTACGAGTGTTAACTGAGTTCGATTTAAGTGGTTTGTTTTAAACCGAATCGAGAGAGTTTGATGTAAACGGTTCGGTTTTTCTGGTTAAATTGATAATTTTGGTTCATTTTATAAAATTGTAATAGTTCGGTATGTTCATTTTATAAAATTTTAAAACATATGAGACGGAACCGACTGAAATTTTAAATGTCCCCATCCAAACTAAACATTTAAAAAAAATTCAAAAATTGTGTCATGATCTATATTGTTTGGTTCGATTTAAAACCAGTTAGGCTGAACCAAACAAAATTTTAAATTCATCTCAAAAAATTCAGAAAAATAATACAAATATTTATTTTTATGCTTAATCTTATTATTTAAGTTCAATAAACAAACCAAAATTTAGTTCGGTTATAATTCAATTGACAAGTTTATTTCGTTCAATTCAATTATAGTTTTAAAAACCAAATAAAATTTTAATTTACATAGTTTAATGCATATTATTGATTGACCTTATCTAATCCAAATTCAATAAAAGGTGGAATATAGATGTGCAATATATGTTTTTCAACGGGAGAGAGAGAGAGAGAGAGAGCAAAGGTAAAATGTAAATCATAAATGAGATTGAAACTTGAAAGAAAGCACACGCAATGCGGTAGACATACAAATAAGACGAGTGTTTGACGGGCGCGTGGGAATAAATATCAAAGTTCTTCTCTCTCTCTATATATCTCCATCCATCTTTTTCTCTGTTGCTTTGGAAATAGAGAAACAAAAGGAGAGCAGTGGAGAGAGAATCACGGGGGATAGAGAAAGAAAGAAGAGATCTGATGGATGGAATTGAAGGGACTTTTGAGTGAGAAGGGCTCTTTGTGTTTGTGTTTCTATGTTTATTTTTTATCTATTTTTATGATACAAATATTAATTAAACATTAATAACTGATACCACAACACATAATTAATTAATTCATTGATTAATTAATTATCTACTAAAGCTAATTGGATCTCTGCCAATATTGAATTTTCTTATGACAGAAAGGAGTATACAATAATTAATTGGTTGGTAATTATATATTTATCTATTTTTGTGCTAATTATTAATGTATATAATTGACAAAAATGAACTTAGGGCCTGTTCGGCTGGTCTACTGTGCTTGTGAAAAAAAAAAATTCAGTTCACTTAAGCTTTTTGTTGAATGTACCTCAACTTAATTAATATCCAGAATCATACAAATAAATATGAAGCTAGAAAATACATCTTTCATTTAGTGATAACAAAATAATACTACTATATGTAGAAGGCTGCATGTTGCATATTCGAAATATGAATAAAATGTTCTTGAATATTAACAATTGGATGACTTGATCCTAATTTCTTCTAAATAAAATTATAAATAAATTCAAACTACAAATTCTAAATAACCATAATTAATGACAAGAAATTGTAATTTGTGCATCTACTTTCCAAATTACTAAATTTTAAAAGTTCGAAGGGACAAAGATTAATTAAACATTAATAACTGATAGCACAACACATAATTAATTTCTGGATTCATTAATTAATTACATAATAAAGCTAATTGGATCACTGCCAATTTTGAATTTGCTTATGACAAAAGTAGTATACAATAATTAATTGGTTGGTAATTATTTATCTATTTTGATGATAATTATAATGTATATAATTGACCTTAATTAACTTGGATGAACTTAAGCTTTTTGTTCAATGTACCTCAACTTAATATCCAGAATACAAAAATAAATTTCAAGCTAGAAAATCAATCTTATTCAGTCTAGTAACAAAAAAAAAAGATTATATATATATATATAGAGAGAGAAAGTTAAAAGTTACATGTTCGAAATTCAAATAAAAAATATATTTAATATTAACAATTAGATGACTTGAACCCAATCTCCTCTAAAAAATAAATAAATTCAGATGACAAATTCTAAATATCCATAATTAATGACACAGAAATTGTAATTTGTGCATCTATTTTCCAAATTACTAAATTTTGAGAGTTCGAAAATATAAAGGTCGAATATTAGAATTCAGCAGATGTGTAGCTTTCTTGTCCAAAGGGATTAATTTGGACATAGCCTTGTCCAAGGTGGATATAAACCCTCCGATCCATATTGAGATTTGTGCGGACCGTTCTGATCGAACAGATATAAATGAGCTTTTGATAAGTTTTTTTTCCCCCCAAAGATTGATCTTTGGACAAAACCCAATCAGTTTTAAGATAATTTGTCAATTTATGAGGTTAAGCTGATTTTTATCAAAAAAAAAAAAAATGAGGTTAAGCTGATGTTTTCATGACCTTAAAATGAAATTAATATTCATGCACCAATAAACTCCCAATTAATTAAAATTTTGCTTACATTTTCTTAAAATGATGAAGAAGAAGAACCCATTTACCATTTTTCTTAGTTGAACAATATCGCTGAATATTTAAAATAGATGTTGCATAAGAGTTTATATATTCAGATCAGATGGACCTTTATAAATAGGAATCTTCTGGTAAAACCTTAATAAATGTGCTTCTCTCTTAAAGGATGGATGTGTCATAAATCATTTTATGTATTTATTTTGGTAACACTGTGCGTATAATGTGCGGTGGTCTTGTGATGCAGTTAACATCTGACAAAAACATATACTCCATCTGTGCAGTTGCCTATTTATTGCTGAAATTAAACCATGACAAAAACATTTAATACATTTGACAATTTTACAATAAATGCACAAGAGCATACTTTCACCAGAGCATTGCATGAAAGAACAAACTGGCCTGTATTTCATATGGGCTGATATAGTTATAAAAGGCCCTGTTTTTTTTTGTTTCTTTGAATTGATTTTTGATGTTTGTTCTGAGATAGGATATATCAATTGGTCTTGTTTTGGCCCATTATTTGGTCATCAAACACTTTTGAGGCCTTTAATTTAGTTAAATTAAACTTTGTCGTTCTTTTTCAAGTCCCGAAAAGTTCAATTAATTCTTGTTATTTATTTTGAATACAATTTGATCTTGAGATCCTGGATACAAAAAACTGTAAAATTGGCAAATGAGAAGATGATATTTAAAGCATCGGACATATATAGATGATATTTAAAGAACACCTCACATTCTTTATCTCTGCTCTTAAAGTATGAACATTTGATCCGAACAGTTCAACATTATCTTCATAATAAAATATTTTTGGAGACCAAATTTTATATTTTTTTTAGAATTTTTTTACATAGTTACAATATCACTTTATCAGATGATCTAGAATTTTCTTAAAACAGTGATTTTGTATTTATGTAAAAAAATAATAAAAATTCTAAAAAATATAAAATTTGATCTCCAAGCATATTTTATTATGAATGTCATATTGAGTAGTTCAGATCGACTATTCTCACTTTGAAAACAAAGATTAAGAATGTGGAACATAACACAAAAAAGATGATACTATTATATAAATAGGTTTTAAACATTGTCGGCTCGGTTTTGACTAATATGATGCAGTCAAATAACGTAGGAATATGGGTTCGTGGCTTATAAATTATAATGGGACCCGAGCCAATATAATCCCCAAGATAGAATAACTGAATATAATGAAATATGTTGTTGTTGTTTTTTTTTTTAAATTATGCCTTGTTTAGGCAGTTTATATCATTCAAACATAGTGCTTTGATCTAAGATTTCAATTCATGCTTCAATAATAGCATATGAAAGAGCAAGAGTTCAATATGAAAAAAAAATTAACCATTGGATGAAAAAAAAAAAAAAAGATCCAACTGAAACTAGTCATATTAGGCCCACAAACATGCCATCCACAAACTCCTCAGAGAACTCATTTTAGGCCCACATTCCTACTCTCAAGTCTCAACTAATATCACCAAACCAATCTACATTCATTTGGAGATATATATATATTGCTCTCTTCTCTCCTCTTTTTCTCTTGCCCACAAGAGAGGAATAGATTGATCATCATATAATCCCTCTCAATCATCCTCATATAAAGGATGATGACTAGGACCATATATTAACGAAAATGATTGATCACCATAATATATATACCTAATATAATATATTTCATGGTCCTCATATAAAAGTAGTGTTAGTTAACACATTCCTACATTCATTTGGGATCAGAAGGATTGATTAAGGTGGCCCTGGCTGTTAATTATTAACTAATAGTAGTGTTAGTTAACACATTATTGCCTGGATAGTACATAAAAGTTGCATATATCCTGTACGTTTAGTTGTCATAGCATGTAGCGTACTGTAGTTACTGTCACCAGAAGTCCAACTATATATATGCAACTACCTTATTAAAAACACATTTCTAGAAAGCAATCATTGGATAGTTATTTCATGATATCACAGCCATCACTGGGCCCTATTAAGATTGCTTCAATTCAAAGTATCATTTAATTAATTATTTCATGATAAATTCATAATGCACGTAAAGTTGCTATAGTAATTGATTGCATGCACCTTTTCAAATAGTTAAGGATCCCTTGCAATCAGTAAAATTAATTCCCCTTTTTTTTTTTTATCTTTTATAAGATATAGTTTATATGAATTAATTTCCAATACATCACGTTTTATAAGAAAATTTTATTAGTAATTAAATAAATTTCACCATCTGAATAAACAAGAATAAGTAAGAAAAGTTTGCTTTATTCTTAAAACTAGTATAGCTCGTACTGATCAATTTATTTAGTAAGAAAATATTCACTAAGAAATAAGAATGGTAATGATTTTATATTCTTGACATTTGATTTTTTGAAAACCTCAATATTATTTTACCAAAGTGGCCGTAACCCAACTTCAATAACATAACATAACTATCTGATCAAATTAAATAAGCATGAATCATGTAACAAATACTTTTTTTTTTATAAAAAAAAATGAATCATGTATATATATAGGGTCAAACTCCTAACTCTTTTTTTTTATATAAAACTGCAAAAAAAATTGCAACTGGTTTTACTGATTTTTGTTTTTTAAATCGCTCAAATAAGCTTGAGCATGTTATGAAAATTACCAAACAAAAAAAACCCATAAATAATCCAATTACAAATGGAAGTACTTACAAAGTAAATCTCTAAGTTCTTCAATGATTCTTTTTTAAGTCTGTCTTATTAGAGGAGGGTTCCAATACACCCAAAATTTCATGCTTTTATTTGCTCCCAATCTTTTATTTTCATTTTCAAAGTCCGAACAGTCGATCTGAACCGATCAATATGACCTTCATAATAAAATATACTTGGAGACCAAATTTTATATTTTTTGGAATTTTTTTACTATTTTTTAAGACAGGAACAAAATCACTTTATCGGATGGTCCAGAATCTTCTTAAAACAATGATTTTGTACTTATCTTAAAAAATAGTAAAAAAATTCAAAAAAAATATAAAATTTGGTCTCCAGACATATTTTATTATGAAGATCATGTTGAACGGTACGGATCAACTATTCGGACTTTGAAAATGAAGATAAATGATAAAGAATTAAGAGCAAATGGAAGCATAAAAATTTGAGTGCATTTGAACTCTCATCGTCTTATTAATACAAGATAGTCAAATCATTTATACACAAAAATTCACAATTATCATTTCGTGTAGCCAGAATTATGAAAATGACTGGCAATAACCTTTCTAATATTCAACACCAATTAATCTGAATGTAATTGGCGACAATAGTAAAATGAATAAAAAACATTTCAATCAATTATTGCTCCAATCAATATAACATAAACTTGAAAACTAATTAGTATACTGTCTGTTAAGGACTAAAGCTGACTGATCTCAATATTTGCCCGTTCATCAATTGGAATTAATTCATATCACATAAAGCAACAGAAATATTTCTGTTTAGATACGGATTTTCCGATCAAATCCCCACAAATTTACATTAAAGGATTCGGTGCGTTTCATCTCAGATCACATTTATCTGGATTTTGATTCAGAACCAAAAAGAAATACTCATGTTACCTTAAAAGATATGATCTACATCCATTGAAAGTCCAGACATTATTTATTGTAGTGGGGTATATAAAATTAAAAGAGAGTAGTAGAAGTTGGGTGTTCTTAAGTTCATCAAATTCGTTAGTGAGTTTAACTTCATAATTTATCGAATTGATTTCAAATGATGGATAGATAACTTGATAAAGGAGTACAAAATTAAAAATTAGAAATCTTTTTGAAATCGTTAATTGTTGTAGTTATCCTCGCAAGTTTTTCGAAATATGGTCATATGCTTAAATCAGACACTCGAGCGATGGGATATACCCGTTTGAATTTTCTTCGTCAAAGATCGTCTTTTTCGGTGAAGATATCGTCTCTCTTGCATCATCTCTCGATCTAGCCTCCTCTATTTGCGAGAAAAATTTAAGAGAAATACATGTACAATAATCTCGAGGTGTTTTAAAAATGAAAGAAGAGTGCTCCTTAATTTTTTTAATTGAATTAATACAATGTTTTTGTTTTTGTTATGACATTTAATCAGAGTTTTGTATTTTGAGATTGATATTAATCATTAAAAAAATTAATTAACAATTTTACTTCAAAATTATATACGTGCCTCACGTTCAGTTACTGTTGTGCCACGCTATCGTATGTGCGTCAATTAAGTATTACAATTTGTGTGTTTCCTGTTGTCACCAAGCTCGATTTCAGAGACAAACATAGTGGAGGGCCAGCTCTCGGGAACTTTAGTGTTATACGAAGGCATATCAAACTGTCCTTTCCTCACACTATATTCATGGAGTATGGTTTTGCATAATTTGGAACCCTGTAATAATTCAATTAGCAATGATATGCCAATCCAACAAGTGCAAATATTATACTGGTATGATATAATGAAGTCCTCAGAGCTGGTTCATTGTATATACTGGTATGATATAATGAACATTACTAGAAGTAATTAATTAAGGTACCTGAAAAAAAAGAGATGGAAGACACATTGGATGGTGTCTGATTAGAAAGGCTCTCAAATGCCAACTTAGAGATAAAATGCTCGGCATCTTTGCAACGATTGAAGGTTTCAGGTGAAGTGAAATTTTGGCCCGCCACTTCAATTATTGCACAGAACATGGTTCATGTGGCAAACCTTGGGTTTCAAAATGGTAGTTTGGTCGGCGAAAGCCATGGGTTATAGCATAAGTGATTAGCTTGTCTTTGTATAAATACATTGCTGTAATCAAATTATAATAGATAAAACAACATTAGTTCAGTTTTGGGACTAAATTGAATCTTAATTTGGAGAAGAAAACAGCTTTAAAAGAGAGAGAGGTATAGAGAGATTTACGAGAGGATTTGGTGGAAGACATCGCCTGCATTGCTCAGTAATTTTCAAGGTTTTTACTGCTTGTCTTGGTCAAAAGAGTAATTCTCCTTCGGTACCCAATACCCCCTGCTATCTACCATATATCTACAAGGGAAATAAATCTGCGGTGATCCCAAGGAATTGCGAAGACAGATTATTCTAAATCAAATCTTTTAATTATTTTGACATTCGTGCTTTCCAAAAGCGAAGCTTCGATTTTGAAGAACAGAGACATGCAATTCCATTGGATCGCAGAAGATTTATTTCCACAACTACTCACTACCCTTATTTGTATCCACTGAGTTAACTCAAAATTTGATTTTAGATCTAAGACGTCCGATTTTTCTAGATTCTGATCGAACGGTTAATGGATAAATTGAAACGGTGCATTACTGTAAAGGATGTGGACTCCCCGCTCTACCCCACCCACTCACGGGTTGGAATTTGCATCCTCTGAGATATCTCAAACTAGATCATAGCCATGAGTTTTAGCAACATGAGCTCAACTTACTGACTATACTGTCAACATATATAGAAAAAAAATGATTGATATGACGGTTCTCATAAAAAATCAAATCCCACGTAGATGTAGATGTGGAAGTAGAGAGGTTAAAAAAAACATTATATACGTGCCTCACGATCAGTTACTGTTATGGCACGCTTTCTCCTTCGGTACCCAATACCTCCTACTATCTACCATATATCTACTAGAGAAATAAATCTGTGGTGATCCCAAGGAATTGCGAAGACAGGTTATTCTAAATCCAACCTTTTAATTATTTTGACATTCGTGCTTTCCAAAAGCGAAGCTTCGGTTTTGAAGAAAAGAGACATGAAATTCCATTGGACCACAGAAGATTTATTTCCACAACTACTCACTACCCATATTCGTATCCACTAGGTTAACTCAAAATTTGATTTTAGATCTAAGACGTCCGATTTTTTCGGATTCTGATCGAACAGTTAATGGATAAATTGAAACGGTGCATTATTGTGAAGGATGTGGACTCCGCGCTCTACCCCACCCACTCACGGGTTGGAATTCGCATCCTCTGAGATATCTTAATCTAGATCATAGCCATGAGTTTTAGCAACGTGAGCTCAACTTACTGACTATGCTGTCAACATATATAGCAAAAAAAGATTGATATGACGGTTCTCAAAATTAATCAAATCCTACATAGATGTAGATGTGGAAGTAGACAGGTTAAAAAAAACATCATATACGTGCCTCACGATTAGTTACTGTTGTGTCACGCTTTCTCCTTCGGTACCTAATACCCTCGGCTATCTACCATATATCTACTAGGGAAATAAATCTGCGGTGATCCCAATGAATTGTGAAGATAGGTTATTCTAAATCCAACCTTTTAATTATTTTGAAATTCGTGCTTTCCAAAAGCGAAGCTTCGATTTTGAAGAACAGAGACATGAAATTCCATTGGATCGCAGAAGATTTATTTTCACAACTTCTCACTACCATTATTCGTATCCACTGAGTTAACTCAAAATTTGATTTTAGATCTAAGACGTCCGATTTTTCCGAATTCTGCTCGAACGGTTAATGGATATTTTGAAACGGTGCATTACTGTAAAGGATGTGGACTCCCCGTTCTACCCCACCCACTCACGAGTTGGAATTCGCATCCTCTGAGATATCTCAAACTAGATCATAGCCATGAGTTTTAGCAATGTGAGCTCAACTTACTGACTATGCTGTCAACATATATAGAAAAAAAAAAGATTGATATGACGGTTCTCATAATTAATCAAATCCCACATAGATGTAGATGTGGAAGTAGACAGGTTAAAAAAACAACATATACGTGCCTTACGATCAGTTACTGTTGTGTCACGCTTTCTCCTTCGGTATCCAATACTCCCTGCTATCTATCATATATCTACTAGCGAAACAAATCTACGGTGATCCCAAGGAATTGGAAAGACAGGTTATTCTAAATCCAACCTTTTAATTATTTTGACATTCGTGCTTTCCAAAAGCGAAACTTCGATTTTGAAGAATAGAGACATGAAATTCCATTGAATCGCAGAAGATTTATTTCCACAACTACTCACTACCCTTATTCGTATCCACTGAGTTAACTCAAAATTTGATTTTAGATCTAAGACGTCCGATTTATCCGGATTCTGATCGAACGGTTAATGGATAAATTGAAACGGTGGATTACTGTAAAGGATGTGGACTCCCCGCTCTATCCCACCCACTCACGGGTTGGAATTCGCATCCTCTGAGATATCTCAAACTAGATCATAGCCATGAGTTTTGACAACATGAGCTCAACTGACTGACTATGTTGTCAACATATATAGAAAAAAAAGATTGATATGACGGTTCTCATAAATAATCAAATCCCACGTAGATGTAGATGTGGAAGTAGAGAGGTTAAAAAAACATTATATACTATTTTTTTTACATATGTACAATATTATTTTATCGGGTGGTTGAAAAACTCCTTTAAACAGTGATTTTGTACATATGTAAAAAAATTAAAAAAAATATAAAATTTGGTTTCCAAGCATATTTTTATTATAAAGATCATGTTGAGCAGTTCGGATTGACTATTCGGACTTTGTAAACGGAAATAAATAATGTTGAGCATATTGAAGCACAAAAATGATGGTGCATTTGAACCCTTCTCTCTCTGTCTGTCTCTCTCTCTCTCTCTATATATATATTTGAGATTAACGAGAGTTTTTTATAAAAAAGAAAAAAGAAATACCCTATATATAGATTAACTAGAGCTTCGTGAAATTTTATGCTATTTGTTGCAATTCGATCTTTCTTTTTAGTTAAACCTAATAAAGAAATTAAAGCTAAAAAAAAACGGATTTATTGTATGGTTGTTCGATATGATTAAGAAATAGTGTTCATATTTATATGTTGTATCTGATAGCGTTAGGTTAGTCAAAGGCTCAAAGTCGAGCTAAAAGTATTTCGATTCTATTTTAAAATAGAGAATTCACTTTAACGTGAGTATAAATTTAAATTAAATAAATAGGAAGTAACATGTGATTTTTTTTATTACGAGTGTTAATTGAGTTCGATTTAAGCGGTTTTAAACCGAACAAAGAAAGTTTGGTGTAAACGGTTCGGTTTTTCTGATTAAATTGATCATTTCGGTTCATTTTATAAACTAACTTAATAGTTCGGTTTGTTCGTTTTATAAATTTTTAGAATCTATGTGACCAAACTAGCCGAAAATTTTAAATATATCGCCCATCCAAACCAACATTTAAAAAAATTCAAAAATTGCATCATAATGTATATTGCTTCGTTCAATTTAAAACCGATTAGGTTGAACAAAACAAAAAATTTAAATCCATCTTAAAAAAATTCAAAAAATTAACAAAAGAAATATTTATTTCTATGATTAATCTTATTATTTCAGTTCAATAAACAAACCAAAATTTAGTTTGATTTTATTTCGGTTGATATTTTTATTTTGTTCAGTCTTATTATATTTTTAAAAACCGAATAAAATTTAAATTTACGTATTTTTTTAAAATTTTAACCTATCCAAACCAATAAACACCTCTATTATTTATTGACCTTATCTAATCCGAATTCAATAAAAGGTGGAATATAGATGTGCAATGTTTTTGAACGGGAGAGAGAGAGGAAGAAAATAAAAAAAGAAAAAGGAAAAAAGAAAAAAGAAAAGGTAAAATATAATTCATAAATGAGATTGAAAGAAAACACACGCAATGCGGTAGACATACAAATAAGACGAGTGTTTGACGGGCGCGGGCGCGTGGGAATAAATATCAAAGTTCTCTCTCTCTATATATCTCCATCCATCTTTTTCTCTGTTGCTTTGGAAATAGAGAAACAAAGGAGAGCAGTGGAGAGAGAATCACGTACGGGGGATAGAGAGAAAGAAGAGATCTGATGGATGGAATTGAAGGGACTTTTGAGTGAGAAGGGGTGTTTGTGTTTCTCCATGTTTTTTCTATTTTTATGATACAAATATTAATTAACCATTAATAACTGATAGTACAACACATAATTAATTAATTCATTGATTGATTAATTATCTACTAAAGCTAATTGGATCTCTGCCAATTTTGAATTTGCTTATGACAGAAAAGTAGGGGTGCAAACTGATCGGATAATATCCGACCGTATCTGGATCCGTATCCGAAAATTTGATACGGATATCCGATATCTGAATATTTGTGCGGATACGTATACGGATATGGTTTTGAATTTTAATTACCTGTATCCGAATAGTAGATATATATCATATAGTTTAATATATATTATGAAAATATTTATATATATATTTATGGATATCTGATATTCGATCTGTATCCGTACGTATCCGTAATATCTGATATGTATCCAAGAAATAAAAACGGATACGGATATAATTTTACCACTATCCGATCCATATCCGATCCGTTTGCACTCCTACAGAAAAGAGTATAAAATAATTTGTTGGTAATTATTTATCTATTTTTGTGCTAATTATTAATGTATATATATAATTGACAAAGATGGACTTCATTAATATCCAGAATCATACAAATAAATTTGAAGCTAGAAAATACATCTTTAATCTGATAACAAAATAATACTACTATATGTAGAAGGTTGCATGTTGCATATTTGAAATCTGAATAAAATATTCTTGAATATTAACAATTGGATGACTTGATCCTAATTTCTTCTAAATAAAATTATAAATAAATTCAAACTACAAATTCTAAATAACCATAATGACACAGAAATTGTAATTTGTGCATCTACTTTCCAAATTTCTAAATTTTAAAAGTTAAAAAAAAAATAAAGGACGTGATCGATCAACGATCAAAATTAAAGAATTTCGAAATCTTAAACACATAATACAAGGTCAAGATTAAATATTAGAATTCAGTCATTTACAGATGTGCAGCTTTCTTGTCCAAAGGGATTTGGACATAGCCTCATCCAAGCCAGGTATAAACCGTCTGATCCGTATTGAGATTTGTGCGGACCGTTCTGATTCAAGGAGTTTTTTAGATTTGTGTACTAAATTCATCTTCACAAATGATGATGCTGATCGAACAAATATAAATGAGCTTTTCATAAATTTTTTTTCCAAAGATTGATCTTTGGACAAAACCCAATCAGTTTTAAGATAATTTGTCAATTTATGAGGTTAAGCTGATGTTTTGATGACCATAAAATCAAATTAATATTCATGCGCCGATAAATGCACCAATAAACTCCCATTTTCTTAAAATGATGAAGAAGAACCCATTTACCATATCTTTTTAGTTGAACAATACCGCTGAATATTTGAAATAGATGTTGCATAAGTGTTTATATATTCAGATCAGATGGACCTTATAAATAGGAATCTTCTGGTAAAACCTTAATAAATGTGCTTCTCTCTTAAAGGATGGATGTGTCATAAATCAATTTTTTTTTTTTTTTTGGTAACACTGTGCGTATAATGTGCGGTAGTCTTGTGGTGCAGTTAACATCTGACAAAAATATATACTCCATCTGTGTGGTTACCTATTTATTGCTGAAATTAAACAATGACAAAAACATTTAATACATTTGACAATTTTACAATTAATGCACAAGAGCATATTTTAACCAGAGTTTTGCATGCAAAAACAAACTGGCCTGTATTTGATATGGGCTGATATAGTTATAATATAAAAGGACCTTTTTTGTTTATTTGAAATTTTGAATTGATTTTTGATGTTTGTTCTGAGATAGAATATATAAATTGGTCTTGTTTAGGCCCATTATTTAGTCAAACACTTTTGAGGCCTTTAATTTAGTTAAATTAGACTCTTTTTTTTCTTTCCAAGTCCTGAAAAGATCAACTAATCCATGTCATTTATTTTTTAATACAAATTAAATTGTAAAATTGGCAAATGAGAAGATGAAATTTAAAGCAACGGACATAGATTTCACAATATTAGCATTATTTTTCAAATAAAATAATACATTCTCAAAAACCAAAGATTAGGGTGTTCTTTGGGTTCAGTTTAATCGGTTTTAAACCGAACCAAGAGAGTTCAGATCGAACAATTTGGTTTTCCTATTAAATAGATCTGTCGATTCATTTTTTAAAACTGATTTAATTGCTTGGTTTGGAAATTGTAATACCGGTTAGACCGAACCGACCAAAGTTTTTAAACTCGTCCTGCCGTCCAAATCAAACATCTAAAAAAAATTCAAAAATTATGACATAATGTATATTGCTTGATTCGTTTTTAAACCAATTAGACCAAACCAAACAAAACTTTTTAATTCATCTCAAATAAAATTCAAAAACTTGACAAAAAAATGTTTATTTTTATAATTAATATTCTTATTTTGGTTCAAACAAACTGAAATTTAATTTATTTTGTTCAGTTCAAATTTAATTCGGTTGATTAGTTTATTTGAGTTGATTCGGTTGTATTTTAACCAAATCAAACTGATGAACACACCTACCAAAAATATAATTGATAAGTTAGCCGAAAATAATCTATCAATCAAGTTTCATACAATTTGACTACCCTTACATCAATCTATATATCAAGAAATAACAAAATGAGGAACGTCCAAATGGCCAACCATTTGATTAATAGTAAACATAAACTAAATCTAAACTCATTAGCCATAGATTTTTTATGGAAAAACATGTCAGAAAAGAGAGATAGGTGGATGAAGGATTAGAGAAAGAAGTCCAAATGGCCAACCATTTGATTAATAGTAAACATAAACTAAATCTAAACTCATTAGCCATAGATTTTTTATGGAAAAACATGTCAGAAAAGAGAGATAGGTGGATGAAGGATTAGAGAAAGAAATACGTGACACGCCGTGACGTGATGTGACAAACACGTCGTGATTTGGTCACGTGACGTGACGTGATCAATTTTTTTTCTTCACGTGACGTGACTACAATGGTAGCGGATGATCATGTCACGCGTAGTCACGCCGTGACCATACGTGATGTGATCACACGTGACGTGATGTGTTGTGACATAAATTAGTCATGTCAATTTTTTTTATATTTTAATTTAAATTGTTGAAAATTTAGAAAAAAAAAATATAAAAAATTCTAAAATAAGTAAATAATGTTGTAAATATTATTTTTTTAGAAAATGTTTCATCTGATATTACTTTAAAATTTCAAATTACAAACATTCATTATACTTAACTAAAGAAAATAAAAATCAGTACTATATGAGTACCAATATCACTGAACTTACACTAAAATAAAAATCTGAATACTCTATACATATAAAAAAGTTGGACACTCTATGTTTCATATCGTGACGTGACGTGATTGATTCGCGTGACGTGACGTGACGTATATTTTCACTAGAATATGGTCACGTCACGCGTCACGCGAGTCATGTCACGTAATTGACACACGTGACGTTCTGTGACGTGACTAGTCACGCCGTGACAAATTTCATTCTCTATGAAGGACTATGAGGAGTCATGTATCCTGCATAATTAGGATTAGGTAAGGTAACTGACATGATCAGGTTAGATCGATACGGTTTAATTTAAATTTGCACAAATTTTAAAGAGGGGCCCTATATTAAAGTGGAGAGTTGAAATACACAATTATTTTGTGCTACAATACACTCCACATTTTTTGTTTCTGTTTTTAAATTACAAGCATTCGATCCGAATAGTTCAACATTATCTTCATAATAAAATATGCTTAGAGACCAAATTTTATATTTTTTAAAATTTTTTTACTATTTTTTTACATAGGCACCATATTACTTTATCGGATGGTCCAGAATCTTCTTAAAACAGTGATTTTGTACATAAAAAATTCTAAAAAAAATATAAAATTTGGTCTCCATGCATATTTTATCATGAATATCATGTTGAGCGGTTCAGACCGACTGTTCTTACTTTGAAAACAGAGATAAAGGACGTGGAACATATTAAAGCATAAAAAAATGATGCATTTAAACCCTCCTCTATTATAAATAGGTTTTAAATATTTTCGGCTCGGTTTTGACTAACATGATGCAGTCAAGTACCGTAGGAATATGGACTCATGGCTTATAATGGGACCCAAGCCAGTATAATCACCAGAATTCAGAGTAGGTCCGATGAGCTCTCATACCAATCGGACCTACTTTGGTTCAATGGGTGAAATGACCATTCGATTGCATCAAGATCTGTGCTATGTACATTAAAATTTGTGCAAGTCTGTTTTAATTTCCGTGCGCTCTAATTTTAATGCTAATCGTATGGTTCTAGAGCTAATTGGACCTAAAAGTAGGTCCGATGCCCATCGGACCTAGTCCTATCTCTAATCACTAAGATAGAAGACCCAACTGAATGGAATGAAATCTGTTTTTTTTTTTTTTTTTTGAAAATCATGTCTTGTTTAGACAATGATAGGGCCTTGTGCCCATGGCCCATAACAAAGCAGGCCTCGGACAATGAACAGGCTCGGCCTTAGACTCCTAACCCGGGCCAGGCCGAAGCCACAAAGAAAATCCAGGACAAACTGCACTTTACACTGTGAAACAATCCCAGGCCGAAAGCTGCCCGAACCAGGCCCTCGCACAGAGGCCGAACGGGATGAGCAGTAACCGGTCGAAAACCGGCCTGACAAGACCCGGCCAATGATACGTCCGAACTGGGTCTCGCTTGGTGCCAGCCCAAAAGGGCCCAGTTCGGCCTCAGCTTACTCTCACCGCAGCCGTCCCGATGACGGTAAGCACGGTGACATTACTGTCCGTACGGACAACCAGGCCTATTTAAGACACTGAACTCCATTTATTACGGGTTGGACTTTTAACACACTTACTGAGATATGATAGGGAAGAGTTAAATATCTCGGAAATACACATCACGCCCACAGCATAGCACTCCACCCTACACATCTCGGCCTGCAAACCTGACGTGGGTCGAGCCCAGTAACTAGAAGGTTCAGCTATACGGCCCGCCTGCATCTGGAAAGGGGCGTATCAGACAGTTTACATAATTCATATACATAGTGCTTTGATCTAAGATTTCAATTCATACTTCAACAGTAGCATATGAAAGAGCAAGAGTTGAATATGAAAAAAAATTAACATTGGATGGACGAAAAAAAAAACAGATCCAACTGAAACTAGTCATATTAGGCCAACATACATGCCATCCACAAACTCCTCACAGAATTTATTTTAGGCCCACATGCCTACTCTCAACTAATATCACCAGACCAATTTACATTCATTTGGAGATATTGCTCTCTTTTCTCTTACCCACAAGAGAGGAATTGATTGATCATATCATATAATCCCCTCAATCATCCTCATATAAAGGATGCTGACTAGGACAATATATTAATGAAAATGATTGATCACCATATATAATTAATATACCTAATATAATATATTTCATGGTCCTCATTGGATATATAATCATATAAATAAACCTTTTTTGTTGTGGGGTCGGATGGATTGATTAAGGTGGCCCTGGTTATTAGCTAATAATGTTATTTAACACATTATTGCCTGGATAGTACATAAAAGTTGCATAAATCCTGTTTAGTTGTTGTAGCCCTGTAGCGTGTAGTTATTGTCACCAAAAGTCCAACTATATATATATGCAACTACCTTATTAAAAACACATTTCTAGAAAGCAATCACTGGATAGTTATTATAGATACATGATATATCACAGTCATCACTGGGGCCTATTAAGATTGCTTCAATTCAAAGTATCATTTAATTAATTATTTCATGATAAATTCCTAATGCACGTCAAGTCGCTATAGTAAATGATTGCATGCATAACGAGTAGAACTAGCTAGGGTGCTCCTAAGTTCACCAAGTTCCTTTGTGAACTCAACTCTAAAATCTATCTGATTGATTTCAAACTACGAATCCAAACTGTTGAAATCCTTCTACTTTACGAGTGATGCGTCTGCATGTGAAAGTTTTAAAGTTTCGAATTAATTTAGTATAAAGTCAAGTGGTCAAAAGGCTTCCAAAAAATGAATGGATTAAAATTAATTTATAAACCTTCTAATTTTGACCACTTGACTTTATTCTAAGTTAATTCAAAATTTTAAAATTTTCACATGTAGACGTATCGCTCGTAAGGTAGAATGATTTCAACGGTTTATATTCGTCGTTTGTAGTTATTCCGATAGATTTTAGAATTGAATTCACAAAGGGACTTGATGAACTTAGTGGCACCCTAGTTCTACTCCATGAATAACTATATAGCACCTTTTCAAATAGTTAAGTATCCCTTGCAATCAGTAAATTAATTCCTCTTTTTATCTTTTATAATATATAGTTTATAGAGTTAATTTCCAATACATCACGTTTTATAAGAAAATTTTAGTAATAAATTTCACCATCTGAATAAACAAGAATAAGTAAGAAATGTTTGTTTTATTCTTAAAACTAGTATAGCTAGGATCAATTTTAATTAATTAGTAAGAACATATTCACGAATAAATAGGAATAATAATAAATTACTTTTATATTCTTGACATTTGATTTTAGAAAAACCTCAATATATTTTTTACCAAAGTGGCCGTAACCTTACTTCAATAACATAACATAACTATCTGATCAAATAAACATGAATCATGTAACAAACAATTGATGTATATATATTGAGTCAAACTTTTCTTACTCTTTTTTTTTTTGATAAAACCAACAAAAAATTTACAACTAGTTTTACTGATTTTTTTTTTAATCGCTCAAATAAGCTCGAGCATGTTATGAAAACCAAATAATTAAAAAACCATAATTCCAATTACAAAAGAAAGTATATACTTTACAAAGTAAATCTCTAAGTTCTTCAATGATTTTTTTAATTCTGTCTTATTAATACAAGATAATCAAATCATGTATACAAAACTTCAGTATTATCATTTCGTGTAGCAGAATTATGAAAATGACTGGCAATAACCTTTCTAATATTCAACACCAATCTGAATGTAATTGGCGACTATAATAAAATGAATAAAAAAATATTAGAATCAATTATTTCTCCATTCGATAGAACATAAACTTAAAAACTAACTATTATACTGTCTGTTAAGAACTAAATTAATCTGACTAATCTCAATATTTGCCCGTTCATCAATTGGAATTAATTCATATCACCTAAAGCAACAGAATATTTCTGTTCAGATACGGATTTTCCGATCAAATCCCCACAAATTTAGATTAAATTAAGGATTCGGTGCGTTTCATCTCAGATCAGATTTATCTGGATTTTGATTCAGAACTAAACAGAAATACTAGTGTTACCTTAAAAGATATGAACTATATCCATTGACAGTCCAGACATTATTTATTGTAGTGGGGTATATAAAAAAGAGAGTAAAAGTTGGGTGTTCTTAATTTCATCAAATTTTTTAGCAAGTTTAACTTCATAATTTATTAGATTGATTTCAAATGATGAATAGATAACTTGATAAAAGAGTACAAAATAAAAAATTAGAAAGCTTTCCGAAATTGATAATTGTTGTAGTTCTCATCGCAAGTTTTTCGAAAAATGATCATATGCTGAAATCAGACACTCAAGTGCCGAGATATGTCCGTTTGAAGTTTCTTCGTCAGAGATCGTCTTTTTCGGTGAAGATATCATCTTTCTTGCATCATCTCTTGCTCTAGCCTTCTCAATTTGTGAGAAATGTTTAAGAGAATTACATGTACAACCTAGAGGTGTTTTAAAAATGAAAGAAGAGTGCTCCTTAATTTTGTAATTGAATTAATACAATGTTTTTATTTTTGTTATGTCATTTAATCAGGATTTTATATTGTGAAATTGATATTAATCGTTAAAAAAAATTGATTAACAATTTTACTCCTCAATTTTCATAAAAGAAAAAAAAAAACCCAAACCGCCAAGAATACCTAGTGGACCATCAGGATTTCTGATGATTCTGTATCTAGTGGACCGCCAGGATTCTTGATGGTTCTGTATAGAAGTAAATAGCTAGAAATCCTGGCAGTCGGGTATTTTCTTGTAAGAGATCGATGGTATTTTTATAATTTTTTATTTAATTGAGAATATGAAAAAAAAATCGGATAATGATCTGTATTATAATTTTTTTTGAGGATATAATTGGCGATGTTGACGGGAGCTAATACAACACAATTGAATAAGATGGTGACTATATTGTCAACATAGAAAAAAGAAAGATTGATATGACGGTTCTCATAAACAACCAAATTCCATGTAGATGTAGATGTGGAAGTACAGAGAGAGAAAAAAAATATATTACCTGCCTCATGATCAGTTCTGTTGTGGCACGGTACTGTACGTATGTCTGTCGATTAACAGATTAACCCGAAATTTTTAATAATCGAAATTAATTTAAAAAAATATCGAAAACCGAGAACAGATTTGGTTTAATTTGAAAAGTAGGTAGAACGGATGAATTTTACCCGTCCCTACGGACGAACAAAATTTCCACGTTCGTCGTAATTAACTAACGATCCGGCTTAACCACTAATTAACAAACGCAGAAAAAACAAAAAAAAAAAAAACCAGGGCCGTGCAAATATTCCCTGTCCCTCAGGGACGTTCTAAACTCACCTGTCCGTGGTTGGACGTTAAATTTCTACCCGTCCGAAATCTCTACATCACGCCCTTTCTAACTACGCTAATCTCGTCCCTCCCGACCGTCCGTCCCTACGCAACTCACTCAGCGACTCGCTCAGCGAGACCGTGACAGCGACAGATCCACTCTCGCACGCGAGCAACTGGACGAAGCAACTTTTTGACGTCCCTGTCCGCGCCTCTCTCCAATCTGTAACAGCGTTTTCAAATTAAAAGGTAATTTTTTTTTAAATCCGAATTAAATTAGTGTAAAATTCAGTAAATTAATAATAATTGTAGATTTAATTTGTTATTAAACGATTAGTGATATTTAATTTTATTAATTTGTTAATTGTCTTTTAGAAAAATTGATAAATTAGAGTTTATAGTTTAGAAAAATTGATTATTTTTAGGCTCATTTGATATAGTATAATTAATTTTGTTTGATCAAGAAATTATAATTTAGTTCACTAATCGTTTTTAGACTCATTATATTGATAAATTTTGTTCATTAATTTAGTTAATGTGGTGCAGATGCTATATACATGGTACAGATGTATATAGTTCATTAATTTAGTTAATTTTGTTCATTAATTTTGTTGGAGCAACCAAGTGCTCCAATAATTTAGTTAAGTAATTTAATAATTTAGAATCTATTATGAAATTGAATCGATTAGGTTTCATTTTATTAATTTGCAAGAATTGATAAATTAGATAATTTATACTTCTCAATTTAGTTATTCATGTGATTTTTAGAGTTAATAGGTAGTTGTTTTATTTAGTAATTTATTTAATAAATTTAGATTGTTCAGTAAATTTAGATTGTTATTAATTTTAGAGTTATATGAAATTATTGCAAAATATTATGCATGTAGAATGTCAAGTAGTCGTGGTCCATGTGACCCTGCAGATGCTCCAACTGCGAGTGAGAATTTTATAGATCCGTCGTTTTTCGCAAATAATTATAGCGATTTATTATGGATGCCACACAACCAACACAAGATTTTGCGGATAAACGATGATGTAAGTTACTGAATAAATCATATAATTTATTTTTTATAGAATGATATAAGTATTTAAATTACAGTATTTTATTTAAATTAATTTGTATGACATTGACAGGATTACAGAGATGTAGGGGTGGATGTTCGACATACCCGGACTGGGATTGCTTACCACGATCTGTGCAAACCATTCTTGCTAAGACTGGGCTTGTATCAAGTGTCTAATGAGAAACATAGTTATCGATCGGTCACTTCTCGCTGGTCTCGTGGAGCGATGGAGACCAGAGACTCACAGTTTTCATCTTGCAGTGGGAGAGATGACGAGTACCATTCAGGATGTTTCTTGTCTCTAATTTCCCACTTGGATGCAAATAATCCAGACCTGGCATACAAACGCCACTCACACCTACTGTTCTTGCAATCGACTACCAAGGTTGTTCTATTGCTTTGCGTGTATGTTATTTGAATATTTTTTTCCAATGTGGTAATGATTTATTTTCATTTTTAGAGCCTCTTTTGAAGAGTACTTTTTACCTATACCAAGTGAATCATCACTGTGTTGGGCCGTACCGAAGAAGCCAACATCTGCCTCTCGGAATCCTGAGGTGTCATTGAAGCTTGCCACCGGGTGAGGTGGTACTGGCTGGTGTGATTGTGCCGGTGTATCATGTGGGACATCCCCTTCGGAATCATCTTCATTATCCCAATCGGTGTCATTCTCACATGAGTCAACATCATCTTCATCATCACTTTGCGGCACATCATCAAGATTATCACAAGGATCGTGTACATCTAGCGGATCAACCCATGGATTGTACTCATTATTGCGTTCAGGAAAAGAACCACTGACCTCTGACGGATCAGCCCATGGACTGTGCTGATTATTGTATTCTGTCTGAACAGTCGGTGACAAATTGTTCACATCGGGATAAGGATCCAGATAAAGGTCTCGCCTCGGTGTTTGTTGTGTTTCATGGGGTTGGAAGTGACTAGAACCCGCATAGTTATCACTATATTGGGTCTGCCAAGGTTCTGGTTGTGTCAGATGCAGATAAAGGTCTCGTCTCGGTGTTTGTTTTGTCTGATAGGGTTGGAGGTGGCTAGGACTCGCATAGTTAGCACTGTATTGAGTCTGTCGAGGTTCTGGTTGTGCCTCTGGTACCATACTACCAGTGAATAACTGCAGTTGTCTTCCACCAATAATTGGAACCAACTCAATGTATAAATCGACATAACTATACTGGGTCTCAGCAAGCATACTTTGGTTATAAATACCTCTCCAAGTTTGACCGCACACGATTTCTATGCTCTCGTAATAACGTCGGGTTGTTGTACCAACATTAACCCGTGCATGTGCTTTGAGGCTGTACTCACTCTCGGAATATCCAAGTTGTTGATAAATTTCACCTTTCACATCGTGCTAAGATTGTTCACCAGTTACAGTCAATGCAAATTGAGAACTAATACTATACCGTACTCCACTTTTATTGTATTGTATTTCACCACCAAAATGAATCCTCAATATTAGCATGATTAATTTTTTTAATCAACTAGCCTACAAAATAACGAATAAATCATATATAATTTATTGTTGCAAAAAAATACTAATTAACTAATATATACAAAAAGTTTACCTGTTTGAGATTTTCAGACTGCAGAATGACAAAGCAACGAGAAATTTTGAAGCGAAATCAACTTGCAAAAGAAAAACACACTGCTATTAATAGTATATATTTAAAAATATTGGAAGAATGTTAACTGACAGAGCGCAATAGTATATATTTAAAAATATTGGAAGAGTGGTAACTGACAGAGCGCAGAGGAGCTGTGAATTTATATTGCTCTTGGACGGAAAATTCCGGCACTTCCCCACGGACTGGTGAGTTTGCAACGTCCTGAGGGACGAGAAAAATTCCAATGGCCCTGTTTTTTTTTTTTTTTTTTTGCATTTGTTAATTAGTGGTTAAGCCGGATCGTTAGTTAATTACGACGGACGTGAAAATTTTGTCCGTCCGTAGGGACGGGTCAAATTCACCCGTTCTATCTACTTTTCAAATTAAACCAAATATGTTCTCGATTTTTGATATTTTTTTAAATTAATTTCGATTATTAAAAATTTCGGCAGATTAAGTATTATAATTTGTGTGTTTCCTGTTGTGAGTAAAGAAAATGATATGGTAAGACATTATTAGAAATGGTATGACACGGTACACGATCACTAGCTTGGCTTTGAACAAAACAAAAATTTGCAGTATACTTTTTTGAATGAGGTTATGATACTATATTACAACGAGAAAGTATTCACTTACGCTATTTTTACACTATTTTTTAGTAACACAAAATTACATTATTCATTTTTAAAGTTCAAAGAGTCGATCTAAACCATTCAACATGTTGAATACATTAAAATGTGCTTGCATATCAAATTTACATTTTTTTTGAGTTTTTTACTATTTATTAAGATGGGTACAAAAATTCAATAGTCTGAAAACAACGATTTTGTAAAATACTTAATAAATATTAAAAATATTCAACAAATGTAAAATTTTGTCTCTAATCAATTTTAATATAGAGATCTCGTTGAATGGTTTGGATCGACTATTTGAACTTTGAAAACTTTAAAATAAACAGTGTAATTTTGTATCACCAAAAAATAGTGGAAGTGGAACCCTCCTTATAGTAACATACACAGTATCATAACCTCACTCAAACTCAAAAAAGTATACCGCAAAATTTTATTTTATTCAAAACCAAGTTGATTGTAAATGAAGTATACTGCAAATTTTTGTTTGTTCAAAGCCAAGTTGATTGTAAAAGAAGTGCTGTATATTTAAAGGTGGTCTATTATATAATGAACTGAAGGCAATCCAAACACGCAATTGCCAGTATAGGCATAGCAGAAAGGTATTCTGATTCTTCTTAAAAAGAAAATTGTATCGCTATCCCATTCTTTATTATTTGCACCCACCATACCAGTAGCCTGACTCCTCTTTGTGCCAAAATGTTATTTTTTTAACTTTAATTTTTTTTGTGGCATGTTGGAAAGGAATAAATGGAAATTAATGAATATACATTTGGATTTTTGGACCCATAAAAGCACCTTACCAGTACATTTATATTGGCCCACTAAGGCCTTGAAACAACATGTTTGCAAAAATTTTTTTGCTAATTTTAATGTTAGAAATTGGAATTTCCTTGGGCTATTTTAGTTGTTTAAATTTTAGTAAAACAATAATTATTTTGCTTGAACTTGAGTTGAGATGAATTGATCTATTGCAATTATTACCATCTTGATTAGTTTGATTGGAGATGAACATTTATATTTTAGAATGAAGTATTATTTTATAATTATTTTGAATATTAAGTATATTTTTATAATTTTTTCTAACAAATCATAAAAATAGAAGCATATGTCGGCAATCTTGCTTGATTCAGTAATTTATAATGGCTGTACTATATGAGGAGGGATCCACTTACAACATCTCATAATTAATATGATTTTTCAAAATCCAAACAGTCGATCCAATTCATAAAATTTTACAATTTTTTAATTTTCTTTTTTACTATTTATTTATTAAGATCATTACAAAATTTAATGCAACAATTGTAGCTATTTTATAATATGGTACAATATTAAAAAAGTAGTAAAAAAATTCAAAACACTATAAAATTTCATCCCAAGCATATTTTAGTATGAATATCATGTTGAGCAGTTCTAATTGAAAATTTAAATTTCAAAAATAAAAATATAAGATACGAGATATAATAAAATATGAAAGGTATGAGATATTAGAACCTCCTCCTATTATATATGATTTTGGGTTCGTTGAAACAAGAGTTTGTTTCCAAATCAAATTGGGTTGAAATTTAGTGAGCATAGCATTTGTTTGTAAAGAAATGCACTTTTAAGTTTAGTAGCCAATCATGTAATCAATAAGTCAAATAATTAACGTCTAGGCATTATTCTCATCTGTGTATTTTCAAAAGAAAGTCCTTAAGTCATAATCTTTTACACGTAGCAT
The DNA here is from genome assembly GCA_024447775.1 of Carex cristatella. Classification (NCBI taxonomy): domain Eukaryota; kingdom Viridiplantae; phylum Streptophyta; class Magnoliopsida; order Poales; family Cyperaceae; genus Carex; species Carex cristatella. Next base: position 5,771,268 of record JAJHPF010000007.1, read on the forward strand.
AATGAAAATAATATAGATTAGAAGAGGGTTCAAATACATCATTTTTTTGTGCCCCAATATACTACATATTCTTTATTTTTGTTTTTAAATTTTAAAAAGTCGATCTAAACCGCTCAACATGATATTCATAATAAAATATGCTTGGAGACCAAATTTTATATTCTTTTAGGATTTTTTTTACTATTTTTTATATAAGTACAAAATCACAGTTTTAAGGAGATTCTGGACCATCTGATAAAGTGATATTGTACTTATGAAAAAAAAAAGTAAAAAAAAATTCTAAAAAATATAAAATTTGGTCTTCAAATATGTTTTGTTATAAAGATAATGTTGAACAGTTCGAATCGACTATTCAGACTTTGAAAACAGAGATAAAAGATGTGAAACATATTGAAAAACAGAGATAAATATTGTGAAATATATTGGAACACAAAATAATGATGCATTTCAACCCTCCTCCATAGATTATTATGTGTAACAGCTTTATTTTAACATTTACATTTTTAACTTTTAAGTTATTAAATTTAACAATAAAAAACATACTGCAGACATAAAAAAATAAAGATATTTTAATCCTCTAATTTATTAGATATGATTTTGGGTTCGTTGAAACAAGAGTTTGTTTCCAAGTCAAATTGGGTTGAAATTTAGTGAGCATAGCAATTGTTTGTAAAGAAATGCACTTTTAAATTTAGAAGCCAATCATGTAGTTATTGGGATGGAGAGATAAGATGGGGATTGGAGATTTGGGTACGCCGCTGGCGCACCAGCATTAAAAACTCTGATACAAACGGAGGTGTTCACCTCCATTTTATCCTCTCCAGTTTCTATAGTCGGTTACTTTTATTTATTGGTAACTTGATGTCCTCAGTTGGGTTAATTGCAAGGCTGTTTCATTATATAATACAAACTTATTTTAATTCATGTTATAAGTTTGTTATTTGGTTGTTTTAATTCATATGTAGAGGTGTTTTTAGGTCCATACATGAATTAATAATCCAAATAAAATGAGGTAGTTAAAGAGAGTGATATTTCATCTAAATTGAGAAAATTATTTTAAAAATGATAAAGTGACTAAAAAACTTAATTAAGAAAAGTTAAAAGCTCCGTTATGAAATGGTAACATATCTTTTTTGGGTGTATTGTTGTCCTATCTCTTATAATGTTTTTTGTATTTTAGAGGATTAATAGAGGATTAATAGAGGATCTGACTGACCGTAAAAGATCATTTTTTATTTGCAAGAATGTTTTGTATAATATGTATGATTGTAAATTATTACTAAAATTCAAAATCCAATAGCACATAATTGCAAAAAAAATATCAAAATATCATTTAAAATAAAAGAAGATCAAAATATTTTACTGAAATAATCACAATTTTGAATAGTAAAACCTCGTAACAATAAAAAAAAACATAACACAAATTTGTAATCCAAATGAACAATCCTATTTATAATATGAATTATTCAAATTCTAAAATTTCATTCTCATCCATTTTTATCTCAAAAAAAAATCCTAAAAATTTCAACCCAATGCACTGGAGAGCTTCCAATTCTGTTGCACTGGAGATATTACAAACCATTCAGAGTATTAAAATTAAAAAAAGAGTTCATGTGAATGGATGCTTGGCACGTGTAATCCGAGCTGCACACACTTTATTTCATTTTTTTTTTTTAATAAAATCCCATAACTATTCAGCTTTAATTTCTTCTTCTCCCATCTTATTTTGTCTCCTCCTTTCAAACTCTTCTTTAGGGGCTCCACTCTGTGTTCTTCTTCAAAATCATCTCTCTCTCTTTCTCTCTGTGGGTTGTTTGTACTTGAAAGGTCATAGCTTTATGATCAGAAATGGAGGTAGATTATCAAGAGGTAAGCACTAATTCCTTCTAATCTTTTTAATTTCATGTGTAAATGTTTATAAAGATTCAATCTTTATGTGATGTGATAGGAATATATCAGAAATTCAAGAGGTGTTCAGCTATTTACATGTAGATGGGTACCTCTCTCCTCTGCTCCTAAAGCACTTGTCTTCCTCTGTCATGGTACTTTGTTTCATTAATTCAAGAAAAATAATTTTTTTTATTTATTAGTTGATTATTCTAAATTAGTTTTTTTTTTTATAATTTTCTAATATTTTTTTTTGCATGGTTGATTGATTTTATTACAGGGTATGGAATGGAATGCAGTGATTTTATGAAAGGTTAGAGTTTTATTTGTTACTAATTGAAATATTACTTTTACTTTTTTCTTTTATTTATATTTATATTTATTTCTCTTCAAACTTAATTTCCACAATTTAAACTATTTTGGTAAATGTTAAAGATGCCATTCAAATTCAGTTTCTTTTGAGAGAAACACGGAAATTAAATTGGAAAACTATATATCCAACTCATGCAAAGCATGATTTAGAGCTAAATTTATCTCTTTTTTTATTTAGAATTCCTATTAAGAGCTAATCTGTACCCAAATGATTCTTTTTTTTAGTGCTTATTATTTGTTATTGCACATAATTAAGCTTTATCAAATACTATAACAATTTAATATTAAATTTTTAATATAGCCGTTTTTTATCTAAATATAATTATTTTAATCTTGAATGCATAAATTTTTATTGTATAATGGTGATGATTTCCTTGCAAAAGCATCATCATCCATCAACTACTCCATTGATTAGTTTAAAAGCTTTCCATTGATAGCTCTCAAAAGGTAAGGTTAATTAAATGAAAATATAAAAAGTGTTTGTCTTGAAATAAAGGGGTTGCTGACATTAGACTTGCAAACGGGTCGGATATTATCTGACCATATCCGGATTCATATTAGAAAAATTAGATATGGATATTTTATATCCGAATATCCATATGAATACGGATATGTTTTTAAATTTTAATTATCCGTATCCGAATAATAGATATATAGTTTAATATATATTATGAAAAAAATTATGTTATTGACCATTATAAAAAGTGGATATATATATCCGTTTAACATCCAATCCATATTTGAATTTGTCTAATATCTGATCCGTATCCGTATCCGAAAAATAAAAGTGAATACAAATACGATTTTACCACTTTCCGATCCGTTTGCACCCCTTAACTGACATAGCACCAAATTACAATATCTTACAGAAAAACAAACAAATATTTTTGAAAAAAAATATATAACTACCCATCTAATCCGTTGGTTTGGTTCCTAACTTCCTAATTAACCTCATTAAAATATTTCTTCTCAGGTTTGTTATTATGTCTTTCTGATGTTAAATCAGATGAAAACAAAATAAGGTGAGTTAGGTAACCAAAAAAATTTGTCATATATCACCTATATATCAATTTTCTCTCACTTAAATTAAAGCATTCTTAAATGCACGCACACCCAAACACCCAAACAAACCCTAATTAATGTTTCTTTTTGGCAATCTAGTTTAATTTTCGTTATCATAATGCTTTCTTCTAGAAACATTCAACTTAATTTAAATCTTTGATATTAATTGTATAACTATTATATATGCACTAAGTTTTGTTGGAAGGTATGAAAAGCAAAAAAGAATTAATCATTCCAAATAGTAACCTAGTAGGTGCACCAAGTCAACTTTTTTGATGTGCTTTTATAAATTTATTTTGTAAGCATCTTTCCATTGTCATTTTTTGACATATAATAATACAAAGAAACAAAGAAATACAATTCATGGGTCCCGTATTTGTATTGTTTTGCTAAAGGAGATATGTATACAGTGGAGTCCACAAATTTCTATTCAAGATGGGACCCACAATCTGATACTGGTTGGTTGTCAGCCAGTGTGAAAGCATTTATTATTTGGGTATATCTTATCTACTCATGTTGTCACCATAAACAAATTTCAATTTCTAATGTTTTTTTTAAGGGGTCAAGGGAAATATATATTTTATATATTAATGTTTTAACTAATGTTTTCCTTGCATGTTCTCCAAAAATTTCTATTGCTAAGACATTTCTACAAGTATGATGTAGGGTTTGATTATTATTATTATTTTTTAAATTGACTATGACTTAGGTCCAACATAGACTTTCTGATTTGTAAATTTAAAATTTTTACCTTTTGATTTTGATAACAAAATTTGAAACTTTCTATTACTATTTAATATGTTGACAAGCATGTCTTCATCTTTTTTTGTTGCTAAAGGTTCCAATAATTAAAGCTTCTAGAAACTAAATTAATACATCTCCTAAACTTCATCTATATCTTTTAATTCTTTCTGTAAATAATGCAGCATTTTGATTTTATTTTTCAATGACATCAAGATTGAAAATATCAATTGATGTATTTATTTTTCAAATATTTGATGTTCATCTCATGAATATTAATTATATGTCTTAATTATATTCATCTACATAAATATTCAGTAATCTTATAATTAATACATTCTCCTTTTAGTACCAAGGAGAATGTATTAGGAGCAACTTCTTAGAACTAAAACTAATTATTTAGGAGCAAAAAACACACTTTTTTTTGTTTCGAGACTAATAAACAAGCCTAATTAAGTTTTTAAGGAACACAGTACTTGAACTAATGTATATATATACAAATTTTTTTTGCTAATTAATTAATTCTGGTGACCTAAATCTAATATCAAAATTTATTTTCACAAAAATACTTCAGAATGTGTTCTATTTGCTCTTTTAAAGAACTGTTCCAAGGGTAAAGTAGTGATGTGCTTAAATGAATGATGGGTTTATCATTCTTATTACTTTAGAAGCACATGATCAGGAACTGACGGTCGAGATTTATTGTGGTGGCAGCGTGCGGGTTAACACTTGCGACAGCAGGGTATGGTGCGTACGGCATAGATTATGAGGGTCATGGTCGATCCATGGGTGCCCGGTGCTACATCAGGAAATTCGATCATATCGTGTCTGATTGTGACCGTTTTTTCAAATCAATTTGCGGTAATTTCTACTACTATATTATACTCTTTTCCTTTCTTTTTTTCTTTAAAAAAATGATTTCTTAGTTTGAAACAATGCAAAATCTGTTCTCAGAATATTTAATTTGCTCATTTCTTGAAATTTGTATAAATTTAAAATTGAAGTTTGAAATTTAAATGTGAGACAGATAAGGAGGAGAATAGAAGAAAGAGTCGGTTTCTGTACGGAGAGTCGATGGGGGGTGCGGTCACGTTGCTGCTTCATAGAAAGGACCCCACTTTCTGGGATGGTGCTGTTCTTGTGGCCCCCATGTGTAAGGTATATATACATAGTGCAATTAATATAAAGAGTGAGGCTATGGTACTATGCATAGCACACATTGGTTTGTACTATGGAGCAATATCTGAACCGTTCCACGTGATCTTCATATTAAAATGTACTTGCATGATAAATTTTATATTTTTTAGAATTATTTTACTATTTGTTTTAGATAGTAGAAAATCGCTACTTTTGAATGGTTTCTAGAGAATGGTCTCTAGAAAAATAGATAAAAAAATTCTAAAAAATGTAAAATTTGAACTACAAGTATATTTTCATATGAAAATCATGTTGAACGGTTTGGACCGAGTATTTGGACTTTAAAAATAGATATTGATCCATAGTACGGACCAATATGCACTATGCATAGTACCATAGCCTCACTCTTAATATAAATACAAACTGATGGATATTTTATTAAACATAAAAGCACTCGTAAAATATCTCATCTGAACCCTTGCAATATTAAAATCCAGTGGAGGATGAAATTTAATTTTTGACTGTCAACATTTCTCAGTCTTCACATGTTGTTGCAGTGCACCACATCAGAAACCCAATTTGTAACCTAGCTGCATGCAAATCCTGTATTAGCTTAAATTTGAGTTCGTATATCAGCAAAAAAAAAAAAAAAAATGAGCTTTCTAGAAAGAGGGCCAAATTTGTCAATAGTACTGCTTATTCAAAGGAAAAAAATAAGAGAAAGTCAAAGAGGTTGGGTGCAAGTTTTAAATACTAGGGTAAATAACAGTATCTATGTTTGTTTGCATATATTTGGTTTTGTTATGCCAGCAATGGTATTTATAGTTGATAGTTGTAACTACTGGTTTCACCTTCAATTAATATGGGGGAATTTCATGTATACCCCCAAGACTTCGAAATTACGTATTCCCCCTCTAAAATTGATAATATCATATTTACACTTCTAAATTTAAGAAACTCACAAATTTACTCAATTTATTGTCTTTTCTATTAAAACTCATTTTAAATTTATAAAGTTCCCATTTTACCATTTTACCCTCTATTAACAGATATCAGAGAAAGTGAAGCCGCATCCTGTGGTGGTTTCATTTTTGACACAAATTGAAGAAATTATACCAAAGTGGAAAATTGTTCCGACAAAGGACGTGATCGACTCAGCTTTTAAAGACCCGATTAAGCGTGAAAAGGTCCCTCCTACTTTTCATATTTCTTTCCATTGCTATCTGAGCATATAGAAGGTATATGTAGTCACAGTAAAAAAACAAAGATTCCTCTAGAAAGAAGTTTTATCAGAAATTTAATAATGGATTTTGTAATACATGACTTATATTAGTCTTAAACTGAGGTCACCTAAACAAGTTGTACCTAATCTATCTATATATTGTTTTTCTTTTTCTTTTTGACAGATCAGAACCAACAAATTGATATACCAAGACAAGCCAAGACTAAAGACAGCACTTGAATTGCTTCGGACAAGTATGGACGTAGAGGATAGCTTATCAGAGGTATAGCATTCTCTCTTTTCTTCATTTAAATTCATGCAAATCTGTATTTTAATTCATTGAATTCCTATTATGAAGCTGCATTTTTATTTGTTAATGTTCACTTTTGTACTTGTTTTATTAGTTTATCTCTTTTAAACATATTTGATTAATATATTGATAGGTGAAGCTGCCATTCTTTGTATTACATGGGGAGGCCGATACGGTAACTGACCCAGAAGTAAGCCGTGCATTATACGAGCGAGCAAGCAGTTCTGACAAGACTATAAAGCTATACCCGGGAATGTGGCATGGGTTGACAGCTGGGGAACCTGACGACAATGTACAACTTGTTTTTGCTGACATCATCGCCTGGCTTGACCGAAGGAGCTTCAAATGGGCCACTGACCGAACCCGTGAAGTTGTGATTGAACCGAGTGATTGTGAGACTGTTAGTCCTGATGCATCTGACAAGAAGCATCAGAGGCGGTTTCTCTGCGGGTTGAAGAGTCGTACACAACATCACTCGGCTATGTGAGCGGGTTGGAATGGCATAGTCATTTTGTCGAACATCTTCCATGAAGAATAATAATAGGTGGTATAGAAATACAAGCATAATGTAATGAGCCTAGATTAGAAGGGGTTCATTAATCAGCATAAATTCACTACTGTTAGTGATAATTTGCAGAGAACATTTTGTTTTTTATTTGTTTCAAATTTAGCTGTGGTGATTTGCAATTTGTTGCTATTACTAATATTGGTAAAAATTAACCTAGGCATTAATAATGTTTAATACAAAGTTCACAACGCTAGAAGATTAAAAAAAAATGTAGTTTAAATTGGGCTGTTAATGGGCTTTCTTCATGAGATATTTTTCTATAAATTGATCTTAGAACAATACAAGCAAGCAAAATGCCTCTCATGGGTTCCATGACAGGCTCATATAAAATAAATTTTGGGCCTAAATGTTGGCCTCTTTTATAGTTATGTTAACATAAATTGGAAAGTTTAAATCCCAGTATATATATTTCTAGAAATAAATAATGTTCAGCTTCTTTCGTTTGAGCTTCAGAGAAACATTCTTTAAACTAAAGAGAATCAAACTCATGAAATTACAACTATTGATGGTGATACAACACAATATATACTAGTAACAAAAGACCTAAAATACACCTCAAGAAATTCAAAACCAAAGCCTACTAACATGTCTAGTTTTGGTCACCGAAAATGCGTTTGCGGAAGTCGGTGACCATCAAAGGAAGGCCTTCATGGAGGGAGATCTTGGGTTCCCAACCGAGCATCTCCTTGGCACGCGTGATGTCGGGTTTTCTCTTGTGTGGGTCATCTTCTGTGTTGGGTCTGAACTCGATCTTCGCCTCTGGGTCAATCGTGTCTTGAACTACCTTGGCAAGTTCTAGCATGGTAAACTCGCCCGGGTTGCCTAGGTTGAACGGGCCCACGTGGTCTCCTTCCATTAGCCGCATCAATCCCTCCACCTGTGTATAATATTTAAGCAATTATTGTGATGACTAGAGACATGTTGATCTTTCAGGAAATAAAATTTGTATTAATGCAGAGAAATTTACCAGATCGGAGACGTATTGGAAACTTCTGGTTTGTTTTCCATTGCCGTAAACTGTCATCGGTTCCTTTCTCAGTGCCTGAACCAGTAATTAAACAAGAACTAATTAAGTTGTTACATGTATTAATGAGAACATCTAAGAAAGTATCAGAGAATCGAAAGCATGGAAAGAAAGGACCGAGAAGAGAATATATAGACCTGTGCAACAAAGTTACTGACAACACGGCCATCATCGATACACATGCGGGGCCCATAGGTGTTGAAGATCCTTGCTATCCTCACCTAGATAGAGATATATAAGGCATTATGTAGCAATATATATTATCACACATTATCTATGGTACCTGACTACAGATTACAGATTAAGAAACAATTTGCCTATTTTTGAAGATTTAAGTAAAATGACTCTCTGACTAACCAAATTAATTAAAAGAGGAGGACAACAAAAATATATACCTCAAGATTAGCACTGCGATGATAGTCCATGGTTAATGTCTCAGCTGTGCGCTTTCCCTCGTCATAGCAGCTCCGGACGCCTGCCATGCGGTGTGGGCCATGTTATCAGTTCAAGTTAAAATTTTGATTTTGAATTCTGAAAATTAATTAAAGTAAGAAGAATTAATTAAGGTAATTAATGTAACAATTTCAGATATGTATGTACCGATCGGGTTGACGTTGCCCCAGTAGGTCTCGACCTGGGGGTGCTGGAGAGGATCGCCGTATACCTCCGAGGTGCTCGTTAGAAGAAACCGAGCGCCGACCCGCTTCGCCAGACCCAGCATGTTCAGTGTCCCCACCACATTAGTCTTGTGTTATAGTGTTAAGGAAAGTTCATCTTTTTCTCATTAAAATTAGAAGGAAATTACAAAAAACAAACAAACAAACTGCAGTCTGGACTTGTTAGATTTTTCATAATAAACCTTGTCAAGATATGATTATTTGTTCAAGAATGCTTACAGTTAGTTCATGTTAAAGCAATATTCAGGTCAATGTGGCAATTTAATTTCAATTGGAGGACTGGTGCTGTCCATTTTCAACCTCGATGGAGGGACTTGTAAAAGTGTGTGTTTTTTTATTATTTCTCTTTTTAAGTGAGCATGTGCATGCAGCATGTTCACCATTTGTGATTGGTACGCAACAGGAGAATGAATCTGTATCATACGATGAATGATGTTTCAAGATTTGTGCGAATCTTTGCGAAGTGCATTTACAAATGATAACAGAACTAAAAAGTTCTGGATCCTTGTGCATGCAGGCATGCAGCATGCACTCAATTTAAAATTAAATAACAACTGCAGATGTCCTTTTTGGTTGACTCGGATCTAGACCCTTCAATCTCCCTTCATTAATTGGTTCTCATATTTAAATGTGAAAGATATATATATTCATCATTTTCTAAAGAAGATATCTAGATTTTTAAATATTTTAACAGCTCTATGCTCAACGGCGATTCAGAATTTTGATCAGAGAGACAAAAAAAATAGTGAATCGGATTTAAATAGCTAAACTTTTAATCGGATACTATATAAAATGCTCCGATTTATAATTTTCAATGCTCTAAACTTTTAATCATAATTATCATTTATAAGCTCTAACCAAACTAACAAATAATTATTACTAATTAAGATGAATGCATGCACTATGCATTATTCAGATATCTAGTCAGAATGAATGTATATAGGATGAACATTGAGCACATCTATGTACATAAAAATAAATTCTACAAGTTGCATGCATTCAAATGAAACAAAGTAAAATTGAAAATTCTCAATAAATACAATTGTCCATAAGTAATTAAATGCTTTTAATTGAGTTATTTATTAGCATTGCCCCCACTAATTAATGAAATTTAAATATGCAAAAGGAACAATGTACGTAAAAGCGCCAAATATTTTTTGAAAAATTGCGGAAAGCCCCTCGTAAATAAAGTAAATAAATAACTGCCTAGTCCTACCCTATATTATATTAACAAATTGAGCTCCTACATCTTAGCCTCCCACTAGAAAGAAGACTCTAAATATTCAATAATCAAAAATTAAAAAAAGCACCAAAATCAGAATATACCCAATAGGAAATTACCACATGATATTTATAAAGTATGTCAAATATATACAAAATTTATATAAAAAAAGATATTACCATGATGAGAAAAAGGATATGATAGTCTTCACCGGGTTGTACTTGTAATGCACCGGCGAAGCCGGGCACGCGAGGTGGTAGATCTGATCCACTTCCAAGAGAATCGGTTCAACCACGTCGTGCCTAATCAGCTCGAAGTTCGGGTTGCCCAAATGGTGTAGCAAGTTCTCCTTCTTTCCGGTGAAGAAATTGTCGACTACAATCACGTGGTCCCCACGTTCAATCAGCCGGTCCACTAGGTGGGATCCTACGAAACCAGCCCCACCCGTCACCACGATCCTCAAACCCTTCTTCTTCAATCCTAGCGGCACTTTACTTCCCACGTAATGCCTGTACGATTTGGATCCAGATAGAGCGCCCGTCTCAGTGACTGACACATGGGACCCGTACAATGATTCTGAGGATTGTGGGGCCACTGAGGGGCGAAGGAGGAAAAAGAGAGAGGCGAGGAGCATCCCAACGAGAGAGAATGAAAGGCGTTGCTCAGAGATGAGGTACCGACCAATGCGGGTCACCCACGTCAGCCTCTTGATGGGTTTGGGGGAGTAGATTGACGGGTTGGATTGCGAATCATACCCGCCACGGAATGTAAGCTCCGAGGAGCCCATTGTGGTTTCAAAGATTTTTGGGGGACTTTTTAAAAAATAACTGCTTCACCTCATCACCTCAGACGTGAGAGCTAGAAGAGATGTGAATGGGCGTCTAATGAAGTAAATTTTTGAAAGAAGAATGAAAAGTAAGAGTAGGGGTATGGTGAACCGTTGGAGGTTGTCTAATATTATGTAGATAACCTTTAAACAATCTTTATTTGAATGTACGCCCTTGCTTTTGAGAGAATTCATATCAAGGTAACATAATTTTGTTGGCTTAGATATATGGACCGTTTGATTAGAACCCGCACGAATATTAATTAATGGGACCTGTGCATTCCATTTTGGACCGTATTGTTTAGGATTTTGATCAAACAGTCTATCTAAACAGAAATATTCTACTACCTTAGAGAATATGGATTTAGAACTAGAAGAGTTTTGTTTTCAAAATCTAACGGTCAATCTAAACCGTTTAACATAGTTTCCATATGACTATGTAATTGTTAACTAAAGTTTACATTTTTGAAAATATTTTTACTATTTTTTAAATGAGTATAAAATCATTGTTTTTGAATGGTGGATAATTTTTAAATTAAGTGATTTTCTCGGATTTTTTTTTTTACCACTCTAAAAAATCGGATAAAAATAAAAACCACCCTCACCCGAGTTATGTCAAAAATAACACTCCCGCGGACTGAATCTGCGTATCCAGATAGACCGGATACGCGAACTGAGAGGACGGATCTGAATCCGCGGACTGAATCCGCAGAACAGCGGATACGCGGACTCAGTCTGCGGAACCGCACAAGAGAATCTTTAATTACGCGGACTGGTCAGAATTCACTTCCTCTCTCTTACGTCACAAGGGAATCTTTTATAATTATTGAATCCGGACCATTCCTTTTAACTTGGCACGAATCTCAAAGTCCAATCTTTTTAACTTGGCACGAATCTCAAAGTCATCTCAATTGTTAAATTCATATATATTGAATTTATATAGTATCAGACTGGGTACGCGGACTCAGTTCGCGAATCCGGATCCAGTCCATCTGGATACGCGGATTGAGTCCGCGGGAGTGGTATTTTTAACAGAACTCGGATGAGGATGCTTTTTATTTAATTACGATTTTTCAGTGTGGTAAAAAAAAAAAATCCGGTGATTTTCTACCTCTACCTCTATTTATATTACATCTACATTAGAAAACAATTATTAAAAGAAGGAAATTATTATATTTCTGATGAAGCATAATATAGATATCTGGTGGGCATATAAGAAAAATTAATTTTACTAATAAATTTCAAAAGCCGTCGATGTGTTGCTATTCGGCCACGTGGACCCCGATTAGACTGATAAATTATGATTAAATATTGACGGCGTGATTGACGCTGTCAGTGCCAAATTCGGTACCCTTCCTATTCAGATAATTTTCAAACTTAACGGCCGTTGACCTGTCACGTTTGATGCAATGACCGATTTACCCTCCACTGATCTAGTAGGTTAGCTATCTAGAGTGCAGGCAGATTAGATATTATTTGTCCGTATATGAAAATTAGATATGGATGTTTGACTCTATAATAAATTAATTCGAAACTTTAAAATTTTGACATGTAGACGCAACACTCATTAAGTAGAAGGGTTTCAACGATTTGGATTCATCGTTTAAAGTCGATTTGATATATTTTAGAGTCAAGTTCGCAAGAGATTTGGTGAACTTAGGAGCACCCTAGTTCTACTCATGTATATATGCACCTATATTCAATATTAGATCCATATTTGTACGTATCTGTTTAATATCCGATTTGTATCTTAAAAATAAAAGTAAATACGGATATAATTTATATCTATCTGATTCGTATCCAATTCATTTGCACCCCTAGGCCCTAGATCTAGATCTCATAAATTTACCAATTTTCATTACCATAATTTTTTAATTTCCCATTAGAATTTCACATGAGCAAATCTACGGAGCGATTTGGGTTTGCTCCTGGATCCGCTAATGGCAACGAAGCACATGTGAGAATATCCTGTCAGATAAATTAATTTCCGGTATTACCCTTATACATTTTATTACAGTTACGGTACTGTTGTCTGCTATCTCCCGCCACATGGAATGCGAAGATTCTTCTTCAAGTTCATTACATTTTACTGTGTCACTCCATTTCTACTTAACTGGAGATCTCCATTTAAACAACAATTGAATTATTCTACAAATTTGTCAGATCGAATAACTTGCATCAATTTATTAGATTTGTGCAAGAAATTTAGAATCAAATTTAGGGAGTGAAGGATGGTCCCATGAGCGCATCGTACTAAAAGAAAGAAAAGAAAAGTGGTAATTTTGTTTTTTACTTTTTAAATTAATACATTTTTTTATAATTTAACTAGAAATAATTTAAAATTGGTTAAGCAATTAATCGGTAAATAAGAAACTATTGCAAGAGTTAAGAGACAAATAAGATAAATTTAAAACTTAAGAGGTAAATAAGTAATTGGAGATGTCTTGAAAAACAAATTAATCTAATTAAATTAACAAATTACTAAACAACACAAATTAATACAATCAAATTTAATTGCACAATTACTCCGAAAGGGGTTTTAAACCATCAAAGAAATACTTGTTGAAGCAATCCATTTCATTCTTAGGAAATGCAATTCCAATCTCCACCCCTCCTTCCTCGTTTCTGCTCTCCGCCACTGACATGGCGCCCGTCTTCACCACCGACACAACTTCAACCTTCGTTGGCCTCCCTAGTCCGAAATCAACATCATAGACTTTAAACTTTGGTGATCCGGCTACGCTGAGAACCGGCACTCCGCTAAATGTTGCCCATTCATCCAGCAAATTCCTAAACATTTTCAATCTTTCACTTAACTGATCGATGGCATTGCCCACAGCTTTAGCCGCCACAATCACGCCATTATCCTCAATTAAATTAGCAGCATTGGCCACGGCGATGCATGATCCGACACAATTCCCAAAGTACTCCATCGGTAAAGGCGGTTGTATTCGTGCTCTAAAATCAGCCGGTATTCCAATACAAACTCTCTTGGTGCTGTCTATGCGCTTTGCTCGGACAAAGCCGGTCCAAACATAAGCAAACGTAACGATTATTGTCGAGCAACGGAAAGAGGTGTTTCTTTGCTCTGCTTTAGCCAAAACTAGTTGCTTAAGCCTTTGGATTTGCTCTTGCTTTAGTGTGAATGTGGCTAGAACGAGCTCAGAAGGTTTGCTGGCAGGCGAGGAGCCCTTTGGAGCAGATTTAAGAATGTTTTGGACTTGATTGTATAAAAAGGAATAATTATTAGAAGGATCAGAAATTAATTTTCGATCAAAAACTGGGGCTCGGGAAGTTACCGAATCTCCTGACAAACATGTTTCAGCCCATGTGTGCATAAATTGCATGGAGGATGTTCCATCGCACGCTGTATGATGAACCGATATCCCAATAACTATACCCTTGTCAGGGAAGACCGTCACTTGCACGGCTAAAAGCATTTGTAACTCCTCCGATTTAGGTAACTCCGGTACTAAGCAATGAAGTTGCAAAACATCACGTTCATGATCGCTTGCTAGATGTTCAAACTCAAACTGGCCATTGCACTCTACCACAGTGAACGACACTGCATCACCCTCGACGTAGTAATGTTCGAGCTTGTCGTCAGTTCCGGGAGTTTGACGATAACCACCAGCTAAGGGATAGAATGTCTTGAGTGCTAGTGAGAGGGAAGATTTGAGAGAGGGAAGAAGTGAGGAGAGGAAATGGGTGGTGGAATGAGGGTAAGGGTAGAAGAAGAGCCGTTCGACCGGAGGCACAATTCTCCAGAAGACGTCGAAATAGGTGAACGGGAGAATTGCATGGTCGGGTGTCGTGCCTGGAGGTGGCGCCACCCGGCATGACTCTATGATTTTTAGAGGAAGATGAGTTGATACCATTTTTATTGATGAATGCCAATTTGAATTGTGATGCAGAAATAACTTGAATGACAAACAATTCTTATAATAGGCTTTTGCAAATCAATGGTGGAGGTGAATTTCAGAGAAAGGAGACCAGTTTGTTATATAGCGGATAGAGATGGCTTGTGATAGGGCATAATTTTTATTTATGAAAAATATTTGAATATAATTAGGATTATAGATGAATTGTCTTCAGATTATAATCTCATAGCAAAATCAAACAGATTTTTCCGTTTCTCTAGATAATTTTATTGGCATGGGTGATACACTCTAGGGGTGGCAAAAAAATTCATATCTCGTAATTCGATCATGATTAACATATGACTTACTCACTAACAATTCGCTCATTACTGGACCGAGTTGTTAATGAGCCAGCTCGTTAGTGGTTTGGTTCACACATTAAACAAGTTCAAGCTAGGATTGCTCGCTCGCTCGCTAGCTCGCAGGCTAGCTTGGTTAAGTGTGAATTTGTATGAATTTGTGTGCATTTTACGCTGTCTAGTTTAGTCCAGTTTAGTTCAAAATGTTTGTAAAATTATTTTCTTTTTAAAATAAGATCCAGCCAGACCTAACTCACCAGCTCAGTCTAGGTTGGAGCGAGCTGTCTCATGACAATTACAAATTAAAATTTCAGTTCGACCCCTTAAATTCATCTCATAGAAAAATCAAAAAGATGTTTAGATAATTTTATGTGGCATGCATGGGTGATACAATCATATCCCAAAACGAAATTTCTTTGTCGATTCCTTTAGAATTGATGCAAATTAAGAACCGAATTCTTTTTTCGATTTTTCTATGAAGAGATCATTTTTTGTGTGTAATTCATCTATTATCTTATAAATTCTGTGATAGAATAGATCATGTCTGTCCAAAAGTTTGTTTGACTAACATCATTAATATCTGACCACAATTAGAAACAAACGGACCATACTCTTAGTATTATATATATATATATCTTCTAGAAGCATATGTATATATATTGTATATATGTTACGGCTGTTGTTTGCCTACAAATATAATATTGAAAAGTCTTAGTTGACTCGAGAAAGTAATGTCACCAGTGACGTCTGATTTCCATTACCTTAATATTTTAGTTAAGGATTGACAGAATCTTTCTTTTGCTACGTGAAGAGAGGACTAATAATGACTTCATTATCGATCTGTCTTTCATGAACACCGTCTATTTGTTTGATATCAGAGATTGCATATATTAATTACTATAAAAGTGTTTTTTTTTTTACTGACGGTATCTTCACAAATATTCTGATATGTTAAAAAATAACAATTTTTATCGGTGTATTCTCGTAAATAGTCACTTTTTATCCAAACAGTGACTATTTTTTGTAATATATTTATAATTGTTATATTTATATTTATTAGAAATATCTATGTCCATATATTTTAACTATTATAGATTAAAATTCTGCCTCCATTACATCTACGTTAGAAAAAAACAATTATTAAAAGAGGAAAATTATTTTATTTCTGGTAAAGTATAATAAAGATATGTGGTAGGCATATAAGAAAAATTAATTTAAATAAAAAAATCTGAAAACCATGTGGATGTAGGAGTGTCAGTGAGTACAATACAGATAGAGTGAAAGCATTTTCATATCAACAGATTTGGTCTTATCTCAAGGTGGATCTACTTAGATCCAATTAATGAGGGTTAATTGTTCCCCATTTAATTTTTTTTTTATATTTATGTTGAATTTTCTATATAATTAAGTAGAAAATGTCATGATACGGTAACATTGACTCTTATTTTTTGAATAATTTTTTTATATAATTGATCTCCATAGTTCGAAATTTTTTATATGATTTGTCTCATACGTATTTGACAACCCCCCCCCCTTTTACACATATTGGAGATGATACACGCCCTCAAATCTGAATTCGCATCCTCTGAGATATCTCAAACTTTGAGTGTTTTCTTTTTAAATCTCAACCGTTCAATTATGTTTTGCACGAATCTCAAAGCACAAATAATTATGCCACCTGCACTATCTCCTAATAGGCACCATACACGTCGGTCAAGCAAGTCCTCAAATTCAGGGGCCGAGCTACAAGATTTTGAAAACCCTGTTGTAATTTATTATTTTATCAAAATATTGTATATATTGTTAAATTTATTATTTTTTTTGTATATTAATATAAATTTCGGTAATAAAGATATGTAGTAGGCATATAAGCAAAATTAATTTAAATAAAAAAAAATCTGAAAACCATGTGGATGTAGGAGAGTGACAATGAGTACAATACGGGTAGAGTGAAAGCATTTTTATATCAATAGATTTGGTCTTATCTCAAGGTGGATCTACTTAGATCCTATGAGGATTAATTGTCCCCCATTTAATTTAATTTTTTTTGTATTTATGTTGAATTTTCTATATAATTCAGTGTAAATATATCATGATACGGTAACATTAACTCTTATTTTTTGGATAATTTTTTTATATAATTGATCCCCATAGTTCGAATTTTTTTATATGATTGGCCTCATACGTATTTGACCTCCATTGTTCGAAAGTCTAGCTCTGCCCCTGGTCTTACCTATATTCTACCCGTATTCATTAAGAATTTATCTTACACTCTTATAAGTTAAAATTATCGAGTAACGAAACGGTAACAGGGAATAAAGAATATTACTAATATAATAATTAGTTTTATTATATTTTGCAAATAGAATATCAAAATTATTCAAAACTTGTTCATTTTGTACATACACAATCACATTACTAATAAAAAAATTGTGCAATCAATTCCAACTAAATTGTTTTATTTATAAAGCAAGATACTTAAAAAACACGAATATCTCTTTGAATAAATTCAATTAATTAACTAAATAACAAGACATACAAATAAAAGTAATATGTTTAATATTATTTTTATAACAAAAAAACATACACTAAATAACGGAACTATATTACTTATTATTGCTCAAACATTATCATATGAAATATCATGCAAATAAATTTTTCCATCACTAATTACTACGCAAATAAAGTATCATTGACACCCCTAAGTCGATGGTGGGTTGCTATTCGGCCACGTGGACCTCGATTAAACTGATAAATAAATTCTGATTAAATATTGACGGCGTTAATGACCGACCACGTTTGATGCAATGACCAATTTACCCTCAGCCGATCTCCTAGGCGAGTTTATTTTTCAGGATTTTCCATTTTATTAGAGGATTATAAACTTTTATTTTTTATATTACCTTTAAAAAAAACTAATATTAATATTATATCACCATTATGCGAAAGTTAAGTATAGTTGTCATATACTTTAACATCAATCTAATTCGGTTTAATATAGTTGACATATAATTACACATGAATTTTTTTAATATTAGTTTAGTTTTAAAAAAGTGCCCACAATGTCCCTCTGTTCTGGTTTGTGAAACAAAAAAGCAATATTTTTATTTCTAACAAAAATTAAACTTCGATATCAGACAATTAATTACTAATAAAATCCTTCACCATAATTTCCGAAATTCGAGAACTAGCCTTTGATCTAGTGGTTAAGGCACATGGTCTCTATGTGAGAGGTCATGGGTTCGAAACCCAGATGTGAGAAATCCTTTGTTGTAATAACAAATGTACTAAATAGTTAGGTGGCTTAACTTTCAACTTTTACTCAAAAAAAAAAAAAAAAAAAAGAAAATTCAAACTCACGGAATAGCATATTTAAACGAATCATGAAAAATGTAGTAAAAAAAAAAACATACATTATAAACAAAAGGGAAATCTTGGAATATTGTCGAATTAGAATTAATTATTTTTATCTTGAATTTTTAGAAAATAATACAAATATTCAGGATTAAAAATTTCACAACATTTAGATATACATGACTGTTAAATGCATGTGCATGATGATTTTAACTGAACACATGCATTTACAGTATAGGAAAAAAAATACTTGATATTTAATATATTTTTATAATACGTATGCATGATTTAATGAATCCATATGTTTAATATAAAAGCCAGCATATCATTCTCAAAATTATAAAATAAAAACTATCAGTGTTACGTTTTACAAATCAGCAAATTAAGTTCAAAATATAAGTCATCTGTGAGAAGTGACAACGGAGCGATTTGGGTTTGGATCCGCTAAAGGCAACGAAGCCCATGTAAGCCGAAATTTTTATTCATAATATTAAAATAATACAAATTAAAAGACATAACATAACATTGGTAGAATTTCAAAATATGTCATTTCTGCTGGATCATCGTGCGAAATACATGACTATGACTTTTCTTTTAACTTTGCACGAATCTCAAAGTCCAAATAATACTGCTCCAGTGCTAGCTTGAATCTCAAAGTGGCTGAGAGTAAATCTCAAACTTTGAGTGTTTTTTTTTTGAAAAATCGCAACCGTTCAAATATGTGCTACACGAATCTCAGTGCACAAATAATACTGGTCCCTGCGCTATCTCCGAATAGGCACCGTATACATTGGTCACGCAAAAATTGAGATATCTCAGAGATACGCACTCCTCAAATTCATGCATAATAGGCCTCTTGCTTATCTTTGGTTGGGCTTTCTGCCTCCATGTACTGGACTGGGCCTTTCATCTCTATCTAATTTTGTCTACAGCCCACCGCTAATTCTCTCAAACATTTTCGCATACATCCGCATCACCTGCGAGTACTTGAGGTAATACTGCCCCCTTGAACTAGCCCGAATCCCAAAGCGGTGAAATTAAATCTCAAATCAGGCCCATCCTCTACAGTATTGGAGAGGAGTTGAATCCCTACATGACAGGTTAATTGGTAGCTAGCTAAAGTTATTTTAGTTGGGAGGACAAATTATTTTTTTAACCGATTTGGTCCACTTAATATGCCAAATCCAAAATATATCTAGCAGTATTGTTCTAAACTTCTAATGGTCTAATCCTCTACCTCTTTATAGGTCATCTGTCTCTAGGGGTGTTCAACCGGTCGGTTCGGTTCAAACTGAACTAAAATAATTAAACTAAACTTTTTTTCGGATTTTTGAAAACCCAACCAAACTGACCGGACTAAAATAGCAAACTGAATTAAAACCGAACCAATTAAACCGATTTAAACTTCGGTTTGTTCGGTTGAACCGAATAGAGGAATTCAATGTCAAAAAATCAAAACTCAATACACCAATACAGTTAGAATTTCACAGAAATAAAAATCAAGATACCATTACACATGTTCAATTTCATACAAATACCATTACACAGGTTCAATTTCATACAAACACGTAGATTCAAAACCGAAAATGAACCAAAATAATATACGAAGTCTCGAAGTATTAATAAAATTGGACGGTTCAGTTTATTCAGTTTTGAAAATCCAAAACCGAACCGAACCATTTAAACTGAAGTTTTCCAGTTCAATTTAAAACCAAATAAACCGAATCATTTGAACACCCCTATCTGTCTCAGACCTTTTTTTCGTCTAAATTTTGTTTGCATAATTTGAGGCAAATTGGAGACCCTTGGAATTATTTATTTGTGCAATATAAATAATTTGTAGTAAAAGTAATAAATAAATCTTTGAGTTATTGGCAAATTAATTTTATCAAAGGTCCAGTGGTGGTTTCATAAGCACCACTACCAGTCATCCAAAAATTTTATTTTTATCATTAAAAAAATTAAATCAAATATGTACAAATTCTTATAAATTTTATTTTTGACAGCAGTTTGAAACTGCATTTTTTTTTTGTTCAGAGGATACGCACTCCAATTTGAATTTATATATTGTGTGGAATATTTAATTTTATTTGGACATCGGACGACCATTGAATCTCCTTTACATTTATTAAATCATAGATCATGAAGCAATCGGACGGCTAGCAAATTGCAGCAGATAAACGTAGTTGCAGAGGATCCCAATACTTGGAACTGCCGACATTCAATTTGTGTCTACAGTTTCAAATTGCGGGACGTCGTAAAAATAAAATTTATCAGATATTATTGTAATTATTTGATTGTTTTTATGAATGGTAAAAATAAAAATTTCAGATCAGTAATTGTGAATTCCTTGGTAATATGTGTGCTTGTAATCTTAAACACAATTGCCATTCTGTATTTGGATATCAGTAATATTTAGTTATACAATCACAACTACTTGGTACCAATACCAGAAAAAACAACTCATTGTGGTTGTATATATAACAGTCGATTTAAAGTATTTACACTTCACCAAAATATCAGTCCACCGTCCACCTTAATACATTTCGTATCAAAATTGAGATCACCTCTAAAAAAATACTAATCATAAACTATACATCATATATCTTTTTGTTTTTTTTTCAAAATTTTCATTGAATTCATGTCCAAAGCAAACAAAAGTGCACATTCAAAAATGAGCTCCAATATACATATACGGTTCTTTATTATTAAAAAACACTACTACAGAATGGCGCTTCCTACACTGTGGTTGTACACGGATTTTCTCAGTTTTATGTAAAACCGTGTACCAAATAGGATTTTTCCAATGATCAATGATATCTCTAAGAATCCCACACGGATATTTCATTAAAAAACAGTGTTTCAAAAAAGCCGTTTGAAATTTACATTTCCTATACGGATATTTAGTTAAATATCCGTGTAGGAATTGTATGAGAGCTACACGGAGATTTATTTAAATATCCGTGTTAGGAGAGTTATTTGTACACGTATTTTTATTTAAATAGCTGTGTATATATGTCGATAGAGTTACACGGTTTAATATCTAAATAGCCGTGTAGAAAGGTCATCTAGGGTTTCAGCTGAAATAAAAAGCTTCTCTTCCAGCGCCGTTTTGATCACTCTCTAGATCTCTACGAGGCACATAAGAGTTTAGGAAAGATCACTCTCTCTACACGGATTAAGGAGATATAGGATTCAAAGTTTCTCCTCCATTGATTTTACTTTGAGATGGAGGATTCAAAGTATTTCCTCCCTATTGGAGGTAGAGGAAATGACACTGAATCCTCCATCTCAGAGTAAAATTAACGGAGGAAAAATTCAGCTGAAATTCAAAGTTTCTCTTCCAGCGCCGTTTTGATCACTCTCTCTACGAGGCACAAATGAGTTTAGGTCCTTATGTAGTAGTGTGCGCTTGCATTTGTGGGTACGTAAGAGAAAAGAAAATATTCATTTGTGTGCGCTGAAATTCAAAGATCACTCGCGGCTTCCTAAACCCACAGGTGCAACCGCACACTGCTACAATAGGACCTGCAAAATTGCAAATCAACCAAATTAACCAAATAGAGGCTACCTAAAAAAAAAAAAAAAAAAGAACAATCCTACACGGATATTTAATTAAATATCCGTGTCGGAATGGTTTGTTGTGATTTTTTATGAAGAGCATTAATTTTACATTTTGCATTTTATGTCATATTTTGACGAGTTCCTTTTAGGAATTATGAATATTTTGATAAGTCCTTTTTTTATGGAAAGCAATAAATTATACAAAATATAGATTAAATTCCCGCGCGATGTTTGGACTACCTTAAGTAAACCCTAAACCCTTCAGATTCATAAAGGATTTTGTGCAGAAATCCGTGTAGCTATCTATCATCCTACACGGATATTCAGTTAAATATCCGTGTAGGATAGCCCACGGATGTGAAATTTTATTAAATATGATATAATATAAATATTTTATTATATTATTCATATTCCTACACGGATATGTAGTTAAATATCCGTGTAGGATTCCCTTTTTTTATTTTTTTTAAATTTCACATTTTGATTATTTAAATATAAAAATGAACTTATGGATGTTTTCATTGCTGTGAGGCTCTTTAAATATTCATTCTTATAAATTAAGAAATGTATTCATTTAGATATGAACTTTGTAAATATTAATTTCTTTATAATTTATGTATTCATTCTTGTACACTATTTTACAAATAAAAATATTCATCACTGTGTTAGAAATATTAAATATTAACAAATTAAAAATTGTACAACTAATACAAAAAATAAATTCAAAAGAACATAAATGTAAACAAGTAAACTTTCATATATTACTACTGGTAAATATTACAAAAGTTTCCAAAAATTTGATATAATAAAACTAAAAAAAAAAAGAAACTCTAAACAACATATTTTTTCTTTGTCCGACGAATGTAGGGCTTCGGTGGCGGATGGCCCCTAGGGCTGCGACGTGGGTGTGTCGGCCATGGTAGCCATGGCCAACTTCTGGGATAACCTGGTGGTGGTCGTTCGTACCCGGATGGGATCCAAGGCACTGGCATGAAATCCTCTGGAATTGGTGGTAGTGCGAGAACAGGTGGTGGTGGCGCCTCAATAGGTTGTTCTTCTGTGATACACGACATTTCTTCACTTAGAGAAAGATAGGTTTAAGAGAGGAACCGATTCGGAGGATATATAGAATTTAAGGCGACTCTTCGTTTTTCACGTGATGAATACATGAAATAAATGGGGCGCGCATGCTTTGAAATAAATATCATCTTTTCCTACACGGATAGTTACGTAAATATCCGTGTTGAAAAAGTATTCCTCACGGATATTTAATAAAAAAGAGGAGAGCTACATGGATATGTACTTAAATATCCGTGTAGGATACCTATTGCACACGGATTTTTAATAAAAATCCGTGTAGGAAAAGAGGAGACCTACACGGATATGTACTTAAATATCCGTGTAGGTATCTGTTGCACACGAATTTGTAATAAAAACCCGTGTAGGAATCCTTGTAGCAGTTCAAAACCAGATTATGTCTTCAAAAATTTTCTAAGTCCCCCCAGTTCACTTCTTTCTCGTCTGATTTTGAAATTCTTCCATGTCCGAAAATTTATCAAAGTACCCTAACTTCTCTGAATATATATGTTGATATTTTATTATATTAAATATGATTTGAACGTTAATATCTGTGTAGTTCAAAAATTTCAAATTATTTTTTTCAATTTCATATTTTGTTATTATTTTTATATTTAAAGATAACATTAGCTAGTTAGATTATTCAAAAATATAAATATAAACAGAATTAAGGGAGAAGAGCGTTTGAACTCCCGCGCGACGTTTGGACAACCCTAACTAAACCCTAAACCCTTCAGATTCGTAACGGATTTTGAGAAGAAATCCGTGTAGAAAAGTTAATCCTACACGGATAATAAATTAAATATCCGTGTAGCTATTTATCTTTCTACACTGATATATAATTAAATAACCGTGTATGAATATTATAGAGCTACACGGATATTTAATTAAATATCCGTGTAGGAATGGTGATTGTCACACGGTTTTTTATTTAAATAGCCGTGTAGATATGTTGGGAGAGCTAAACGAATTTATCTCTAATTATCCGTGTAGAAAAGGTCATCTAGGGTTCAGCTCACTTAAAAGTATTCTTCCAGCGCAGTTTTGATCACTCTCTCTCCTCTAGAATGGCTGAAATCTGATTTTTGCGCAGCAGGCATCTGAGATTTGCTGATTTTTAGTTGTGATTTGCTCATCTTTTCCTTGTTAAGGTTAGTAATACTTCTCTTTTATTTCAATAATTTTCTGTTAATTAGTTTTTATTGCTTATTTACGGTTTAGGGTTTGATTAATGCATGCATGGTTGTAAAATAATTAGTGTATTGCTGTCCAATAACCGACCTATTAATATGCTTGTAGGTCCATACCCGTTCAAAATTAATCCAATAGGGATTAATTTTGGATAGTCCCCGGTTTGGGACTGCTCTTTGAATATTGTGTCTCGTTTAGGATGTGAACACATGTTAGCGGGTTTAATTAGTATTTGAGAAAAATTCGACAGTATTTCTCCTTATTGCTCCTACGAGTATGTAGTATGTACACGTACTTGGGGAGTTAAGGGAAAATGCTGCCGAATTTTTTTCAAATACTAATTAAATCACGCTAACATGTGTTCACATATGAGGCACAATATTCAAGGAGTGGGTTAGGATTGTAAACCGGCCCTTTGTAAGCCAAGAATTCGGTAGATATACATATGTCGACCATCCACCATGCATGATTAATTGCAATCATTTTTTGGAATTTAATTTACAGATGGATCGAAGTTGGATGTATGAAATGCGGCGTGACAGTGAAGAATATTTGGTCCGAGTTGAAGAGTTTCTACAGTTTGCTGGAGAGTTACGAGTTTTGCAAAAGGAGGCCAACATTTTGTGTCCTTGTAGGGATTGTAAAAATTGTATAGGATTTGAGGAATTGGAAGAAATTAGAACTCATTTAATTTGTCGGGGATTTAAGGAGAGATATACATGTTGGTTCATGCATGGTGAGAAAATTAGAGAAAGTAGTGGTACCGGTAAATTTTGTGATGAAATAAATGAGAGTAATCAAATTTCTGATAATTTTGAATTTGATTGCAACAATGATTATAAGAATTTCGAAAAATTGAATAGTGTTGAAGTCGATAGCTGCGACGATGATGAGATGGCAACGAGTATTGATGAAAATGTAGAACACGAGTTTACTGAAAACCTAGAGGACATGTTACGTGATGTGGAATGTGAATTTGGTGGTGAAAATTATGATAAATTTTAGTATTTGTCGGATGAATCCAAAAAGCCGTTGTATCCTGGGTGTATCACATTTACCAAACTGTCAGCTGTGTTGAAATTATTGAACTTAAAAGCAGACAGTGGTTGGAGCGATAAGAGTTTCACGTCCTTACTACGACTTTTACGAGAAATGCTCCCGAATAACAATGAGTTACCGTGTACAATATATCAGGCAAAGAAGTTGATCTGTCCAGTGGGATTGAAGATTGAAAGAATACATGAATGTCCTAATGACTGTGTATTGTACCGTAAAGAGTACGAGTCCATGCATGTATGTCCTAGATGCGGCGTTTCACGCTATAAGCGTAAGGGCAAAGAAACTGACGATTGTAACGATGAAGAAAAAAAGGTCCCGCCTCCGGCCAAGGTGCGTGGTATCTACCGATAATACCGAGGTTTAAACGGTTATTTGCAAATTTCAAAGATGCGAAATTATTGCGCTGGCATGAAGAAGAGCGGAAAAAGGACGGAAAACTAAGACACCCGGCTGATTCTCCTCAATGGAGAAATATTGATAGACAATTCAAAGAATTTGGTTCTGACCCGAGAAACCTTAGGATTGTGGTGAGAACAGATGGAATGAGTCCCTTCGGAAGTATGAGCAGTCAGCACAGTACTTGGCCAGTTCTTTTATCCATCTACAATCTTCCTCCTTGGTTGTGCATGAAACGCAAGTATATAATGATGTCATTACTGATCCAAGGACCCAGACAATCCGGAAATGACATAAATGTATATCTCGCACCATTAATTGAGGACCTCCAAAAATTATGGAAGACTGGTGTCTGGGTATGGGATGCGTACGGCAAAGAGGTCTTTAAATTGCAGGCCATGGTATTTTGCACAGTGAATGATTTTCCTGCATACGGGAATTTGTCGGGTTACAGTACGAAAAGACCAAAAGCGTGCCCTATCTGTGAAGATGACACGCAGGTGCTGAGGTTGAAATATTATAAGAAGAATGTTTTTATGGGGCATCGCAGGTTTCTCCCCGTTAATCACCCATAGCGTAGGAGAAAGAAGACATTAAATGGGAAAAATGAGCTCGGAGTGGCACGTCGTACATTGGATGGGAAGGGTGCCTTCAAGCGGGTTAAAAACCTTGATGTTGTTTTCGGAAAATGCGCCAAAGCACCGCCTAAAAATATTTGGAAAAAGAAGTCCATATTTTGGGAGCTACCGTACTGGGAATATTTGGAGGTGCGGCACTGCCTAGATGTCATGCATGTTGAAAAAAATGTATGCGACAGTTTAATCGGCACCTTATTGAAAATTCCTCGCCTGACTAAAGACGGTATTAACGCTCGAAAAGACATGGTGGAAATGGGAATACGACAAAAGCTTGCACCCCAAGATAAAGGGAAGCGCGCATACCTACCCTCTGCAATGTGCACCATGTCGAAGGAGGAGAAAAAAAGCTTTTGTGAATGCCTTCACAGTATTAAAGTCCCGTCAGGGTATTCTTCGAATATTAAGAAGCTGGTGTCCATGAAGGACATGAAATTAAAGGGTATGAAATCCCATGACTATTATGTTTTAATGACACAGATGATTCCTGTCGCAATTCGGGGAATTTTACCAAAGGCCGTTCGGTAGACCCTTACGAAGCTTTGTTTTTTCTTCAATGCAATTAATTCCAAGGTGTTAGACCCGCTCAAATTGGACGATTTGCAAGCGGAGGTCGTCGTTACTCTTTGCCATCTTGAGATGTATTTTCCTCTCTCTTTTTTCGATGTTATGGTTCACCTTGTTGTCCACTTCGTGAGGGAAATTAAGATTTGTGGTCCTGTATTTCTGCGGTATATGTATCCGTTCGAGAGATACATGAGTATTTTGAAAAAATACGTAAGGAACCGGCATCGGCCCGAAGGTAGCATTGTAGAAGGGTATTCAACAGAAGAGGTGGTTGAGTTTTGTACTAACTACCTGACCGGTGTTTCTCCTATCGGTGTTCCAAAATCCCGATACGAGGGAAGACTCCAAGGAGTAGGGACAATTGGTTTGAAACCCGTATTTGCTGACACAGATGAACTACAAAAGGCACATTTAATTGTACTACAGCACATGGCAGACGTTGCTCCCTATGTGGATGAGCACATGACAATTCTTCGACAACAGAACTACACGAGAAGTCAGAAGTGGTTGAATAACGAGCATAATCGTTCTTTTACAGGATGGCTCAAAGAAAGAGTGAAGGAACACGCCGAAAGGTCGCTCGTAGATGAAATTGTCAGGCTACTGGGCGAAGGACCCCAAGTTGTTGTTAGAACATTCCAAGGATTTGAGATTAATGGATATACATTTTACACTAAATTACAAAGTGATAAGAGTGCAACGCAAAATAGTGGGGTGACGTTGGTGGCGGCCTCCGAAGAATTCAGTAGATCCGGGGATGCCCGGGCTGTAATAGCATCAAAGTCATATTACGGTGTTATTGAAGAAATTTGGGAGCTCATTTACAGTTCTCGCCTCAACATTCCCTTGTTTCGGTGTCAATGGGTCGAAGACCGGGGTGTGAAGGTTGATAATAACGGGTTCACACTCGTTGATTTCAACAAAGTCGGGTATATCGATGATCCGTTCATACTAGCCAAGCAAGCCGCACAGGTCTTTTATGTCACTGACCCGAGTGATGCTAGGTGGAGCATCGTCCTATCAGGAAAAAGAAGGATTCTAGGAGTTGAAAATGTCGTGGACGAAGAAGAGTACGACCAGTTTGACGAGATACCTCCATTTTGCACCGACATGCCAATCGAGGTACCAGTAAGTGAAGAAGAAGCGAACTACATGAGATCTGATCACAACGAAGGATTATGGGCCGATGTACAAAAAGTGCCAAAAAAGAGGAAAACAAAGAAAAAGGGCACTGTGTAATATTTTGATTATGTAATATTTTTTAATCATGTAACAATGTTATTTTGCATTTTTCATTTCATTTTGTTTTTTTAATTATGATTTTTATGTAATATTTTGTATTTAACTATTTATTAAGAGGGTTACAAAATCGCTGTTTTTCAAAGGTCCGAAAACACCGATTTTGTATTTTGTTAACAATGAGTTTATAGGTTCAGTAAATATTTTGAGGTTTAGAGCATCCACAATGGTGATTGTTTTTGGATTGCTAATCTGATGTGTCAATTGCTAATAGAATTGTTGGGATGTGGCACAATTTCTAAATTAGCAAATTTGCTTTAAAAGAAAACCATTGTTTAATGACACGTGGCTAATTAATTGGCTGAAATTAATTATAGCACTCTCCCTCTCTTCACAAAATTAATTGTTGGGATGGAGTGATTTAGAAATTATGAATATCTAATTGCTAAATTCAGTGACGTGGCAAAATTACAATTTTTAAACTTTTTGTGGGATAGAGATGCTCTTATATAGGCCGGGTTTAAGGCGACTCTTCGTTTTTCTGTATTTATTTTGTAATTCACAGTGATGAATTAATGAAATTAGCTGGCGTGCATCTCCCGCTAAAAATTTCGTCTTCGCCGACGGATATTTAAATAAAAACCCGTGGATGAAAATTTTTAGAGTTACACGGATATATTATATAATGTCCGTGTACAAATGGTATCCTACACGGATATTTAATTAAAAATCCGTGTCACTCTTACCTTTCCTACACGGATTTTTAATTAATTATCCGTGTATGATAACCTTTGTACACGGACATTTAATTAGATATCCGTGTGCAAAGGGTATCCTACACGGATATTTAATTAAAAATCCGTGTCACTCTTACCTTTAATACACGGATTTTTAATTAATTATCCCTGTATGATAACCTTTGTACACGGACATTTAATTAGATATCCATGTGGAAAGGGTATCCTACACGGATATTTAATTAAAAATCCGTGTCACTCTTACCTTTACTACACGGATTTTTAATTAATTATCCGTGTATGATACCTTTTGTACACGGACATTTAATTAGATATCCGTGTGGAAAGTTCCCATTTTGCTATACTATAATTTTGGTAAATATTTCTAAGTATCCGACTCTAGCTTCCTTCAACTTCTCTGATTTTGAAAAACCTGGAGTGATCCGCCGCTGCTCTTCCCTCAACTTCCCTCTGCGCCGCCTCTCCCTCTACGCCGCCTCCCTCATCGGCCTCTATTGGTAATAAAAACAATCTCTATTCTCTCTCTATTTCCTCCTTATTTGGGCATTTCTGATTTAATTTGGTCGTCGTTAATTGTTGATTGTTTTGTCGAGTTCTCCCTGGTGCTCGTCGGCCTTCTTTGCTATTATTCTTTGTAGAATCATGTCACATTCGGGTGAGCATTACGTGAATCCCCAAGACGAAGAAGAGCAAGGTGTAGCCCAGTCGGAATCACAAAGAAGGACGAGAGGTCCGACGACGTGCAAAACCATCACAGAAAAAAAGTTATTTAAAATCGAGTTCAAGAAGGACGAGTGTCCGACGGAGGAAAACAGGGCGCATTACTCAAATTGGTGCAGCCTTTTCGCGAAGAGGAAAGCCGATATCCGTGCAGCCTCTTGGAGGGCCTTCAGCAAGGAGACAAAACAAGAATGGTGGGAGATGGTGAAGGTAATGTCACCATTTCAGTATTTCTTTTGATTCCTGTACATGCATGAACTGAAATGACATTTATTTTGTGTCAATCAGGCTCAATGGAACATCAAAGATGATACCGGGAAAAAGAACACTCTAAAGAAAATGAACGATGGGTGGAAGCAATACAAGAGCACACTCGTGACCGAATGGATGAACAAAGGGAAGAATCTGGTCGGACACTTTGAAGGGTTGACCCAGGAGATCTGGGATGACTTCGTAGTGATGAAGCAAACTCCCGAGTTCCAGGTAACTAAATTTATAAAATTGTAACTATGTTTTTTGTGGATTGATCATTTTTCTGCCTTACACTAATTGATTGGCTTTGATTAATG
Source organism: Carex cristatella (assembly GCA_024447775.1). NCBI lineage: Eukaryota > Viridiplantae > Streptophyta > Magnoliopsida > Poales > Cyperaceae > Carex > Carex cristatella. The sequence continues at coordinate 5,801,664 of JAJHPF010000007.1, forward strand.
AAGGCTGCAAGTGAAAGGGGCAGGAGTACTGTTGCCAAGAATAAGTACCCGCACCATTTAGGGTCAGGCGGGTACGAGGGTAAGTCGTCCGAATTTAAGAAGATACTGGAGTCAAACATAGATTCCGACTCACCGGTTGTAAAGATAACCAACCCTAGGGGGAGCTGTTGGTTCATGGCAAGATCTGAGATAACAGCCGACGGAAGGATTCGACTGCCTGAAGAATTGCGGCCCTTGGCTCAGAAAATGGTACTTAATTCTTGTTATAACTTGCGTCATTCAAACAAAATTATAACTGTCTCCATTTAATTAGTCTAGTGTTTTTATTCAATTTTTTAAACAGTTGGAGGTGGAGGAGGAGGTAAATTTGGGTGCCCGTATAGTCTCGAGGCAGCATGACGAATTGTCTCAAACGCTGGAGAATCCGGAGCACCCGGGTCGGGTTAGGGGTGTGGGGGTCCACGTGGGCTTCAAGGATGTCTTGGGTGCATCAAAATCTCGAAGAAAGCGTGAAAAGCAGGATGCCAAGATGGAGCGGCTCCGTCAGCAAATGAAACAGGAGCATGCCGCAGAGATGGTGGAGATGGAATCAAGAATCTTCGAACGCTTATCCTCTCAGTTTAGGCAGCAATCCGAGCACCCACCTCCCATTTCGCCGGGATTTCGGCGCAGCAGTCAAGCTTCCGGGACCTGGGGAGACGCGTTCGATAATCTAAAGGTAATACTAGTTCATAATCACAATTAATTAATTGCTACTTTTTTATTTGTTGTTAGGTAACATTTCCTCTTAAAATGACTACATGATAATTGCAGAGCGCTAAGAAATGCGAACTGGTTATTTGGGTCGGTACTGTGCCCGTTACTGTTGCTAAGGGCGTCGTAGAGCCAAGACCGACAGATGTGGACCCTGATCAGCTCGGTCCCGATAATACTTTGGTGCGTGTCGAGGTAGTCATGAAGGAATGGACGCACATACCTCTTCCTGTCCCGAACGAGCAGATGTACACTCTGGATGATGTTCGGATGGCCACTATCCCATGGCCCAAGAATCAGATCATTTTGGATCAGGTAATATTTAAACCATCAATATATTTTGTTACATTCAAATCCGCTCTTTTGAAATGCTGAAATTGATTTAAAATTTTATACAGGCTGATGAGAACAGTCATTTGTCACCGGTACACACGGAGATCAGAGAGATGGGCGTCGCGACTGATGCGCCAGGATCATCACACCGCTCTCTGATCACCGCACAAGAATACAACCTTTTTCCCAGGGATTGTCGGCGCCTCCATGACAAATTGATCACGGCACCCGACAGAACCCGAGAAATCATGATCATCATCCCATTGGAGATGTTTCTGCACGATTCATCTACTGTGATGATATCTTTGAAGGACTTTCTGGATATTTTTCATGCCTCGGGTAGCGATAAATGGCTCGATGTGTCTCACATCACCATTTTCGCCATGTAAGTGAACAAAATTTATTTATATCAGATGTGTAGCACTGAAATATATGTTCTAATTTAATATGATGATTTTTCAGGAAGCTGAACCGAAGTGTTGAATCGTGGCCGCTTAAACAAAAGAAGAACTGGAGTATATTTTTGGATCCCGGCAAACTCAATGCCACGATGGTGGAATTATATCGCAAGGATACTATTGACTACCTGCGCCGAGCAATGCACCGTTGCTTCGAGGATCGAAAGAAATTCATTATCGTGCCATACCACCAGAGGTTAATTAATTCTAACCTTCAATTTTCAAATTATTTATTATTTATATTTTAATTTAAATAATTACAAAAATGAATTAAATGTGATTATAATTGTGTTTATATTTCTCATGCCACAGCAAACACTGGTGTTTGCTCATCATCGTCCCGACTTCAAATAGGTGCTATTGCATGGATTCTGCAAGGACCGAAGAAAAAATCCCACTACAAACGGCCAAAAAGGTCGTCAAACTTATTAGACAGTAAGGAATAATTTTCCCACTTTGATTTTTTTTCAATTCTAATTAAATTGTGTATCAAAATTGCTAATTATAATCACTTAATTTTGTAAGGGCTTTTAACAAATATGTTAAAGAGGAGGAACAACAAAGCAAAGATCCAAAGGAAAAGAATAAGATGACTTGCGGGTGGTTAACGGTGAGCACTCTATAATTATTTTATTTTATGTCATGTTCAAAAAATTATTGTCATTCTAACATATATAGGCCGATCAATGTAAATTTTCAGTGCCCGCGACAGGAGGACTCATGGGAGTGCAGTTATTACACGATGCTTTACATGTTAAACATTTTCTAGTTACTAATTAATCACCAATTTATAATTGTAGTTTCAATGGACAAAGGATCCTTACTCCAAGGAGGAAATGGATGAAGTTAGAGAAATGTGGGCAAGGTTTTTTCAGGCAGAATTTTGTAATAAACAATAGGGATTTGTATAAATTAATTAGTGCAATTTATTAATTACATTTTCGGAATCTGTTTTTTTTTTTTAAGAAAAGCTGCATATTTTAATGGCTAGCAAAAGTGGAGGCTAGCCAAAAACCAATAAAATTAAAAAAATAATAATAATAAAATCCTACACGGATTTTTAATTAGAAATCCGTGTAGGTCTCCTGAAGAAATTTGTAAATAAATAAATGTACATTCCTACACGGTTTGTTAATAAAAATCCTTTGAATTTGTACATGGATAAAACAGAATAGCTGTGTACAAATCTAACTGGAGCTACACGGATTTCTAATGTAGGAATGTTGATTCCTTCACGGTTTTCTTATTTAGAAATCTGTATAGGAATAGATATACCTACACGGTTTGTTAATTAAAAATCTGTTTAGCTCCAGTCGGATTTGTACACGGATAAACAAGAACGGCCGTGTACAAATCCTACTGGAGCTACACGGAGTTATAATGAAAACACCGTGTAGGAATGTTGATTCCTTCACGGTTTTTTATTTAGAAATCCGTATAGGATGGATATTCCTACACGGTTTATTAAGTAAAAATCCGTGTAGCTCGAGTTAGATTTGTACACGGTTATTATAGTTTATCCGTGTCGGTTTTATGATAATTGCACAGGATAAATATCCGTTTGCAAAAGATGGCCCTTTCCTACACTATTGGAAATCCGTGTAGCTCTAGGTGATTTATCCGTGTACAATCATGATATTCTGTAGTAGTGAAATCATGTACAATTGGAACCAATAATTGTACACAGTTCTTCATTAAAAGCTTTGTATGAATGTTGGATTACATTTTCAGAGCGTATATTAATGCTCCAATATTTATGCACAGTTTAATTTTATGATATATATGTGTGTGATGAAAGAAATACAAAATTTTCTGCGTCATCGATCCGTGCCTTCCTGTTATAATACATCTCTATCTACTTTTTCTAAGGCATTTTATCATTTTTGAAGCATCGCTTTCCTGTACATGTACTTTTCTGAGGCATCTCTTTGAAATAGGCGAGGTTACTTGGCACTATCTTCACTTTATCGAAGTAGAAGAAACTTTAAATAGATGTAACTTTTCGCTCGAGTGCCCGATTTTAATGTTCTTTACTATTTTCAAAATCTGGTACTGTGAAGATCTACAACATTTATCCCTATATAGGCATAACCTTATTTTTTAGGCTCAAAAAACAAAGGGAAAACATCAGAACTTTAGTGAAAGTTTCCAATTAAGTTTTCTTTGTTTTTTTTTAATTTTTTATTTTGTACTCCTTAATTTACCATACTTTACTTTCGGCATTATTCATAAATGTAAAAAGTCTCATATCTAGTGTGTTTTGTTGTATTTTTGTTCTTTTTTCTTTAGTTAGAATGTTGTTAATATAACAATTTGTCTAATGTAATTGTAATTGTTGTTTATGATTTACGTAAGAGACTTGATAACTGGCCCCCAAACAAATCCCCCGCAGAGCTCCTCAAGTCCTCCAACCTTCTAGAATGTTAGCACATGTCCATGTCCAAGCATTTAAATCTATATTTTCTCAAACATCTATCTACGTACAAGCCACTTTGTTTTCTCAACATTTGAGTAGTTCAACTCCTAACTACTTTTGTCTTCAAACCAAAAGAAGGAAATATTTCTTTCACCCATTATGTTTTCCTCCGGTCATTCTAATCCATTTTCTCGATGATCTGTAATGAAATTTCCAAAGCTAAAATTATGACCGTTTTCTACTCAATTTTCACTTTCATATGAGATCCATGAAGATAACTTTCAAGTTATATTTGTGTTGTTGTTTTTTTTTACCACTTTTAATTCACAAGGCTTTAAACTTCTGTCTACAACTATTAACTTATCATTTTTTTATTTTGTTTCACAACCCTTTGAAGTACTCGTGTCAATCATTTAAACCTATGTCAAGAACCATTTAAAGTAATCATGTCAAACTTTTGAACCTTATGTTAACTTATAAAAAAAATTACACTAACAATCCATAGGCACTTTAAATTTTATTTCTCAAGCATTTAAACCTCTGTCTACAATCCTTTAAAGTACTGGTGTCAAGCATTTAAACCTTTGTCTACTAGTACTAAAAAGCTTATAGCGAAGGGGCAAACTCAGATCTCCATCCATATCTCGCTTCTGCTTCCTCATCTTCTTCAATCTTTCTCATCGTGTCTCCATCCAGATCTCATCAGATTGTACTCCACTACAGCGGAGGCGGAGGTGGACTATTGGAGATGAGGGCAGAGATGGAGAGGAGGCCGGAGAGGATGCAGAGAGGAGGACGAAGGAGAAGAGGAGCGCGGAGAGGTGAGTGGAGAGGAGTGTGAAGAGGAAAGGAGGGTGGAGGCAGAGAGGAGCATAAAGAGGAGAGCGTAGAGGAGGCACAGAGGATTGTGGAAAAGAGGAGGCAGCAGTGTAGAAGAGAAGAAGAGAGAAAAGAGATGTGAGGTTTAAATGCTTGTTACAGGATTCAAAATTGGAAAGTCAGTTGAAAATAGTTGAACTAGTTGTGGACGGTTGAACTAGCTAGTTGGGGGGGGGTACGTGCTGGCTTGGGGAATTCTTTGTTTAAATTCATATATTCTTGAAATTTAGTTTAGTGTTTTTGGTATATTGATAATTGTTGTTTTTAATTTAAATTGAGATCTCTGGTTTTATTGGTACTTTTTAAAAAGAAATATAAATTATAAAACATGGACAATTCTAAAACCATGACCAATTTACCGATTCTTTCATACACGATGCCCGCGGATACAGTTGCAAAATCGTTTATAACCCTATTTTTGAACCTGTGTATACTCAATATTTTTGTAGCAGTGGATGCAAAATGAACTGGGTTCTAATTAATAAGGTTAATATGCATTAATTTTATATTTTTCATAAAAGTCAGAAAATAAATTACAGCTGAACCAAATAAATAAAATATGGCATTCTGGTAAAGAGGGTGTTTCAAGGGCCACATGGGATGTGGTACTTACGTTGATCACAATGCTTAATTGGAAGTTAGCGAATGATCTGCTGGGCCCCAAATTAATGTGATCACACAATACTATTGGTATATACTCTCGCAGATACTCCCATAGCAACTAGAGAAAACACTTTTCTGTCGGTATGCCCTCGCGGATAGTCACTTTTTACCCTCACGGATACTGTTCCATTTTTGTAGTCGCAACGCATTTTGCTTCAATATGAAAATGTACTTGAAAACAAAAATTTGCATTTTATTTTATTTTATTTATTACTTTTTAGATTGATTGAAAGTCACTATCTTTTATGAAACTAAATATTTACTATCTATCTAAAAGAAATAGTAAACAAGTCCTAAAAAAATAGCCTTTAATTAATTGCATTTTAATGGAGTCATGTTGAATAGTTCAGATAATCAGTTTGAACTTCTAAGATAAAGTAAAACATACCCTTCATAGAACATATCAACCCATCTCTCTGTGTGTGTGTATATAATCAAATTTAATATTTATAAGCTACTTATTGAAAATAATGAAAAAATAAATATATTTGTAAGTACAAATATGAACTTTTCAGAGATCTTTATTGGTGCAACCATTGATGTTTTTCGGCCGCGCTGAACTAACAGCAAGGATGCAGGAAAGTTAACATTAATTGTTCCATCAATTATTGTTCCGCCGTTGGATTTGATATTCCAACAAATAAAAATAATTAATAAAAAAACATCTTCCAAAACTCTGCAAACTTCAGTTCTTTCGGCAAAGTCTTCTCTTTATAATAATCGAGGAAACTGTGGCTTCCATGTTGTAAATTATATATATGGTATTAAGTTCCACTAATTTTATATAGTGTAGACTTCTTAGCATGTTGGGCATCTTGGGTTAGATTAATATTTTTTATATCATACCACTATTTCATTAGCTATATAATTATCGTTTAGATTTTAATAGACAAATTAATTCAAACTCCCACCTCTCTAACTAAATAGAAACTTTAAAAGAAAAAAAAAAACCTAGCACTACTCCGCTTTTTCCATGCGGAGCATATATTATATATTTTCAAGAAGAGAAAGGGCTCTTGGAAATAAAATTGTTTTTTTTGTGACACTTAACAATTTTCAATAACAGGCACATGAAAATAGTAGCGCATGAAAATCTCTTATGCCTGCTTTTGGAAATGTTTCCTATCTACTCTTGGAAATGCTTTGCATGAGTTATGACCTGCCTAACTGACTGAATACTATATTTTATTGATAGCTCATGAAAAATACTTCACTCCATGCACATGGAAATAAGATAGAGGTAGTGAGACATATTATTTCCATTAACTATCTTTGAAAATGTTGTAGTTAGTCTGTTTATATTATTTTATAGTGAATGCTTATGAAAATACAGGAGCACTATGCTCTTGAAAATATTTTATTGATTTAGTTTATAGTATTCTATAATTACACTTATTATTTTCACGAGGCTATTGTTGGAAAAGTTAAGTTCATGGAGACAAAAATATTTTTGTATATTTGAGGTATCCCTTTAAATGGTGCATAAAATATATCATAGCAGCAAGCAATATTTAATTGATGTAAACTGGATTTTAGAATGAAAACATACATTTGGTCTTTAGAATAACCAATGTATTTAACTGAGATAGAAAATATTGTGTCAAATAAAAACGGTATATAAGATCTCTCTTTGAATGTCTCTTTTGTCCTCCTGTCAGGGGCGGAAAGTAGTACTATCCAAAGGTGAATGAGTAAACTCCAACATTTTTAATTTATTACCATAAGGGTAAAAAGGACAATGCTATATTAAGAGTCTAATGTAGAATTTTTAGTGCTGAGAGAAACATTCTCTCTTTAAAACAGACATCATAATTACATTTGCTATCGGTTGCAAAACGAAAGAGATGGCGTTGGGTAGTCAATACCGTCGGGCCGCCTAGTGCACTGCTAATGGTATAGTGATTAACACCATCGGTTATGAGAAGATGGTATATGTGTATACCTTTCCTATCGGGGCGATAGCCAATGGCTCGGAAGCCAATTGCGGATTGCGATTTCAACCGATAGAGAAGTTTTTTTTTGTAGTAGTGAATTTAGGTTATATATGGAGTAGACAACGCATTTTGTTTCACATTGATATCTCTGTTTTTAATATTTAAAAAATTAATCTGAGCTGCTCATTACGATGATCTCTATGAAAATATTCTTGGAAACAAATTTATTTATTTTTTATTTTATTTACCATTTTTTAGATAATTGATTGAAAGTGGATACCTTTTATGAAACTAATTAAATATTTACTATCTATCTAAAATAAATAGTAAACAAATCTTAAAAAAATAGTCCTTAATTGCATTTTAATGGGGTTATGTTGAATAGTTCAGATAATCCATTTGAACTTCAAAAACAGAAAATATAAATATAAAGTAAAACATACCCTTCATAGATCATATATATTAATTAGAGGAGGGTTCCAATGCACCCAAAATTCTATGCTCTCATTTGCACCAATCCTTTATCTTCATTTTCAAAGTCCGAACAGATGATCCGAATCAATCAACATGACCTTCATAATAAAATATGCTTGGAGACCAAATTTTATATTTTTTAGAATTTTTTTTACTATTTTTTAAGATAGGTACAAAATCACTTTATCGGATGGTCCAGAATCTCCTTAAAATAATGATTTTGTACCTATTTTAAAAAATAGTAAACAATTCTAAAAAATATAAAATTTGGTCTCCAGACATATTTTATTATGAATATCATGTTGAGCAGTTCGGATCGACTATTTGGACTTTTGAAAATGAAGATAAAGAAGATAAAAGATTGGGTGCAAATGGGAGGATAGAATTTTGGATGCATTTGAACCCTCCTCACATATATATATAGAGGTTGGCTAATATCAAATCAGTTGTTCCTGAGGTCCCGTGCAACCAAATTGTTTTTCAATTTTCGAAGTCCAAATCGTCGATCTAAACCATTAGATGTGTTCTCTATAGTAAAATGTACTTGGAGACCAAATTTTACATTTTTTGGAATTTTTTTACTATTTATTAAGCCACTTTGAAAATCGCTGATCCAACGGTGGCCTCTAATTTTACTGTTTTGTTAAGCCACCGTTGGATCAGCGATTTTCAAAGTGGCTTAATAAATAGTAAAAAAATTCCAAAAAATGTAAAATTTGGTCTCCAAGTACATTTTAATATAGAGAACACATTTAACGCTTGGATCGACGATTTGGACTTCGAAAATTGAAAAACGACTTGGTTGCACGAGATCTCAGGAACAACTGATTTGATATTAGCCAACCTATATATATATATATATATATATATATATATATATAATTTAATTTAATTTTTAGAAGCTACTTATTAAAAATAATGAAAAATAAAAAATATTTGTGTATGTACAAATATGGATTTCTTTTTTTCTTTATTTGTGCAACCATTAATGCAGGAAAATTAATATTAATTGTTCCGTTGGATTTGGTAATCTAGTGGATAATTAAAACGAACTAATAAAAAAACATCTTCCAAAGTCTACAAACTGTGGCCAAAGTCTTCTCTTTATAATCGAGGAAACTGTGGCTTCCAAGTTGTAAAATATTATATATATGGTACTCGATGGCTTCCAAGTTCCACTAATTTTATATATTGTAGACTTTGTTAGCATGTTGGGTAACTTGGGTTAGATTTATATTTTTATATCGTACCACTATTTCATTAGCTATATAATTATCGTTTAGATTTTAATATTTTTCTGTATATTTTAATAGACAAACTAATTGAAACTCCAACCTCTCTAACAAAATATAAACTTTTGAAAGAAAAAAAAAAAACTAGCTAGGCTCTGTTGTGATTTATTACCATAAGGGTAAAAAGGACGATGCCATATTAGGAGTCTAATTTAGAATTTTCAGTGCTGAGGGAAACATTATCACTTTAAAACCTTATACCTGTTCTACCTGTATTTAATATCATCTTTTTTAAACTCTTTACGTCTGTGTATTACACTTAAGAAAATATTTTAATGTCGGGTCAGGCAATATGCTTATATTATGAAGTTTTGAGCAATCCCCTCCATTATGAACTTTGAATTTGTTTTACAACTGGAGGTTTCAAAGTGATGAATGAAATCCTAAAAAAGAGACATTTGAAGGAGGTTTCAAAGAAGAGATAGTGGTAGAAGAGAGAAAACTGAAAAGAGGCGTGTGAGTCCCTTCACTAAGAGGAGAGAAACAAATCAAACACGGTTCCTACAAACATCCGTGTATAATATATAGAAGTGGTTGAAGAGGCGCGAAAAAAAAAAAAAAAAAAAGGTTTATACACGATTATTTTGAAAGAACTGTCTATGATTGGTTATTTTTATTTTATAAAATGTTTATAATGCATGTGGGACAATTATTTTATATAAAGTATTTTTAATTAATTAATGCATGTGAGACTTTTTTTGTTTATAAACTGTTTATACATATATGCAACAATTTATTATACAAATTTAATGGGTTATTACATCAAAATTGTACACACATATATACATATAAATTGAAACAAATAAAAATAGAATGGCATACATATATACACAAATTTATACATACAGATTTACATGTAACATATATAATTAATCATACAGATATACATACAGATTGAGCAAATTAACAACAAACATGAATTGTGATCATAAAATAAGTTTGCTACTTATTAAACTCATGAGCTAAAAGAAGAGGGAGGACAATCATCAACAAATTTGAGCAACTAATAACTATTGATCTCAATCCTTTTCGTAGTTGGCCTCGTTACTTTTCAGCCCCTTTAATTTGCAAAGGGGTTAAAGCACCACAAAAGTCAAATACGAAGAAGGGCAAACCTCAACTATTTAAGTGCTCTTGCGGAATAATATGTACTCCGCTTCCTCGTTGTCGATCAATTCATGATGTATGATGTGTGTCTCTCTTTCTTCGTGTAATACAATCAAATAATTCAAAAATAAAGTCGAATTAGCTTAAGATAAATTCCAACCTATCATCTTCAAAGCCTTTATTTCCAAACAAATTGAAGTATGCTAGAAATAAACCTCAACCAGAATTAGTAACATAGAGACTTCTCAAAAGGTCACCCTTCCTTGTACTAGTCCTGCCTAATTTGTGAGGTTTTATTTTCATAAAGAAACTGTTTTTTAACTATTGGCTCACCAAGTCCATCACGAATCCTCCTTCTTTTTCTTGGCTTGGGACAGGCCGTGTAGAAATTCCACAGGCAGAGTTTTTTTTTTTTTTGACAAAAGTGGGTGAAACTCACCAATTTCATTACGAAACTAAAATATTTTTAATGCATGCGCGACTTTTTTTTTTTTTTATAAAACTGTTTATACATATATGCAACAATTTATTACACAAATTGAATGGGTTATTACATCTACACACATATATACATATAAATTCAAACAAATTTAAATAGAATGGCATACATATATAAACAAATTTATACATACAGATTTCAATGTAACATATATAATTAATCAAACAAACATATATACATACAGATTGAACAAACAACAAACATGAATTGTGATAAAAAAAAGTTTGCTAGTTATCAAATTGATGAGCAAAAAAAAGAGGAGGACAACCATCAGAAAATTTGAGCAACTAAATATTGATCTCAATCCTTTTCGTAGTTGGCCTTCGTTACTCTTCAGCCCCTTTAATTTGCAAAGGGGTTAAAGCACCTCAAAAGCCAAACATGAAAAAGAGCAAAAATCAACTATTTAAGTGCTCTTGCAGAATAATATGTACTCTGCTTTCTTGATGTCGATCAATTCATGATGTATGATGTGTCCTTTTCTTACTGTGTTTCTACGTATATATAATACGATCAAACAATTAAAAAAAAAAAGTCGAAGCTTAAGATAAATTCCAACCTTTTAATGTGAACATACTTAATAGAGAGTGAATATTGAAACAGCTATTAATTGCCTATGCAAGTCTTTTATCCTCCTCCTTCCTCAAACTCTTTATTCCCAAACAAATTGGAGTATGCTAGAAATGAAACTCAACCGGAATTAGTAACATAGAGACTTCCCAGAAGGTCACCCATCTTTGTATTAATTACTATATATTGTCCAATTCGTGAGGTTTCATTTTCATAAAGAAACTGTTCTTTTTTACCGCTGGCTCACCAAACCTATCACGAAACCTCATCTTTTTTCTTGGCTTGAGACAGGCTGTGTAAAAACTACACATGCGGAGTTTTATGCATGTCTTTAATCCTAAAGCACAAAGAACGTCTTTTATCTTATTATTACCAAAAAAAGGTAAATACATGATTTAGTTTCAAAATTACTTTTAATTTGAACGGAACTAGAATATTATTTCAATTGAAATATATAGTACAACGCTAAATTATTACTTCAATTATAATTAGCCTATGGGCACTTATATATCCGTAGAGGTCAAGGTCCACGAAGCACAAAAAAAAATAAAGATGGCAATATCGTGCCCATGTGGTGAACCCGAAAACAAAATCTTCCTTTTGACTTTTGGCTGAAGTATATTATAATTATTTCTATTGAATTTTTACAATCAATTTTACTTTTTGAATTTTTTTTATAAAACTAATTTATCTTTAATTATTAGCAAAAATTAGTTTTATCATGTTTAGGGTTTAGGTATTGCGATACTATAATTTCATATTAAACTTCGATATTTCCTGAAAATAAAAGTGCGCTTTGGAAAAAAAATAATAATAATGTAGTACTTGCCGAGGACAATCTCCACGGTGTAACTATTAATACTTCTTAGTATGTCATCGAAATTTTTCATCCAATGCGATTTTATCTTTAGACATCCAAAATTTAATTTCCTCAAGCGTTCTTCATAAACAATGGCAAAAAAATATCAAAATATTTGGTTTCTACCTCCATTTTTTTTCCCAGAATTTTAATCATACGTTTGTAGCACTCCTAGGCTAGCTGTTGAATTCATCCATCTGAGTTGTCCTGCTGTAATTTTTGCAAAGTAATTTAATTTTTAGGGTTTTAAATTCTAGAGTAACATGTATAGTTTCTGACAGTGACATTAAAAAATTCAGAAAAAATAATTAAAATTTCTGACAAAAATGTAAAATTCGGTCTTATTATGGTGATCATGTAAAATAATATTGTAATTGAATTAATCACTATTGAATATTAAAGGGTAAATATCACCGGATGTCACTAATTTTTTTGTTATTTTATCATGAATTGGTTACTTAATATTGATTTGTTCATTTATGGCCATTGAATTTTTTATTTGTTTCAATTTTGTCACTCTATAACTTTTTTATCCAAAATATTAACGTAATATGCTTATTATTCTATTCAAAATATTAGCTGTGTATTTGCTTATCCATCACATGCATGTCACTTTATATTTTATTAGTTTCTTGGATGGAAAAAGTGATGAATGACCATACTTCATTAATATTTTAGATGGAAAAATTATAGAGTGATTTGATTAAAACAAATAAAAATTTTAATAACAGAGTAAATTAAATTTGAATTAAATTTGAATGACAAATTGATGACAGAGAATAAATTAAAAGTACAAAACCTAAAGTAATTAAGGTTCGCACGTCGATCGTGTGTGTGTATAAATATATATAACAATACAAGTCAAATTTTTTTCTTCGAAATAATAATCCTTTAGACTTTTCAATTGTGATATTGACATTTTACCCAAGGAATATAGATCCGAAAGGCCTATTATAAATATATATAGCCACAACTTCGTTAAGAGAAGAAAGATAACCTTTTCTCGCTTCTCTTTTAAGTTATTTCCCCATCTAAGAGAAAAATGGACGTCATTGGTTTAAACAGATATGTTGTGCTTATCCCACTGCTGTGCCACTTTTTATTCGTTGGGTTTTCCGTGCTCACGGTCAGTCGATATTCGCTTCCTCAAAGGGTTACCTTAAATTTTTTTATACTGGTGGCAGCCTTCGTCATATGTTTAAGCTCGATTAATCCTCGCGACGTTTACTCCAACACACTCTCATTGGGACTGCTCGGATATGCTGCAACTGACTTGTATGTAATCCTGTATAATTCAATTGTGGAACTTTTATGAAAGATTATGAAGTGAAACAACAAATTGCTTGTGTGTGTTTCACAGTTAGAAAAACAAATTATTTATTATAACAAATCAATTAACTAACTAGAAAACCGATTTATTTTCTGCTACATAGACTATATTTTTTTGTAATAAAAGGCAACATGAAAATTTGTAAATTTTAAATAGGTTTTAACTAGAAAAACTAAGTTGGATAAATATGAGAGTTTTTAAAAATTAAAATAATAAATATGAAATTATAAATTTTAAATTGAATAATACAAAAATTTTAGCTTTCTAAAAATATACGTGAAATTTTGACTTCTAATTAAACTGGTCATCTTGTTTCCATGGGGACAGTGTGCACTGTATTTAAATGACAAAATACGGTTACAAAGTTTCCTTGGCACCTCAGGGATATATCAAATAAAATTGAATTAGTTGATGGAATAATTTTAAGGGTTAATTTTCTATGTATCCTTCAAAAAAAATTTCAATTTTCTATTTACCTGTGAAACTGAAGTTCTGAAAGACAAATAGGAAATTAACCCTAATTTTAATAGTCCAAACATTCGATCTAAATATGCAAATGAAGAATTTACTGTTTACTCATCAAATGACATGTAATTTTTTTCCAGATTTCCGTTTATAATTAATAACATAGGACTAACCCAGCCAACCGATCAATTGAACATGCCCAACCCAGACCAGGAATCGGCGGGTGAAGGAGCGCCGGAGAAGAAGCTGACGATGTTTGCCATAACCATGAGCATACTAAACCTGACGGCCAGCGGGCTGGCATTTCTGAAGTGCTCTCTAGGAGTGTGGAAGACTCAGGGGGTGATGGTTAAATTAATCACTGTGCTGACGTCAATCTTGAAGGTAATCCAAATAATTTCGCATAGTTGCGGGGTTGAATTACACCACATGCATAATATGCAACAGTTGTCGCACTCCACTGATCATTCCTTAAGTTGCATCTTCTACTGGTTTCACCTCATTTCTGTGTTGGCTTCTGGTGCTTTCTCTGTAGTGCGGCTAGCCAAACATGATTTTGGCGAAAACAAAGAAGCATTGGTTTTCTTTTATGTCGTGGCATTCTTAGAGGCACTAGTGTTTCTTGGTGAGAAGGCCTTTTGGCAATGGAAAGTGATTTGGTATAACAAATTGGTTGAGAATGCGAAAGACGAGTGTGGATTTGAAACATCTGAGATAGTTAAGAGGTTCTTGTACGATGCGTACTATAAGTGCATGACTGGGAACATTTTTGATGTACCCAAAATGAATCTTGTCACTTTTGCAGAAGAGCTCCTTGTTTCAACCTCGGATGAAGAACAATTTATGGGCACAAGAATTTTGCTCAAACTATTGAACCATCAAAGTTTATCCAATGCTACACTTGGTAAGATTCTAACATCAAAGGATTCAAAGGTGATTGCGCGGCTTATCCAGATGTTAAATTTGAACAATTTTTTTAAAGAGAATATCAGATCCTCGGCAGCCGAAATTGTAATCATGTTTCTTAAAGATAAAGAGCCAAAGATGCAGCATATGGCGGGAATGAGGGAAGCTATTAAGTCGGCGGAGTCCCTGAGGCCAGAGTAATATTGAAAATAAATTATTTTTTATACTGTTTAACTAAATTCTTTTATTACTATTTAGTCATAGAATGAAAAACTGGCCACTACTGACAGAAATCGGACAATACCGATTCGATTTCAGTCTGAGTTACATGGTATGTGTTGATTCCAGTCACATTTCGACAGAAACAGTTCAATTTCAGTCACATTTCCGATTTCAGTACGAGTTACACGGTATGTGTTGATTCCAGTCACATTTCGGCTGAAACGGTTCAATTTTAGTCACATTTTCGATTTCAATCCGAGTTACACGGTATGTGTTGATTCCAGTCACATTTCGGCCGAAATGGTTCAATTTTAGTCACATTTCGGTTGAAACAGTCCAATTTCAGTGAAATTTGGCCGAAACACGCTATACCCACCGATCAAGTTTTTTTTTGCTCGGAGCTTGTCTCGATCCTGGGAACTACCACTACATCATACAATCTTTTATTACTAGAAAATATAACTACATATATATATGTTGTAATTTGTACTATATCCAATCCATTCAAAACATGTATATATTGTATTAGTAGATTATTTAATTGTAATAATTTGTCTAAACAGAAATTGTTGACAAATTATTTTTTATCAATTTTTTTCTATTTTTTTTAGTATAAAACAAGTTTCTGACAAAAAAGTCCGATTTTCCGATCCGATTTAGCCAATTCTAACAGATTAACCCGATTCAGATCCCACCGTCAAAAGACCGATTCCGATTCCGATTCCGATTCCGATTTTTCTTTCTATGATTTTAGTAATAGGGTTATTATGACTGTTTCCAAATTTTTTATCCTTACCAATATAAAATTCTCATCGATGGATTGATTGTCTTATTTGCCGAGATTTATTTTTTAAAACACATCATCAATTTTTTAAAATCTCATTTTCTACCACAACCGCTTGAATTATACAGTGATTTGCACAGCAAGACTCGCTGGATTATTCAGCTGTTCCAAAGCTCACCTGCTGGATTATTCAGTAGGTCACATAGCTATCTCAACTCCACAGGGCAGGATTTCGGCCCACCATACTTTACAAAATTTATAATTTTACAAATTATACAATAACTTCTAAAATTTACTCTTTCACAGCGTTAATAGGTCAGAACTCAGAATTTAAAATTCAAATTATTTATTGTTTTGTATTAAATTATAAGGAATATGTATGCTGTTTGGAGGAATTCATTAATTTAGGATGAATTTATTTTCAAGTTTTAACGTTGTCATTCTTTAAAATAGTTTGACAGGAACTGAAAGAAGTGCACATTCTGGCCGCACTGATTGTGGTGAGTCCCGATCTAACGGAAACATGGTGGTCAATGAAGACTTACATGATAGTGACAATGATCACTTTACCTGGAAGAAGTGTTTGTCCCCCAGATCATTTTACCTGCTGCTCACTTCTTGCTACGCGCAACTTGATCATTGCACTACCAGTAAGTGCACATGCTTTCGCAGTATTATACTATTATCTGTACCAGGCTGCAAACGGAGCCTGGCTCCAATCAACTGGTACATTTGAGTCCATGCCGATTCGCTCCATGAGCTTAATCATGGGTTTGTCATCCAGATAAGGCAGTGTTACTGTGTCTTTTTGTTTTATGAAAACCAGAATGGGAGTGACACCAATGTATAATTTGCATTTTTCTATTAAGGAAATGCAGACTAAATGGTTTCAGTTTAACTTAATTGGAACAATTTTTCCATACTTAGAGATTAAATCCTTTTAGTTGTGCAAGAACCGGACTCGGTGGCCTATAGTCTATTGGTGTGTCTCTGTGGGGTCTATATGGTGAAGGGTGACGTGTTCTTGTGGCAAATGAAGTATCTTGTGTTATTCAGCGAGCTGTACATCTTCTTCCAGTTAACCCTGTATCACAGCCCCATGCGTAAAATATCTACGATGATGGAGATCTTGTCAGCTTCTGTTATTGTTCTCTCCTTGTGGCAGCTAGCCTCAGAGAAGTATGAGGGTGACATAGAAAAAGCAGCATTGATTGCCTTCGGCGTCATGGCATACACAAACTTATTTCTGAGCCTTGCTTTGAAAGCCTTTTATAATTATCTAAGAAGGTAATTCAATTCTTATCAAATTTACTTTGAAATTTGAAGTAAAACAACAAATTATTTATGTGACTAAAGTTTCAATAAAAGGTAAAATGAAAATTTTGTAAATGTAAAGTATGTTCTCATGTAAAAAAATAATAAATGACATTTAATTCTTTCAGTGTGGCACTTGATGATGCCATAGTGAGAACCTGGTACCAATCATTCATCCCCATTTATCACCAGGATTCAACGGGTGAAGAAGTGTCAGAGAAGAGTCTGACAATGTTTGTCAAAAGAATAGGCATATTGGAGCTGATGGCTAGTGGGCTTGGATTGCTAAAGTACTCTCTGGTACCGTGGAAGTCTCTAGAGGGTTTTATTAAATATTGCACTGTGCTGACGTTCATCTTTGAGGGAATTCGCATCTGCTGCCGTAGCCGTGGGTTTGAATTACACCACATGCATAATATAAAACAGTTACCGTTCTTCATTCGTTTCATCAGCTGGCTCTTCTATTTGCTCCACTTCACATTTGTGCTGACTTCTGGTTTTCTCTCTATTGTGGGGCTAGCAAAACTCATTTTTGGCGAAACAGAAGAGGCACTGGTGTTCTTTTATGTCATGGCATTCTTAGAGGCACTGGTGTTCTTTGCTAAGGTGGTCTTTTGGGAACGGAAGTTGAGTTTCCTTGCTAAGAAAGTAAAAAGCGAGTACAAACTCGACACAACTGACATGGGCTCCATTAGGAGGTTCGTCTACAATGCTTACTATAAGTGCGTGACTGGGTACATTTTTGATGTTTACAAAATGGATCTTTTCACTTTTGCCGAAGAGCTTCTTTTTTCAACCTCGGGGGAAGAACAACTTATGGGCATAAGAATTATGATGAAACTCTCAACCCATCCAGATTTTTCTGATGATACGCTTCGTAAGATTGGAACATCAACGGTTGTGATTTCCCGTCTTATCCAGATGTTATATTTCGAAAACTACTTTGAAGAAAAGATCAGAACCTCGGCAGCCCAAATTGTATCCAAGTTAGCTGTAAAGAAGCCAAATTTGAAGGATCATGTGGTGGGAATGGAGCAAGCGATAGAATTGGCAAATGATTTACAACCACGACGACGGCGACGACGGCAACGACGGCGGCAACAACACACTACTATAAAAAACACATTTACACTCGCCCCTTTACCATAGGGTGCTCTTCCACCCAGATTGTGATTGTAATTACTGGTCAGAATTATTTTGAACTTGATATCTTGTCAAAATTATTCTGAAAAAATACAGAGAACACAAGACTCACAAAAAATCTCCCTTCCCACTCTATTTTATTTCTATGTTTTCTTTGTATGAATTACATAGCTGTTACATTCTTCAATTTATCAATTCAAAAATATTTTGTATATCATGCTAAACATAGAAACTATACTGAAACTATACAGTATAGTAAATTATTTTATTTCTGGTGAAGCATAATAAAGATATGTGGCAGCATATAAGCAAAATTAATTTAAATAATAAATCTGAAAACCAGTCGATGTAGGAGTGTCAATGAGTACAATACGGATAGGTTGAAAGCATTTTCATATCAATAGATTTGGTCTTACCCGGAGGCGGATCTACTTAGATCTAATGAGAGTTAATTGTCCCCCATTTAATTTTAAATTTTTTGTATTTATGTTTATTTTTCTATATAATTTAGTACAAATGTCATGATACAGTAACATTGACTCTTATTTTTTGAATAATTTTTTTATATAATTGACTCCCATAACTCAAAAAAATTTATATGATTGGTCTGATATGTATTTGACCCTCATTGTTCGAAAGTCTGGTTCTATTCTTGGTCTTACCTATATTCTATCCTTATTCATTACAAATTTATCTTATCCTATCTCACTCTTATTAGTTAAAATTATCGAGTAACAAAACAGTAGCAGGGAATAATGAATAATACTAATATAATAATTAGTTTTATACTTTTATTATATTTTGCAAATAGAATATCAAAATTATTCAAAACTTGTTCATTTCGCACATACACAATAGCATTACTAATAAAAAAAAGGGTAATTATATCTTTCCCTGCTTAACCATCCTCCATTCTGTCCCCCGATAAAAACACATTAATCACGCTAAACGACAAAAAAATACGTTAATCGCGCAAAAAAGATGCGGACCATAAAACCGTCCGATAGTATTCATTCGGAACACAAATGTATCCATCGTAAGACAAAAAAGTATTAAATTAAGGTCTGCACATTAAAATAAAAAAAACTGGACACATCACTCATCATCTTTTACACGTTTTTAGAGGTGGTTTGTTTTTTCTCTGTTCAATCTAACCAATATTTCTGACGATCTGTAAGGAATTTTTCAAATCAAAAACCACGAATGTCTTATAAATAATTTTATCTTTCAAATGAGATCCATGATAACATATTTTCGAGTTGTCGGTTGCACAAGTATTCATCCTCGTCATGCAAGTATTCATCCTTAGGATCTGCTTAACTGTCCTGCTAATCGATCCATATGCTTGTAATACTCTTGATACATATTTACACTTACACGGCGATGATGAATACTTGCTCAATAAGAGATGAATACTTGCATGACGAGAATAAATACTTATGCAACCGACAACTAAAAACGTGTAAAATATGGGTGAGTGATGTGTCCATTTTTTTTAAATACTTGATATCTTATGATGAATACTTGATATATTACAAATGAATACTTGATGTATCATAGATGAATACTTGCGTGCGATAGTTGTAAAATCTTTCAAATATTAGGCGGTCTCTAAATATTAAGTGGTCTCCCAATTAGTTAGTAGTTACTCATATATTTATTGATTAGAAGACATAATGGGGGATTGATTAGAGGGACAGTTAGGCAGATTCTAAGGATGAATACTTTCTCGATGAGGTATGAATACTTGTGCAACCGACAACTCGAAAGTATGTCATCATGGATCTCATTTAAAGAGAAAATTATGTAGAAGATGTCTGTGGTTTTAGATCTGCAAAATTCCTTATAGATCGTCAGAAATATTGGTTAGATTGAACGGAGAAAAAACAAACCGCCTCTAAAAAATTAAGTATAGTTGTCACATACTTAACTCAATCTAATTCGTTTTAATATAGTTGACATATAATTAACACATGAATTTTTTTAATATTAGTTTAGATTTTAAAAGGTGCCCACAACGTCCCTCGGTTCTGGTTTGTGAAACAAAAAAGCAATATTTTTATTTCTAACAAAAATTAAGCTTCGATATCGGACAAGTAATAAAATCCTTCACCACAATTTCCGAAATTCAAACTCATGGAAATCGCATCTTTAAACTAATCATGAAAAATGTAGTAAAACAATAAAGAAAAACATACATTAGAAACAAGAGGGAAATCTTGAAATATTGTCGAATTAGAATAATTATTTGCTTATCTTGAATTTTTAGAAAATAATACAAATATTCAGGATTAAAAATTTCACAACATATATATATACATGACTGTTAATTAAATGCGCATGTGCATGATGATCTTAACTGAACACATGCATTTAGAGCATAGGAAAAAAAATTATATAATATTTGATATATTTTTATAATACGTATGCATGATTTAGTGAATCCATATGTTTTAAAAGCCAGAATATTTTCCTCAAAATTATAAAACAAAAAAATATATCAGTTTTTATTACAAATCGGCAAATTAAGTTCAAAATATAAGTCAACTGTGAGAACTGAGAAGTGAAAAAGGAGCGATTTGGGTTTCGTTGGGTAATTTTGTTCTGGATCCGGTAAAGGCAACGAAGCCATGTAAGCCGAAATTTGTATTCATAATATTAAAATAATACAAATTGAAAGACATAACGTAACATTGGTAGAATTTCAAAATATATCATTTCCGCTGGATCATACTGCTCATGGGCTAGTCCGAATCTCAAAGCGGCTGAGAGTAAATATCAAACCGTAAAGTGAAGTGGATCTTTTACACATATTGGAGACGACACTCTTCCTCAAATTCGAATTCGCATCCTTTGAGGTATCTCAAACTTTGAGTGTTTTCTTTTTAAATCTCAACCGTTCAATTATGTTCTGCACGAATCTCAAAGCACAAATAATACTGCCCCACGGTGCTATCTCCTAATAGGCACCGTATATGTCGGTCAAGCAACTCCTCAAATTCAGGGGCCGAGCTACAGGATTTTGAAAAGCCGGCTGTTCATGTATAATAGACCTTTTGCCTATCTTTGGTTGGGCTTTCTGCCTCCCCTTAGTACTGGACTGGGCATTTCATCTCTATCTAATTTTGTCTACGGCCCACCGCTAATTCTCTCAAAAAAAAAAAACTGCATACAGCCGATTTGAATCAGAACCGTCCGATTTGAATCCGTCGCTCGGGATCTCTTCGAGATTCAAATCCGTTGCTCGAGATGTGTGCGTTCCACTTCGGAATGGATTATTGCGGATTCGAATTGGACGGTTCTGATCTAAAACCCAAAAATTGAGTTACTTCCATCACCTGCGAGTTCTTATTCTCTAAGGTAACATAATATTTGAGTTTTGATGCAGACCGTCCGATCAAAGTTCAGGCCAATCCAACCTATTGTAGAATGCATGGGGTTACTTTAATATTCGTGGCAAAGCAAATGATCAAACAGTCCGAATCTAAATTCAATGTAATATGGATTCGTTGGGTGCAATTTTGTCAAATATGAAGAAATCATTGGTTTTATCTGAAGTGCACGAAGTCAATATTTTTGCTTAATTTGTTGTTCTATACAGTCATATTTGCTGACTGTTTAACTTGAATATAAAAGTGCTATAATTTACACGTACAAACTTTCATTTGGTATGCTCATTTCTGACAGGCATTATATATTCATACTATTTTTTTTTTTTTGGAGCAAGTGTGAGAGAGTAGAGACAATACACCTTTGATTCAGGTCATATAGGTTTTAGCATTATGTTAGATTTTGTTAAATACAATTATGAATGTAATTATGAGTGATATTATATTCTGCTAGGCATTTGTTCAATGTAATTATGAATGTATTAATTAGCTAGGAAGTTACTACTTATAATTAGCTATAAATAGTGTCTGTACATGCAAGAATGAGAAAAATAATACAATCATGTTTACTATCCTTTCTCTTTCTACATTTTAGAATAAGGAATGGGTCAAGCTACTCAATAATAAAAATCTACAAGGCATTCTCCAATCAAGTTTTGAACCTGCTGCGACCTACCACACAGAGAGCATTGTCTTTAACCACTAGGTCAAAAATTGATTCTCTATTAATATATATTATAGAGTTGAAGATTGTAAAATGTAAAAAAGGTAACTAAATCTGAGTAAAATTAATGAATTTTTGTAAAGAATATATATATTAGGAAGACATATTGAATGCCTGTGCTTTCTTGGCGACTTTTATAAACACATCTTCTAGTGTTGTATCTGCCATACCCCATGCATAAACTGTAAACCCCATGCCTTTCAACTTCTCCACTGCCTGAAAAACATCTGAAATTCTCACCTCCTGTTTTGGTATTTCAAACTTTTGTGTACCGGAAAGGTGGTATATCTTCTTTGAATTTGAAGATAGACGCCGCACTAGGGTTTCTACTTCCTTTTCGTGCTCCGATGAGGTAGTCATGGTGAACACATATGTTCCTCCATACCTTGCCTTCAACTGCATGCCATTATATTTATTATTTATACAAAGAAATTTTTTCTGAGGTCCACAAAATTCAAGGGTTTATTATGGGATGTTTTTAGATTTGAGTACAGTATTAATGCTCCTTTTGTAATATTATCAATGGTTTCTTAATGAAATGAGCATGTTAATTATATTTTAAAGTGTGTAGAAACTTTTGTTAAGATCAAAAATTATATATATACCTCCTTGGCGTTGCCTATGCACTCAAAGCTTCCATCTACAAAAATACCAAGCCGGTCACATAAAGCTTCTGCCTCCTCCATTGAATGTGCTTAAACAGAATAATTTGGAAATTAAGTCATTAATTAGCTCTAGTTCTGATTGTTAGTTATAAAAAGTTTATTAATTATGATAGGAGATCAAACCAATTAATAATACGTACATACTTGTAAGAATAATAGCACGGTCTTTCTTTGCTTGCTTGACGACATTCCACAAAAGGTTTCTCGAAGCGGGATCTAATCCCGTACTCGGCTCATCCAAGTAAACAACCTAAAAAGGTGCAAGAGAAATGATCATGAACTCACTACTTAATAACAAAGTTTTATGCTATACTAAACAAATCAAAATTTAATCTGCTAGTGAATCAATCTGATTACAAATTAAGCACCTTTGGGTCTCCAATGAGAGAAATTGCAACACTGAGTCTTCTTTTCATGCCACCGCTATATGTTCTCACTTGTTTGTCTCCAACCCCACCATTGAATAAATTAAGGTTCTTCAGTGATCCTTCCACTGCCTACTTAATGTTTCCATGCCATTGTTGTCTAATTAATTAGTGTACATCATTTCAAGAACTTATTTAGGACGCTCAACACAGAATAAAAATAAATAATACCTGCGTTAGAGCGTTGCCGGCAAGATTTTTGAGCCGGCCATAAAATAACAGATGTTCCCGTCCGGTTAAAGTTTCCCATAACAAACTACATATTTTAACACAAGAAAAAATAATTAAGTTCATTAAATTGTCTGTCAACAACCTTAATTAACTAATTATAAGAGCAAAAGTTCAAATAGTTAATTCGAACCATTAAACATGATCTCCTTGAGAAAATATACTTGAACACCAAATTTTACATTTTTTGAATTTTTTTACTATTGTTTTACATCTGAAAGTGATCATTTTTTATAAGATAAGATGTAATTAACAAAGAGGAATTCAGGAAAAATAAAGAAAATAATTTGGAAAATATATAGGGAAGTTTAGCAAAGGTGCTAACTCATGTTGGGGGCAAACTCCCATGGTTGTATAGATGCCATCCATGTCAGTCCTTATGTCCATTCCTTGTACATATGCTGTACCTGATGTTGGCTTAATCAACCCAATCATCTGTTCACACAAAAATAATATATAACTCCCCTATTTATAATTGTCTCAATTAATATATATCATTTTACCTGTACATGCACAGCACATCATATCCTCATTTTGCAAAGTTAGTTAACAAATTCAGAAGTCAATAAGATTACTCATACAGGTATATATATACGAACCATGCATATTTATTGGAGAGTAGGGTTTTTGTTGATAGGGCTTTGGACAAAGACTCATCCAAGGCTAGGCCTAAACAGTTTGATCAGTATCAAATTTCACACACACGACTTAGATTCAAAGGGTCATTTAAATTTTTAAGTTTATAAATCTGTTCGCAATCTCAATGCAAATCGGACAAATATAAGCCCGGCTTTAGATAAAAAAAAAAGGAAAGTACAAACCATACTGATGAAAGATGTCTTGCCAGCACCGTTGGAGCCGAGCAAACCGAAACACTCGCCATGTGGTATAGCGAGAGAGAGGCCCCTCACTGCCAGCTTTTCGGGGTTGCCGTCCCGTGCAGGGTACACCTTTCTTATGTTGTCAGATATCACACCATAATTGGTTACGTTTTCTGGCGCCATAATCAGCTTCTCCACCAACTCTCTCTGAAATTCAGTTCATTATAATTTTGTTGTAACTTATATCCTTTCCATTGATCCAACTACTTCTCCAATTATCTTCAAACCTAGAAAATTTCCTATTAATATGAGTGAGGCTAGGTACTTTGCAAAGCATGGACCGGTCTGTGCTATGGATTCATATCTCTAAATTCAAAGTTTAAACAGTTGATGTGAACTGTTCAATATGATCTCCATATGCAAATGTACTTGGAGACCAAATTTTACATTTTTTATAAGTTTTTTTCTACTTTTTTAAATAGGTAGAATATCACTACTTTCGGATGGTTAAAAACTTTATATCAGATGATTTTTTTATCTAAGTAAAAAACAGTAAAACATTCTAAAAAAAATTAAAATTTGATTTCTAAGTATATTTTTACATGAAGATCATGATGAACGGTTTGGAACGATTGTTTGAACTTTATAATTAGCACGAACCGTCCCGCGCTTTGCAAAGTTACCATATCCTCAATGCTATTATTATACATAACCAAACAATCCATTACTATTCTCCTCAAAATCAAAATCAAAATGAAAAAGGAGGAGACATCAAACATACCTCTTTAGCGATATCAGGCTTACTATGAACATCAATGACTACTTTGGCAGAGCCCTGGCGTTTGAAGCTAGTTGTCAACTGACGCGATATCGACCTGTTCATCTTGTTCTTCTTAAAAACTTTCAAGAAAAATAAGGGTTCTTTCGGGATGCCGCCTCCGAGAGACGACACCTGGTCTAGGTAGAACGCCAGAGCAAGCAGCCCCATCCACTCTAGCAGCATCATGACCATCAAATTACTCATACCATTCTCTGAGTCACTCAGATCACTCCACCTCATTCCTGTGCCCGCATCAGTACTTGCGGTGTGCTGCCCGAACTCATAAAAGCATCGGTACAGAGAGAAACCCGGTACCAGCTGCATCACTATAAGCCAACCCCCTGTGTAGTTTAAAAAAAATTGGCATTAGTGAGCATCTCCTATATACTGTCTGGTTAATATTTACTTAAATTATCTTACCTGGAAAAGATGGATCTTCAATAAAGATTCGCAAAAAGTATTCGCCGAGTAAGCCAGATGCAAACACATAAATGTAGCCAATCACTGAATCAGAGAGATATTTAGAGAGTTGCTAATTAATTAGGTTTCTTTAGTTTGCATTTCTTATATACAAAATGTTGTTAGTCTGACCTGTAGCAGTCTTGACAGTTGAAAAGAAAGAAGCTACAAGAAAAGCGAAGGCGATCTGAAGATTGATGAAAATGAAATAGAATACCACTTGTAGGCTGTAGTCAATTGATGTGAAATAGCTCAGTCCTGAAGAAAACCAAGAGATTACTCAACATATATTGACATTAAAAGTCTCAAATTCATAGCAATAGTATGCATGGATGGAACTCGAAAATTTAGATTAAGGAGTTAAAATGTAAAATGCATAATGTGTTGTCACTGGAATATGAACTCAAGTCTCCATAACTACAAAATATAATTTTAACTACTAGATTGCAAGCACACATTTAACATTTTAAGATGAGAGTTAAACTATATAAAACTTAAGAAACGAAATTTCAATGAAATTTCTGTAAAGAAGGCATGATATAAAAAATTAATCAAAGAAGATTGCTACCTATTTGAGTGCCAAATATCACAAAGCAAATCATGTAGGTTGTAGATAGCAATAAGAAGTACAAATAAGAAATCAACCAATAGGGACCATCAGTTAATCCATGCATTTTCATCATTATCTTCAATTTTTGTTGCTTCTCATATACCAAATAAGTGAGTATAACCTATGATGAGAAGTATATATGAAGTATTAATTAGTAAAAAATTACAAGTTTACTAACTTGTGTAATATATTAATGAGGGTTCAAATGCCATTTTAATTTTTATGTCTCTCTCATATTTTCACTTTTTTATTTATGATAGCATAAAATTTAAGAACTTATATGTCAAGATAAAATTGTTATATGTGATCTATATTAATTTCTTTACATAAGCATACAAAATTTATCACTTTTATGTTTTATTTTTATTGTTTCTACATAAGCATACAAAATTTATCACTTTTATGTTTTATTTTTATATGAAACAATAAGTTAAATAATCAACATCTAGAATTCATCCATATCAATGTATTCTTGCAAGCTCTTAATACAGATCAAAATAAAATTGAAATGTCGTAATCTCTTATATGTGCATAGAGAAAATAATTATAGATAAAATCTAATGGTTTTAATTTAATATTTGAGTTATAAATCTTAAATTATTAATATTTAAAAATAAAGGCATTTGAACTCTCCTTGAAATGAATAATATCTGTACTAACCGGTAAAAGTAGCTGAACTATCCAAGTGAAGAATATAGGACCAAGATAAGTAGAGATCTGTAATGTAGTTCTTGTTTCACCTTTGGGCGTCTCTTTCACAAATTCAAATTCCATGCTTACTCCAGGTCCTTTCAGAAACTTGAGAAATGCATTTGATGCCTATATATTATATATTTGTCGCAAATTTATTATTTCATTGTTTTATCATTAAAAGAGAAGAAGAAATTTTAGAAGAACAAACTATTTATTTCTTCGATGCCTATTTTACATTTGCATCAGCATATCCATTTCAACATTGAACCTGACATACTGGTACTAATACAAGTACCACTATAGATAGCTTCTGGTGCCAGTAAATATTTCTTTTTTTCATTATACAAAGAAGTTTAGAAGAAAAAACTATTATTTCTTTGATGCCTATTTACATTTGGATCCTCATATCCATTTCAAGTTTTTGATATTGAACTGGATATACTGGTACGGATACAAAAAAGTACCACTATAGATAGCTTCTGGTGCCATAGTTAATTGTCAAACACATACATTTCAATGCATGATTATTGTCAAACACATACATTATTGCCTTCGATTTTTTGTTTCTATTAAAAGGCCCTCGTACACTCCAGTATCTTTTAGATGTTATTCCATAGAGAGAAGAGGGCATGTGCCTTTGCATTAAGACTGCAGTTCTATTTGGTTTAAAAATTCTTGATGAAAGAAAAACACAAAAGAGGAGATGGAGGATTGTGTGTACCACATTCAATGACCGCGGGATCCTCTGGAGATTCATCTGGCCATATGCTACATTATCACTTATGCTTGAGTTGTACCATGCAATAAAGTT
This sequence comes from Carex cristatella, assembly GCA_024447775.1. Classification (NCBI taxonomy): domain Eukaryota; kingdom Viridiplantae; phylum Streptophyta; class Magnoliopsida; order Poales; family Cyperaceae; genus Carex; species Carex cristatella. The sequence goes on from JAJHPF010000007.1 coordinate 5,829,710, forward strand.
GAATCCCTTGTCACTAGTATCTAAAAAGTCATAAGCTGCCAAGGCAAAATTGCAAAAGTCGTGTCAGCTTTAAAAGAAATTATGCAAATATATATACTCCGTCAAAAAGATAACATAAGGAGATAGCAGTACCAGTAAGAAATTCGTTCGATTTTCTCTCAGTATTGCTCTCTAGATAACCCCTAAATAGCTCATCATTTATCATTGATGATGAATTACGCCATAGCGCCATCCCCGGAACACATATTAAGACTGTACATTTTTCATAGGAGAATATAATTTAGTTTAAACAAAATAGATGAAATAAAGGTAATTTCTTGTTTGGCAAATCAAAGAATTATAACCAAAGAATTGAAGGAGTGTATTCAGACCTACAGGAAAGGGTACCCCTTGGTAATCGATTGCAAATTCAATCGAAGAATTAGCGCGGCATGATGGTTGAATGTAATAGATAGGTCTTTCTGAGATAAATGCTGTCTCGAAGTACTGAGTGTCTCTAGTTTTTGTGTCTGAGCCCTGAAAAGTAAAAAAGAAAATACAACTGACAACTGACAAATTTCATCGTAGACAAACTTTAAATTTAAAACAAGCACCTCATGCTGAGATTTTTAAGTGGAAAAAAAAAAGGAGAACTCACGGTTACAACTTGAGAAAAAAGAGCAAGATAATCAGAAAAGTCGGCAGACATATTCATCACTGGAAATAGATTCTCTGCAAGAGCTGTGATCCAACCAATAAAAAAGAAATGAATCATTTAAAATCAAAATAAAAAAAGAAAACAATGAATTGAAAGCTTATAAAAATATACTTTCTGCAAGAGTCTGGTTTTGGCCGGTGAAGAGCACAGTGACAGGACAAGTGCCAGAGAGACGGCATGACGAGTTGGGCAAATCAACAGAAGGGAAAGACACATCACGGGCTGCGCGGTACTCGGGCACAGGCACCTGCATTAGGGCAGGCCACTCGGGCGGGTTTGCTATGAGGCAGTTGATGAACTGGCTCAGGGATGAGTACTGGGGCCCACACATCTCCTTGCACGTGCTACTGCCCTTGACCGGGACGCACTCGCAGCCACATTTGAAGTCAGGGCTGTCAAACTGTTGGTCAAACACTGATTGTATCGATGCCAAAAGGAGACATATTAGGATTGGATATGCCACAATGCCTATGTTTGTCTTTATGTTCCTCTTCTGTTCATCACCAAAATTAATTTATCAGTGTATAGTTATTTATCATGATCAAGCAAAGCTTGATCAACTAATCAGATGGATTAGTTAATTAATAATTGTATAGTAAAAGAAATTAATCTCTTTCTTCAAGAAATAAAAGTAGTAAAAATTTGTTGAAAATTAGCAAAATTGATTGGAATTTGGATACAAAACCAGAAAATAAGACATATATATTTGCTGATTAATTAAAATGAAACTGAAATATATAATGGGAACAAATGGAGAGAGAAGAGAAGAAAAAAAGGGAAGAGACCTGAAAGGTGATATTCTTTCGGAGAAGAGCATTAGCCTGAATTGAGAAGCTCGCTAAGTTACCACCTCCCTCGCTGGCCCCTAGAAGGTTCAATGCTGACGATGATGGCTCCATCACAACTCTCTCTCTCTCTCTCTCTATCTCTATCTCTCTTCACTCAATTTCTTTTATGAATACTATGATTACTATGATTATACAATCCTTCGAATTTCGATTGATTCGAAATTCTGTAACTTTGAGATGTACACGAGAAGAAGAGATGAGAGAAAGAGAAATGAAAATCCAAATTATTTATAGTTCGTTATCTTTTTTCTTTCATTTGCTCCTAAATCTATATATTTATTACTAAAACTTGCCTGGTTATGATAAACAGAAGTATTTTATTACTATATGTTAATTGGATATTGATCTAAATTGTCGAAAACAAAACCATATATAATAGTTTGTGTTTGAGGCCAAATTATTTTTCAAAAGGAGTAGGCTGTAGGTCAGAACCTGATCATTATATGTAATCAAATTTTAAATTTATGATACAAATGGGTACTTCTCGTCCTGTATTTAGAAAATATGCTGTGAAAGAAATGGGACCAACTATTTCTTTTAAAAATTTATGATAGAAATGGATAGTTCTCATTGTTTTTCTTTTTATAGGGAATGCGAATTCTCTGTGCTGTTCCTGCACCTGTAATTATCTAATACCTAGTTTACACAGCCTAGTTAGGGGTAAAGATTTTAACAGAATAATTTTGGCTTCATGCAGTGCACGGACTATAGAATAAAAAACAACGCTGCATATATGATTTGTGTGAGTCTGCTAGAATCAATTGGAGATATATACACACACAACCCGCGTGCACTTTGCATAACTGTGCTGTGATTTTACGAATTATTCCTTATCCTTTTCTTACTTCTTTTCTGAGCTTAGCGAATTACAGAGTAGTTTTGGCTTCATGCAGTGCATGGACTATAGGATCAAAACAGAGTTGCATATGGTTCGTTGGCTGCATAAAGCCAAAACTGTTCTGTTAAAACTTTACCAGAAAAATACCCCAATAACTATTTGTACAAATTAGGAAATTTAGGTAACGGCTCTCTTAGCCACTCATCTCTCTATATATGCATTGTAATGTAATATGTAAATTATGAGAAATAATCAATAAAAACATTCTTTCATTGAATCCACTGATTTATAATAGAATCTGTTTCTTGTCCTGAGTGTTCTCTCCATTTTTTTGGGGGAATGGATGCATCCATTTGTGGTCTAACACAACTAAGGCACTGAAATCTGGTTCAGTTAATTGGTTGCTACCACTATCATTAACACTCTTTCTCCAAAAAGATGCTCATCATGCACCACTTATACTAAATTTATTCCAAGACATAATACAACATGTTTCTTCTTCATAATTTATTAACTGTAAACATGGAGCTTTTAAAATACATTAAATAGACATTAATTTGCTCATGATTTGATTCATTTACTCAGTTAATATTCCTAGAAGAAGCTAACTTGTTAACAAAAGCCAATGCATTACTACACAAATGAGCAGCCTTCAAGACCTTATGCTTCACACCTCCAAATTGCTCCCCCTTATAATACATCAAGCCATCGGTACATGTATTTGCATCGGTAAGCGCTGCACTAACCCACGTCACGATATCATTCATTTGTAACTCAAACTTACTCTTATCCAAATGCTTTAACTCAGCTTCTGAGCTGTGCAATTGCACCGTGGCGTCACGCATGCACTCGGTGCAGTCCGTGAATGCTGGCGAACCTTGATGATTTTTAACTAGGTAGGTCGATATGCGTCGACATTCGAACATTGCCACTGATACTGCCACACGGGCCCACCCCTTGACGCTATCCTTCGGTACAGAGTGTGCAAAAGAGGCAAGGCTACGGGTGCAAAGTTTACGGTATGGTGTATTGGTGCATGCCTTTTTGAGGTAAGTATGATAATTATTTGAGGTGTTTTTGGAATGAAATGAAGGAAATGAAACAAGGAGTAACAATGAGATTAAAAGGGGAATGATGATGGTTGCCATAATATGCCTATATATCACTACCCTTTCTTATATATTTCTATTTAATATATACACACACACATATACCGTTCTTTTTCAAATAGTACCTTTGGGATTATATATAAGAGGAGAGTGTGGATGAAATGTAAAGCTTTACCTGAATTAGATTCATGTTGTGTATCATGTAACGAGTCAATATTTTACTATTTGCTCTTGGTTAATCTTCGACTCACTACATAATTTGAGTTATTATGTTTGCCACAGAAGAACCATTGTCCTAATACCGCTACAACTATGTGTTTTGGCATGAAGGTGGTGATTTTAATAAAGAGAGAGAGGTGGTTTGAAATGAGAAAATGTTTGCAACGCAAGCTTCTTGTGACTTGTAACAGTAAAATCTTAATAGGTAAATTAAAATATCCTCTGTGGAATGCATAAGAAGTGTTGTATGTGTAGCGAGTCAACAACTTTCAAATACAAATAAATTAGACACACCATACATTAACAAGTAACAACTGTACAAAATTACAAATAATATCAATGCAATTAAGCAAAAAAGAAAAAGAAAATAACTTACTCTTCAATACTTGTACTAGTTCTCCCCATGAGAACCAAAGCATGTACAAAATTAACATCTTCTATATATATATATGTTCGCTTTACAATCTTTAAAGAGGAATCCAAGCCTGTCAACAAAATTTAATCTCGGTTAGGTTAAAAATTTACTTTTGTATAACTAAGTTGGTTTTCCTTCATTGGTAGTCAAATTTTACAAGTCAAATTATCCTAAGAAAAAGCGCATTGGCCCGTACTATGGATTTATGTCTCTGTTTTCAAAATTCAAATAGTGAATCTGGACTGCTCAACATGATCTCCGTATGAAAATTTAGTTGAAGACCAGATTTTACATTTTTTATAGAATTTTTTATTATTTTTTAGATAGGTTTCTTGGATGGTCCAGAATTTTTACATTACATGATTTTCTACTTTATCTTAAAAATAATAGTAAACATTCTAAAAAAATGTAAAATTTGACCTCCAAGTACATTTTGATATGAAGATTATGTTGAATGGTTCGAATTAACTGTTTGGGCTATGAAAATAAAAATATGGATCCATAGCTTAGATCAATGTGAACTTTGCAAAGTACCACTCAAGCATTAATCTAAATGTAAGAAGTGGTATATAATTTCTGTCCTTGCCTGTATTAAGCCGGTATCTGTGCCGCAGTAAATGGTATCATTAGCCGCTAAGAGGCAGGTTATCTTGCTACCTGCCACTAATCTCCCGACCTTTTGCGGCTTCTCTCTCAACCATATCTGTAAACAACCACAAAAATAAAAAATTAAAGACTTCAAAAATTGAAGTGGTTGGATTTCAAGACTTCATTAATCATTTGATTGCATATTCTTACTTCTTTCTCTTCATTTAAAAGTGTGTTTGTTGTGTCTAACATGTTTAAATTTTATTTTTTTCTCTAATAAATATTTTTTCTGAGAGAAATTTGAAAAATTGCCCGAGTAATAAAGAACTTAACAGAACTTGTGTTTCAAACCAAGATTGTAATGAACAAATCATTTATAAAAAAGAAGCATAAACTTGTAATTTGATCTTAGTTTTTATATCATTTTAAAACAAAATGCTGTCTGAGATGTGCTATTCATAAATAAAGAAAGAAAATTCTAACCTGAATTACAGTTGGATTTTTGTTGCAATTTAAGTAAATAAAGTCTTCTACCACGGCCATTTCTTGCACCTCAAATCCCTTCGGCAAAGGCAGTACAAAATGGGGCCCCAGCCTCTTTCTCCAGTTCTGTATTTTTCTCACACAAAATAAATAATTAGGTTGCTTCTCCTATTCTTTACAAAAAAGGACAATATCATTAAAAAAAATAGAGATTATCTGTGTAAGGTGGTGAGGAGAGGGGGGGTAAGAATATGATACCTTAAAACTAGATCCTTGGACAGCATTACCAGCACAGTACATCCAATCTTTATAAACCACAATCGAATTTACAGTCTGCTTTCGTAATTTCCAGATTTTCTCTGGTGCACGGATCTCAATGCTATTGTTTACCGTCACATCTAATTCCTGAAAAAAAAAAATAGTTTGAATTAACTTAAAACGATGGAGAACTTATAATATAAGCCACTTGTTTCTTTTTGGTTTTTCAAGTTGAGCATCCAACTCAGTACTTTTTTTTTCTCAAAAAAATAAAATAAATACCCTGACAAACTGAAATGCCAAAGGTGATAAAGATTTTGAAGCCTAATACCAAAATTTAGTAGAAGAAAACTTGAAATGCCATTCTCTAATTTACCATAGAAAATTTCATAAATAGTTTATGAAAGATTTTCTAAGAAATTAGATATAGTTGGTTCTGTAATTTACTCAAAAATCCAAATAACTGGAACAAGTACTGGTACAAAAAAAAAAATTCTGACCTGGATACTGGAGTCAGTGCAACCTGTGTATATTTTGCCTTGAGTAGCAGCTATTGATTTTACATGCTTCTTTTTACAAATTGTTTGGCTGATTCTTGATGCATATAACATCTGTACAATATTAATCATATTACAAAGTAGAAATGTACAGTAAGAGACTATGAAATGAATTACAACAAAGGATATAAGCAGGAATAAAGAAATATAGAGGAATAAAAGATTGTATATGTAGAGAGTTTGCTCTTCAGGGGTAAATTGGAGTTTTTTCTAAATCTGGATCAAATTTCTTAACATAAATTTAGTATTTCAAGCGTTCAAAATTTCTTCCCATTTTACCTCTAGCTTCCATATTTGTTAGCTATTCTGTCTCTATAGTTGGTTTGGCCAATTTGATGGAAATAAGCTATATTGGTAATATGCATATTACGGATTGACCCGTGCTCTGGATCCATATTTCTATTTTCATATTTCAAACATTCGATCGGAACATTTAAACATAGTTCCATATAAAAATGTATTTGGAGATAAAAATTCTACATTTTTCAGATTTTGTTTACTCTTTTTTTAGACAGGTAGAAAATCAATTTCTAACTGCATTCGGATGGTCCAGAATTTATAAATCAAGTAATTTTCTACCTATCTAAAAAAAGTAACAAAATTCTTAAAACAAATATATAAAATTTGGTCTCGAAGTATATTTTCATATGGAGATTATATTAACGGTTTGGATCGACTGTTTGAACTTTGATACTCTGTGACCCTTTGACAAATCTGATATAATAAGAGAATAAAAAGAGAAGGATTATTACCTTGAGACTTTTGCTTGCCATTATTACAAAAAACCCGTCTCCAAAGGTTTCTAATTTTTGAATGGGCTCCTTCATTCGCATCACATCTACACATTCTATTTTCCTTTGTACCATTCTCCATACCTATAGCAACAAATATTTAGAGCAAGTATCAGTTTAGTCCTTCAATTTTGTTTATTTCATTTCATGTCCATGAACTTTTAGACCTATTTTTCTGGTATGATGTTTACAGAGATGACAGAAATAGAAATTAAAAAAAAAAAGTGAGGCTATGGTACTATGCATAGGCGCATATTGGCGTGTACTATGGATTAATATATTCGTTTTCAAGTCCAACCAATTGATCTGAACCATTCAACATTATCTTCATATGAAAATGTACTTGTTTACTAAATTTTTTCATTTATTTTAGAAGTTTTTATTATTTTTTTAGAAGATAAAATATCACTACTTTTGAATGTCTAAAATCTTCAGATCAAATTATTTTTTACCCGTCTAAAAGAAATACTTAAAAATTTTAAAAAATGTAAAATTTGATCTACTAGTCATTTTCATATGGAGATCATGTTGAACAATTCAGATCGACTGTTTGGAATTTAAAAATGGAGATATTGATCTATAGTACAGACCAATATGCGCTATGCATAGTACCATAACTTCACTCTTTAATATATATATTGTGGCTTTTAAAAGGATTTCTCACATAAGCTAATTTTGCATAGAGTGATTATGGAAGTACGAATTTACAGAAAGAGGGAACAATTGTTTAAAATAAAACTACTATGTAATTATTTCAAGACATGTTATAGTTGCATTATCCATCTCAAAAACCTAAACCATAAACCAGTATTAAAAAACAAAAGAATGATCTAAAATAGTTTCACAATTGTACCCGGATTGACTTGTCAGCGGATCCACTGAGCAGGTTATCACCTGGTGCAAATATACTGAAGCAAATCACAGCTTTTTTGTGCTCTCTGACCTCTTGTACCAGCATTGCTCTTTGACCCCTTATTTCCCATGCCTAAGTTGAACACATATCACATTTAGCAACTGTACAACATAAATAATCATAAAATAATCTGACTAGAGTAATATCCAAGAAGTACCATTATGTTTTCATCATTACTGAAACAGTACCAATTTGGTATTGGTACGCTAAGTAATTGAGATACTGGTACACTAATTTCGCACTTCCCAAATTACACCCCAATTAGCTTAATTAAGCACTAAATAACCACGGCATCATCAATTAGTTCTCCCTCTAATCCAATATACAGGAACTATCACTTTTGCAACTTCTCTTGAATTAAGACTAAAATTAGCCTCAATTACACAAACATAGCCCAACAAAAGAAAATACAGATCCCCTAAAGTAACCCAAATTTTGAGTTTAGATTCAGACCGTTCGATCTGATCTGGCACGAATATTAAAGGAGAGCCATGCATTCCACCTTGGGCCGAATTAGAGTGGATTTTGACCAGAGGATCCATATATAAACTCAAAATTTGGGTTACTCAAGGGAATCCTGACCCAACAAAAGCAACATAGAAAACTTTCCAGGTTTGCTTTGGTCTAGCTAACACAAAATAAGTGCAAATCAGTACCCGAATTGTTATAAATATCATTTCAAATAATTTGCAGACTGACCTTAATGGTACCATCAGCATAACCTGCGTATAACTGGCCTTTGTAAAATGTAATTGCAGTGGCAGCCCCGTTACCACCTTGGCCTATTTCTAGTATTTGGGTATGTACACAGGATACACGCTGCACTTGACAGGTTAAAATAAAACTCATTAGAAAATTTTATAATATAGACCAAAATATTTTTGAATTGATACATGTAATTAACACTACATATTACTAATCTAGTGGAAAATGTAATATTTGAAAATAAACTAACCGGCTTAGTCGGGAATAAATAATCGGTGACCCGAAGCAACTCGTCAGCCATCCATGTCACCGAAGATAACCGACGAAGTGATTCTCTCAGCCCCTCTGAAAAACTCATCAGCCTCTGCTTTCCTGTTTATACAGAGTTTTTGACATTTTTCACTTAATTAGTGAGAGATAAGGGGCATTTATGGCATCTTACAGGTGGTCTGATTTATTTGGTTTTCAGCCGAACCAAAAATGTTTGGATGAAATGGTTCGGTTTTTCGGTTTAAATGGATTGGGTCGGTTAAATTTTTTAATTATTTTGGTTTAGATTTTTCAAAACTGAAAAGACCGAACTGACCAATGTGTAATGTCGACAACTTATATATATATATTTGATATTTTTTTTTGGTATGTAATTGAACAATGTGTGTAATGTTAACAAGTTGTATATATAATTCATGTTTATTTCTTAGATCGAGATAAGGGGCATTTAGAGGAAAATTACTATGTCCAACATTTTCTTACATAGAGATTCTTCAATATAATTACTACCTCCTTGATTGCTTTTATAGAACTATTTGCATATTTCATACCTTTACCAGAGGTGTAGTTATACACGCAAAAACAAGCGAGGATTCTCTCATCAAGCTCTGACCCAGGATGAAGAAAGCGTGCCATATCAGCAAGGAGTACCTCACTTGCCATCTCTCTGAGACTGGTAGTAGGGCCCGAAGAAGCAGAGAAACTGCTACCAAGCCATGCCGCACATACTAGACAGTCACGCGAGACACTCTTTGTCTTGCTTTGTAAACCCTTTGACAAGGCATTTAAAAGAGGCCTACCGAATTTTATTATAACTCGAGCGGTATTCAAACTCCATGTACTTGCTTCAGACTCCTAAAGTTACAAAAAAAAAAATATTAAATTACTTGCTTCAATCTAATGTCATTATTGTTTCATAGGTTAATTTAAAAGAATTAACAAAAGAATATTCTTTTATTTGTACCTGTAAGCAAGGATCCAACCAGTCGATATTTCGTACCATGTTCCTTTGGGCAGTAGATACCAATCCAGCTTTTTTTAGTAACCATGCGGCTGTATATGATTCACCTCCCCAAGAATGTGTCCCCGCAAGGTTTGATATAATATGAGCTGCCAGAGCTTGTGTACCGCAGTTCTCCTCTGACGATACTGCTTCTAGAAGCACAGCAATCGCCTCTTCTTTAAACATTGTTTTCACGCTTGGTTTTCCCTACAAAATTTGTAGAAAGCTAAAATCTAGCACGTACTTTGCTATATATTACGGAATTGCCTCATATTCTTTACATGAAACCTTAATAACATTCCCAAAAACTAAATGAGAATTGATTATTTCTCCAAGGACCAATTTTGTAATTTTCTATTAACAAAATTTTGAAAATTGCAGCAGGTCTATATGTCTTTACCAGTAAATTGAGCTGTAGGAGAAGATTTGCAGCCATAAGTCGGTGCTCGAGCTTCGATTCATGGAGGCATGACAGCAGGGTTTGCGATACATGTAGACCTCCTTTTTGTTGTATTTGTTGCAATAATGTATTTGCTGAGGACCTAAATGAACAAAGAAAGTGAAATTAAAACTTTACTTGTTACTTGGAATCAAATAGTTGTCCACAAAGAAGCATCAATAATTTCTTTGATTCTTTCTCTTTCTTTCATGAAAAAGGGAAATATGATACATACATACATGACGCTATAGTACTATGCATAGCGCGGATTGGTCCGTACTATGGATCAATATTTTCGTTTTCAATGTCCAAATAGTCTATCTGAACCGTTCAACATGATTTCTATACAAAAATGTACTTGAAAACTAAATTTTATATTTTTTAGAATTCTTTTTACTATTTTTTAAGATAGAAAATCTTTGCTTTTGAACGGTCTAGAATCTTTAGATCAAGTGATTCTCCACCTATAAAAAAAATAGTAAAACAAATTCTAAAAAATATAAAATTTGATCTGCATGTACATTTTTATATGGAGATCATGTTGAACGGTTTTCATTAAAAAAGAGGATTATGCTACATGAAAGAGAAAATTTGGTATATGAAAGAAATATTATATCAGGTCACATGTTCTCATTTCGAAAGTTATGCAACTATATTTATTAAAAAAAAGAGGATTATGCTACAAAGGGACAGCCAAATTTTTACAACACGAATAAAAAAGCAAAGAGTGAATATAAATCAAATACCGTGGCACTTGAAGTATCTCGTAAAAATATTCGAGAGCTGCAGTCTTTGCACACCTCTCTTTCCTGCTAAGCAACTCCAAGAAAGGGTCCACAGGAGTTACTTGGTACAAAAACTTTTTACAATTCGCATTCAACCGCATGCATCTCACCATAATTGCAGATAAACCCACGCCTTCCTCCAAACTATTTTCCTTAGTAATTGCAACATTCACTAGCTGTGCCAAAATTCGGGGCGATGAAACTGTTGCTAGATGCATGTTATTGGTGACATAATCAAATGATGTTACCAGAATCTCGATCAATGCTATAGAAGCTGATGTCGGTGTGACTGGAATTGTAGTCGAGTGCAAATTCGACTTTTCACCACTCGAGTGGCACGCAATTTCCACTAGGTTTGGTAAAAGGTCTAGGTTTTTTATTTCCGATGGAGAGGGTTCTAGTAAATAAATGATAATAACTGCTTCATGAATGTTTTGCTTCAGTGCACTAGCTAAATAATGCAAATAGAATTTTTTTCTCTTGATATCTTGTAATATACTTTTATCCTCTGATATCATGAGAAGAAGTATATAAACCAGTACACGAACGGTTTTGTTATCCTTCTGAGAGCATGAGATTCCGTATAATAACTGGTCGAGAATATCTTGTTTAAAATTGGCACAATTTAAATCCTTTTGGGTACTAATGAATTCCCATACAGTTACAATTTCAGGTCCGGAATTTGACGAGCACAAATTCAAAATTGCCTTTTCAAACTTCTCAGCGATTTCGGATTGTGTGTAAATCGAATTACTGTCACCGAAATCCCTTTCACTGCCTGAGAAACTCATGATCCTTCGAGCGAAACTCCCATGTAGAATTTTTGAGGAGAAGTTGCTAAAGCATCTCAACTTACAGGGATATGGACTTGCAGGAGGTGACCCGTAAGTCATATCGCGGAAATCTAAAATGGAGTTGTCGAGATTGTGATTTGAGTTATGGGATGTATAGGAGGGTGCATACAAGCTTGTGTTATTGCTAAACTCTTCTTCTTTTGTGTCGGTTGAATTTGAATTTGAATTTGAATATGAATTTCGAGCAGATTCTGGTGCAAAAATCATTGCGTCTTCCGTAGATGCACGTAAAGCAATGTACTTTCTGTATTGAATTAAGAATATATATATTAGATCATATGCAATGGTAATTTGAATAATATAAGGAGACTTTAGGGTTCTTTTGCTAATAAACTACAATTAATTAACATCACCCATATGGGACTAGAAATTAGTAATGCAATCTGTATAAGAAAAAATGGCACCCGAATCTCTTTTAAAGCATTTGCCCAAGTTATAACCAAGTTTGGAGAGATGAAAAAATAATTACTGATTTTACTATAGTTTGCTAATGCTATTGCCATGAAAAAATAATATGAAGAATACAGCAGCAAAAATCCTTGACTGAAATTAAAAAAAAAAATTGATAAAAGAGCTTTTTTTTATATTGTGGAAGCTATATCATTAAATCTAAGTAGAATACCTGTCAGAAATCTTAGGTGACAACAAATCTGTGTCGATAGGCATGACCTCTGCCAAGCTGCTTTTATCCTACAATTTATGCATTTGCATACAAGTGTTTGGTAATTTGCTTGAGAAATTGTAATTTAAATTCTACAGTCGTGGCATCACGTTAAATTTTGAAATATTTCTCTAAGTTGTAAATATTGAGAGAAAAATGGTCAATTTACAGAATTATACAGTGAAACATCTCTAGTACCATGTACTTATTGAATATTTGCACCAAGTTTGCATTCAAATTAGCCTTAAACATTTACTTCCTTGCAAAACTATAAAAGCAAATACAAGAAAAGAGATTATTACCGGGTAAGTGATGAATTTGACCTCAGAATCACTCACATCTGACAAAAAATCATGTGAATAACGGGGAATTGGAGAGTCAGACTGAGAATCCTCGAGCATTTCTTGGAGGCGTTTCATATCAAATGTTTCTTTCATGACACTGTTAACTGTCAAGTTTTTATTATCCTGTAAAAAAAAATTAAAATTTGAACCTAGATGATCAACCTTGCACAATGATTGAGGTTTAATTCAAGAAACATTTTTTTAGGGGAAATTTCATGTATACCCCTCAAAAACTTCAAATTTACGTATTCCCTCTCTAAAATTCATAATATTATATTTACCTTTCTAACTTTAAAACTCACAAATTTACTCATGTATTAAACTAGTTTTGAATTTATAGAAGTACCCAATTTACCCTTTATATAAAAATAAAAAATATGTAGCATGTTTAAGAAGAATGTCAATCTACTAATTGGCCGATTTCCAATGACAAATGGTTCATTTTTTACTTCTAATGCATACATAATCAAATATCTAAATATCTCTGTGTATACGTCAGATATAGAGAAATTAACTATTTGTCCTGGGAAACCCATCATTTAGAAGACTTGACATTTTTCTTAAATAGGCTACATATTTTTTATTTTTGAAATAAAGGGTAAAATGAGTATTTTATAAATTTAGAATGAGTTTTAATAGAAAAGACAATAAAATGTGTAAATTTGTGAGTATTTAAAATATAGAAGGGTAAATATGATATTATGAATTTTAGATGGGGTACATATGATAATATGAATATTAGAGGGGGAATTACGTAATTTTGAAGTTTTTGAGGGGAATACCTGAAATTCCCCATCTTTCTAATCAAACATGTGAGTGTTATAGAGAGAGAACTAACATCAGGGCATTTTAAGTAAGTTGGTATGAATGATTTTGGGATAGCAGTCAAAGTACAACTGGTAAACCTGTAAAAACAAAAACAAAAGAAAATTAAATTTGGATTAAAAAAATGTTACACTTGAATATGCAAAACATGTTTGTCATTTTCTTGTTTTTTTATTTCAGCATTTAAATAGTTAAATACATAATTGTACACAAGTAATAAATAAAAGAAATAAACAAAAGAGAAGCTACAAACATAAAGCCTGTAGATTTGTCTTCACTGGACCACTTGCATGCACATTTTTGGTTGTATTTGAAAAATTTTCTACAAGAGTAACTTGAAAAAAAAAAAAAAAAAAAACTATTTTCAAATAGAAGGTATTTGCATAATTTGAGAAAAAAAAATTAATATTTCACCTGTCACATGCAAAAGATAACACTATTTAGCTAATCCCTGCATGTGACATGTCAATGGACCTTTTGCTTATACACTACAATCTACAATGCTGTCATTTTCAGAGCACATGCTAACATGAATCAGTAAATTTAAAAGGTCACTAGGTCAAAATCTTTTTGCATAGTAAACAAATTTCTAACCATCTAATTTCATAAGTACCGAGTTTAGTATAAATATTTTAACAGAGCTGTTTTGGCTTCATGCAGCACATGTACTATAGAATCAAAACAGCATTGTATATGGTTTGTGCACTGTGTAACGCCAAAACTACTATGTTAAACCAGAGCTCATGATAAACAAAATTTTGAAAAAGAAATAACATTTCTATTAGTTTGCTTTTCCAACCCTCCTAAAAGTTAGAATATCATTTTCCCTCTGAAGATAGCTATATTTTTTTTGCTTGGCCTCAGAGAATTTTTATGAGACTACAAATTTGTTTTGTAGGCTGTTTACAATGCAAATTTGTTCTTAGAAATCTTAATGTTTGCACTAATACCCCTCTTTTATTCTATATTTACTTTTTTCACATGCATTTAAAATTCTCAGAAGCTTTGATAAGAAAAGGAAAACTGTGCAGTTTACAATTTACACTCACTGATGGTTGCTTGTACCAGTGTCGCAATTTCTATTCCAAGTCGGATTATCGCCGTAAGAAACCACTTGATAGTACATTAACCAGCTCTTGTACCTCTTAGCTTGACATTTTGCCTCTTCATCAATCTCCTCCCCTACTTTTCTCCCCGCACCGGGTACACACGCACCGAAGACACATTCCCATAACATCGGTGCAAGCTCGGTCCGTACCAGTTCTGGATGAACCGACACAGATTGCAAGAAATGAAGTGTCATTTGCCATTGGTCACCTTGTAGCTTCTTCACTAATGCAAGGTAGAAATACGCGAGCGATACCAGAAGCCGGTTTTCGATACCGGTGCTGGTTCCGTCTTCCTCTTGCAATGCCGGTACCTGAAGCATCTTCTCAGCATCAACAAGCTGGGA
Source organism: Carex cristatella (assembly GCA_024447775.1). Classification (NCBI taxonomy): domain Eukaryota; kingdom Viridiplantae; phylum Streptophyta; class Magnoliopsida; order Poales; family Cyperaceae; genus Carex; species Carex cristatella. Next base: position 5,844,765 of record JAJHPF010000007.1, read on the forward strand.
ATTCTTTTCCTCAATTGAATCACACTGGTTACTGGCCTCGGTTGATTTGATTCCATAGTAGAGACTGGATATGACCGACTGGTCGGTTAATTCAGATGATTGAGAGGTGGAATTGGATAGAATTGCACGGGATTTTTGCTGGAGGGAATTGCGCGAAGTCGGGTCAGAGAGAAGGTGGTTTAGGTGGTGGTTTACTTGGGAGATGAGAGACCGGATCGAATCGCGATCGAGTCGGGTTTGTGTGAAATGGGCTTGCGAAGAGGAGGGGATGAGAGCCATTGGATAACAAAGGATAGCCTGTCGTGCAAAGTATGGAGTGTGTAAAGGAAGAAGATATAAGAGAGAGAGAGAGGGAGAAATACAGAATGGAACATTCGCTCGTGAGAGAGAGAGTGATAGAAGGAGAAGAAAACAAGGGGGAAAGAGAGAAGAAAACAAGAGAGGCAAAAGAACAAACAGGTAGTGTGCATTCTGAGGTGGGTAAGAGTGACCGTTGCTCTTTCCCGCCACAGGATCAACATGGAATGCATCTCTCTGTTGCCTTCTCTTCTACCAACTCGAATTCATCTCACCTGAAGTAACTAACATTTTGAGTTTAGATCCAGACCGTCAGATTTGTTTCAGCACGAATATTAGAGGAATCCTGTGCATAGACGGTACGGATCTAAATCCAAAATTTGAGTTATTTCAGAGATCTAACTCAACTCTACGTCTCTAGTACTCTCTACCAATTCTGTGGGACCGCAGATTCGGGACCTCTACAGTCCAGATTTAGAAGAATGATCTCCTCCCTGTATTAGATTAGATGGTCCTTTAAATCTGTCTGGATCATCCGGTTTTTTCTTTTATACTGGAGAGGATCCCATCCAGTTGTATTGGGCTGGGCCGGTGGGGTAGGGTGCGTATCCTCTGAGATATCTCAATTTTTTAGCTTTGAGATTTGTGCAGAACGTATTTGAACGATTGAGACGTTCTAAAAAGTCATGCAAAGTTTGAGATATTCAAAGGATGCGAATTCCGCTGGGGTAATAATTTGAATTGGCATCCTCTGAGATATCTCATATTTTGCATGACTTATTGGAAAATCTCAATCGTTCAAATATGTTCTGCCCGAATCTCAAAACTCAAATAATACTGGACCAGCGTTTTCGTCGAATAGGCAACAGACACGACGGTCACGTAAACTGCTCAGAGGATATGAACTCATATGGGGACGTTCGGCAACAAAGGATTAAGAGTGAAGGATTAAGAACTTAAGGAGCGCTAAAAGACTGATATTCGGTTGTCTTAATCCATGGGTGAAGGATTAAGCTCTTAAGGAGGAGATATAGGTGCCTTAAGGTCCGGACTGAGGATTAAGATCCGGACAAAATGAGGCTAAATGAGGTGTTCTTAATCCGTGCCAAAGAATTGGTGTTCGGCAGGATTAAGCGGTTAAGAAAGCTAAAGGAAGCGGATTAAACCTCAAGGAGACTTAATCCATGCTTGCCGAACGACCAAAGATTTTAGCAAAGCACTTTTAACTTTATGCAGCTTACACTGACTATAAAATCAAAACAGCATTGGATATGGTTGGTACGCTGCATGAAGCCTAAACTGCTCTGTTAAAATCTTGACCCTTGGGCTGTGGCTGAGCTGTAAAATTGATTTAGGTGACAGAGTCTCTGACGTTGGATTAAAATCGTACGAACAAGAATGAGGCAGGGGGACACTGTTTAACAACAGTAACTGGAGAGAGTACGTACGGAGTAGTCATATATTTTCTGTTGTCAAAAAAAAATAGAGAGAGAGAGAATAAAAAAATAAAAAATAAAAAGATAAGGAGTCAGGAATCAGGATTAGCTGAATTTGCTTATCCAATAAAATCTGGCATTAGCAATTGTTTCTAACAATTGTTTGTCATATTCTTTGTTTGGTTTTCTATATATTATTACCCTTCAATTATCATCTGATCTCACTGTCAGAGCCAGAATTAAAATAAATTAAAATTGAAGATGTTGATAAGTTACTGTAATGTAATTTTCTTTATTCTTTTATAAAGGAGACCAAGAGGTACAAGTATTTATAAAATATAAAAATGAATAAGGTTAGTGTGTCATCTTTAGCATAATGATATGTAATACTACCTCTTTAAAAACCTATTAGATATATTTTAATAGCTAATCCAAACCATTGATGTATTTACGTACCAAAATTATAATGTTTTGAATTCATTTGGTATAATGAATTATAAGTTAATTTTTGTACATTCATTTTTCATTATTTTTTTGACCACTTAACTTTATACTAAATGAATATAAAAATTGGTAAATTTTATATGTAAATACATCACTCGCGAAGTAGATCGGTTTCAACAGTTTGGATTTGTCGTTCGAAGTTTATCCAATATATATTTTAGGGAGTAATATGATATGTCACTAGCACACCAGCTTTTTCCTATAAAAATATAAAGGAAAAGGTTAATTATGGACGTAATGATCCCAGAATAATTAATTACTATTAGAAAAAGTAATGGTATGATATATGAATCAGTGTTATATTGCTCAGAGTTAATGATAAAATGTAATTATTTTTTTGCCTATAATCATTAATGAGCCATGCATTAAATAAAATCTTAATTATTCACAAACAAAAATTAATTAAAGAGCCTTTTTTTCTAATTTTTTTCTAGTAATATTAGACCAGTAATAGTTGAAGACTATTTTGAATTTCAAAAAATCAAAATAATTAGGAATATCTGACAAGGAATCAAAAACTATTTTGAATTTAAAAAAAAAAAAAACCTAAAAGGGATCTGGGACCATACGTATGTAGATACTTGGATATTGTATTTTCAAATTTGAAAATTAAGGACCATATTATTTGGTATCATGCAAGTAGAATTTCAAATATTATTCCCTAGATCTTGTAGTTGAGTGTTGAGATTGACACTTTATGGAACATTGTTCTGTGATTTGTTTGTCATGTTAAATTTTTTAAAACCGGAATAAGGTTTTTGAATTTTTGAATTTTTTTAACAATCTTAGTAAATAAATGAAAAACTTCCAAGGAACGAGAGAGACTAGTGAATACGCCATGTGGTACTACGGAAGATAGAATACTCTCAGCTATGTCAAAATTAATTCGAAACTTTGAAAAAGAGATTGATGAGAAAATAATTGATTTTTTCATCAAAAAATAGATGAAACCGCGTCAATAATACAGTACCAAAGTTGCGGTTTCAGTGTTTTTCAGACCTTAAACCACATTTTAACCATAGATTTATCCGTATCAGTAATAGTACAGTTCCTACAAATACATGTTCCATTGGTATGATTTCAGTGTGTTCCACCTTAAACCACATTTTGATCATAGATTTGTTCAAAAAATGATCCTTACCATATGTTAGCTCGAAAAACTTTGGGAACACTATTAGTATGCTCCATCAATTTTTCGAATAAAAAAAATAATCATTCATTTTTTCTTAAGATTTGATTTTTTTTAATTCATTAGTTTGTTCTTGGTGGAACCTAATTTTTTTTAAGAAACAATTTCCTTTTCAAGGATTAAATTTTGTATTTCAAAATAAAATAAAAAATTAGATAAATTTCGCTGAAGATCACTAAATTTTGTCATTTGTCACTCAAGTTTGATTTGTTCTTTTCTAGTCACTCAACTTTGTAATTTATTCCAATCAAGCTAGTCACTATATTTTTCTATCCAAAATCTTAACAGAATATTCCTATTTCATCCAAAATACTAACGGAATGAGCATATTCTGTTAGTATTTTGAACGGAAAAGTATATAGTAATTTGATTGAGACAGGTAACAAAGTTGAGTGACTAAAAATATCTTAAACCAAAGTTGAGCGACTTGATTGAGACAAGTAATCAAATCCGAGTAATCAATTCGTGACAAATTGCAAAGATCTCCAGCAAATTAATCCAAAACAAATTCTGAAGGAGATTTAGGCTGTACTCCAGATGGGGATAAGGGAAGGGAGGGGAGGTGAAATATTTAAATTTATTAAATCTGTACCGTTCGATTTTCAGATCTGTGGTTCCCGTCCTCTTCTCTCCCGTACTCCCAACTGGAGCACAGCCTTATACGCATGTGACTAATCTAGAGGCTGCAAATGAAAAGAAGCCTTCTTTTTTTTTTTTCACTTTTGGGCAATTTTTGTCTGCTATCTAATCTCTCTCTCTCATGCCGTCACTGTTGAGTCCACCTGTATTAGATTAGATGGTCCTCCTTAGCAGATCGTTTATTACTCTGTCTCGATCTACACCGTTCGAATGGAAATGAACGGTTTAGATCTGTCTGGACCATCTGGTTATTTCTTTTCTACTGAAGAGGATCCCGACCAGTTGAATTGGGCTGGGGTAAATATTTTAGCAAAGTACTTTTGACTTCATGCAGCTCACGGATTAATAGAATCAAAACAGTGTTGGATATGGTTAGTACGCTGCATGACGCCTAAACTGCTCTCTTAAAATCTTGACCCTTCGTATCCTCTGCATTAACTCAAAAGGAATCTTTTGCGTTAATAAATATAAACCGTCCAATTTGTTTCAAGATTCGTACAAATTAGATACACACTAATATTGAAAAACCCCCTATGTCATAGGCAGGGGCCGAATTGGCTCCGTTTAAAATCAAACAGTTGAGATTCATTAACTCAAAAGATTTTTTTTTGAATTAATACCGAGGATATGCGTTCTGGGTTGTGGCCTGTGGCTGAGCTGTAAAATTGATTTAGGCGACCGAGTCTGTGACATTGGATTAAAATCGTACGAACAGGAAGGAGGCAGGAGGTAGGGGTGTAAACAGATCGGATATTATCCGGATTTATCCGGATCCGAATCCGAAAAATAGTGAATTCGGATATCCGAATACGAATATTTTCAGATACGGATACGAATTCAGATAATTTTTTAACGGATACGAGTACGGATACGGATAATTCACGTATCCGACATTTTCTTTGTTTCGGATATCCGAATTTTTGATAAATAGTCAGCTAGGCCTAGCGACTCTAAGACAACCTTATAAGCTTATAGACTTATAGCCTTTTTGGGTCTACAAATAATATTTATTTATAGACTTATTTCATACTTCTCTTTTACCGTGACTAAGCCTTTCTTACTTTTTCTTTTACTGTTTTACACTTACTTTTGCTGCTTCTACAGGCTTCAACAATGTTTTTCAGTTGCTCGTGTTCTAAGTTGCATGTGCAAATTAAATCTCATATTCCAATTCTCTCAAAATGCTTTCTTAATTTCTTCGTTCGGATAATTTATGAAAAAAAAAATTATATTTAGATGTTATTTTTTATAAGAATATATATTAGTATTTATTTTTAATTATCCGAATTATAGTGATATATGTATTCGTATCTGTCCAAAATCCGATCTGTATCCGTATCCATTTAATATCCGATCCGTATCTGTATCCGAAAAATTATAACGGATAAGGATACGGTTTGACCATTATCCGATCCGTATCCGACCTTTTACACCCCTAGCAGGAGGACACTGTGTTGCCAGAAAAATAAGATGGAGAATAAGAGCCTGTTTGGTTGCCATCCCGCGTGTTACTGTTCACGTGGAAAAAAAAAACAAATTCAGTTCCCACGTGAATAGTAACACGCTATTTACTGTCCACCCGTTCCTGTGCCCATTCCTATTCCCAGGCTGCAGCCGAAGGCCCTACAAGAATAGAGATAGAATAGGAGTCAGGATTAGCTAAATTTGCTTATCCAATAAAATCTGACATTAGCAATTGTTTGTCATATTCTTTGTTTGGTTTTCTATATATTATTACCTTTCAATTCTCATATGATCTCACTGTCGGAGGCAGAATTAAAATAAATTAAAATTGAAGATGTTGATAAGTTTTTGTAATGTAATTTTATTTTATAGACTATGAGATACAATTGTATCATACAAGTATTTATAAAAAAAAATTATAAAAATATTAAGGACAAAATTGTTAACTTTTAATTCATAGAAATAGATTAGCTATCCCTAATTAACCGGGACAAATTTGGGTCCGATGCCCATCGGACTCAAATTTAGATCTGATGAGTTCCATAACTGTCCGATTTAATTTAATATCTGTGTGTATGAATATTAAAATGACCTTGTACGGATATTAAAGCTAAGCACATAAATCTTAAAGCGAATTAGACGATTATTGAATCCATCGCATTCTTTTTGAGTCCGATGGGCATCGGACCCAAACTGCTCTCTAATTAACTTTTACATGCAACTTTCAATCCAAGTCGACAAACATGATGATGAAGATGATGAATATATGATGATGATCATCATCAAATGCATGAATAAATAACATCACGACAAAAGCCACGATAACAATGCAATTGTAATGATGACACTAATGAAGATAATTATGCTGGATAATGATTAGAAAAAGTAATGATATGATATATGAATCAGTGTAACTAGTATCGATTGTGCTTGTTTATTGCAACAAGGGAAACAAATCTGCTGCGATTTTTTGGAATCGCTGCTTGTTAAAATCAAATTTTAATTCGTATATAAAATTAACTGCTTTGAAATTCGTGCATTTAAAAAAATGAATAGTTTGATCTGAAAAAGGAGGGACCCTGCGTTTCCAAAAAATCGCAGCAGATTTATTTCCTACAACATGACATATTATAAGAGAAAAAATTTAATAGAATATAACATATTTTTATAAAAGAAAAAATAAATCGATGAAAAGAATAATTATTAAATAATATCAATAAATAATATTAAGATAGATTGGAATGAGGACATATTATAAAAGAACAAATATGACCAAAATTCATTATTTTATTAAAAATAAGTTGGATGACTTTTAATTTGTACGTATTACAATAAAATATTGTAATTTGTTATTTTACTATTTTATCAATCTATTATAGTTTTGTTGTATGAAAATTTATATAGCTTGTGCTATATAATGAGGATTTGTAATCCTTATTGCTATTACGTGTGGATATGTATCCTTATTACTATTAATGTGGATTTGTAGTCTTGATTAGTATTTATGTGTAGTCTTGATTAGTATTTATGTGTGGACTGTAACCTTAAATGACAAATAACAAAATTAAGAATCACTGTTATTTTTGTAGATCTGTATTCTTAAATGACATTTTAAAAATAGAAATAAATTAGAACTATTAAGAAAATCAAGTATCTGACTATCAAATAAATATACATGGAGAAATCATGACCTCGGGTGCGTTTGGATGAATCAAGAATAGTGAGAGGATAGTAGCTATCCCAATTTTGAGGATAGTAGTTATTCCAACATTTTGTTGGATTAGTAAAATAGTGAGCTATTCCACAAAAGACAAACAAAGAATAATGACTATTCACTAATCCAAACACACCCAAACGTAGATTAGTAGCTCGGAATAGTGCTAATCCGGAATAGTATCTATTATTCACCCATCCGAATGCACTCGACATACACATGTGGGGATTACTACTTGCAGTAAAACATAATATATATGCTTATAATAAAAAATAAAAAAAAAGTAGACTATTTGATTGAAGGGCTAATATTCAATCTGTAATTTTATTTTTTTATCACAGTTGTTGACGAATTAAAACATCTACATGCTTAATATAAGAATAGAGGTTTTGCCCACAATTAATAATAAAATATAATTATTTTTGTGCCTACAATCATTAATTAAGTTATTAAATAAAATCGTAATTATTTCTAAACCAAAATTTATTAAAGAGCATTTTTTATAACTGGTCAAAATTACGCAATACTCCCTACCTGGCTACCATTTTTCTATTATTTTTTCTAGTGATATAAGACCTATTATAGTTCAAGACAAGGAGAAGGAAATATTTGAGAAAAATAAAAAATTATTTTGAATTTCTAAAAAAGTAAAAGGAATCAGGGACCATATGTACAAAGTACTTGTATATTGCATTTTCAAATTTGAAAATTTAGGACCATATTATTTTGTATCACACAGGTGGAATTTCAAAATATTATTCCCTAGATCTTGTAGTTCAGTGTTGATTATGACACCTTACGGAATATTGTTTAGTGATTTGTTTGTCATGTTGAGTATTTCATTTTGTATAATGTGGTATCTTAGAAGATAGAATACTTCCAATCGTTTCAAAATTAATTCGTAATCTATTTGAAATGTGAATAGGGTTTAAAATGTATCATTAATTTTATGCTCTAATCATGCTCAAAATATATATATTTTTTTTTTCTGTTTTCAAAGTCAGAGCAGTTGATCTGAACCGCTCAATATGATTTTCATATTTAAAATGTGCTTGGAGATCAAAATTTATACAATTTTTAAACTTTTTACTATTTTTTTAGATAAGTACAAAATCACTATTTTGAATGGTCCAGAATATTTTGAAACAAAGATTTTGTACTTATTTAAAAATTAGTAATAAAAATTTCAAAAATATAAAATTTGATCTCAAAGCACATGTTAAATATGAAGATGATGTTATGTGGTTCAGATAAAAATATGTGAAGCATAATTGAAGCACAAACGCATTTTAACTCTATTCTTGAAATATAGAAAGTTCCTTTTAAAATTTGTACCAAATTAAAACCAACGACTCAGATCTCATTCTACATTCTATACGTGCTGGATCCGAAATCCGAGGGAGGGATTACTTTATTTAAAAGTTAAAAATTTAAATCTTCAGAAAGGGAATGATTGATATTTTCTTAATTGAAAAATTGATGGAATTACACTATTAGTATGATTTCCCCAGGTGCAGATTTTTTAGACCACATCAATAGTGCGGTTATGTATTTTTTCAAATCTTAAATCTCATCTTGACTACATATTTATCCAAAAACTAATTCTGACCACATATTTACCTGAAAGTTGCTTAGAACGCACTATTGGTTTTTTTTTTTTAATAAAAAATTATTTATATTTCTGAGGATTTTCATTAGTTTGTCCTTCGTGAAGGACTGGAGCACCACAATCTGATTTTGGAAAATTTTACAAATTGTCTTACTTCTCAAAATTTTCAAACAAAATACTCTTCCTCCAAAATAATTAACAAAATGTCCTTGTAGGGTCTCCATTTTCCCTTTCTTTTCCCTCTCTCTCCCCCTCCCTCCTATTTACTCTCACCAAATTTTGGCCATTATAAAAAAAGATGTCCGCAGCTTCGCAAAAATAGAGGTAACATGCATTTTTCTATTGTATGTGTATCAAATATTAATTATTTTTTCTAACCAAAATTATATGATAAGGTGTCACAACTTGAGATATCATCTTTCGTTAAAAACTGAAATATGTTTAACACTATCCTTAATCTAATGTGAGATTGTTCGGGTTTAATTTATTAACTGCTACTTGGTTATTTTTTCTAATTTAAAATTGTTCACTTTATTTTATTACTTCTTAAATATTTGTTTTTATTGTAGGAATTTTGAAAGCTTATACAATATTGGACATAGAAGGTTACATAAATCGTTAAATTTATGATTTCAATTTATATCCATGTTTTATATTTTGTACTCTTTTATTTTGTTGGTACTGTAATTTAATAATATTTTGAACTTTATATATGAGAGAGATAAAGTTGAAATGAAGTACAAATATAAGCATATGTAGTTAAGATTTGATTTTGTATTGTAATTCTCTTGATTGGCATTAGTTGTTGCCTAATTGAAAAATATATATTTGATAATATATATTAACTATCTAATTGAAAAATTTGTTGCACATCTATAAAATATTTGTTGCATATTTTGTGTTCATTAAAGTTTAATGAGAAAGGAGGTGCTAAAATTTGGTGAGAGTAAATAGGAGGGAGGGGGAGAGAGGGAGGGAAAAAGAAAAAATGGGGACTCCACAAGAGCATTTTGTTAATTATTTTGGAGAAAGAGTATTTTGTTTGAAAATTTTGAGAAGTAGGGTAATTTGTAAAATTTCCCTCGGATTTTCTTTTTAATGCCTTCCTCAATTAGATAAAAAATATATATAAATATGTCCTTGCTTTTTAGAAATTAAAAAAAATGTCCCAACCGCCATACTGTAGCGGTTGTTCTTCATAGGTAGCAAAATTTTCTACAATGTTACATACCTGCTATTTATTTGTTGGTAGCATAGTCACCATGTATTTTTAGGATTTCCGCACCAAACAGCGTATAATTCATTTGACTGAATTTTTATCGAATAATTCGTGAATAAAACACGAATCACGAATTATTTCCGATAAAAATGCGAAAAAAAAATATTTTTTTGCATTTTTTTGAGGGTTTTTTTTTTCGAGAATTTTTTTTTTGGTTCTTTATTGTACCGAATTATACCCGAATTACGAATTTTTGATTCGGCCAAACTAGCTAGTTGGTAGTGGAAGACAACCGCCACATAGTGTGGCGATAGGACATTTTTTAAAATTCTGAAAAATCAAAGGCTTATTTGGATATCGGCACCACCATTAGTGCAGTTTTATCCATTTTTTTTAAAGAAAAAATGAATCAATCTTTTTTTGAAGATATAATTTTTTTTTAATTTCTATAATAAAAACATTGGAAGAAAGAAGGTACACTTGTGACTAATCTAGGGATTCACATCTACTGCGATCCTAAAAAGTGAACAGTAACCCAAAAATTCTTGCGATTTCAAATCTAATCGTCCAATAATTTCGTGTACGTATCTCAAAACAACTGATTTTAGTTGCACGAATCTCGAAACAATTCAATAATTGAATTTGGAATCGCAAGAATTTTAGAGTTACTCTTCACCTGTTAGAATCGCAGCAGACGTGAATCCCTAATCTAGAGGCTACAAGTGAAAAGATAAACAAGGTCCCCAAACATAGACTTTCCTTTTTACTTTTGTACAATTGTCTGCTCTAATGTCTCTCTCAAGCCGTCACGCGTACACACACTTGGTCCACCTGACACCATCTAATTTTTCCTAAAATAAAAAAAAATCTAATTCAAGCTCAAACCTTTTGCTATTAGAAGCCTGGGATTGGATTTTATCCAAAAAAAAAAAAAAATTGGACAAAATCTCAATTAAAATTAAGCTTTGTTTTGCATTGAGATTTGTGCAAATGTATTTAAAACTTAATAAATTTAAATGACTCATTGAATCTAAATATTTGTAAGAATTTTGATTTAGATCGAACGATATAGATTCGGCTTTCGATGACCCATTAGGACAAAACCCCCACCTTAGTAGCCTAGCTGCCTGGCTCTAGGGTTTCAAACGGATCAAATACGGATCGGATAGTGATAAAACTATATATGCATTCATTTTTAGTTTCCAGATATGGATACGGATTGAATATTTGATAGATACATACGAATAAGAATCGGATATCAGATATCTGTAAATATATGCATACATATTTTCATCATATATATATATTAAAAAAATACTGGGATGCGCAAACTGAATATGCACGCGTGGTGATATCTGAGATATGGTCCAAACGATGATAAGATCAGAAATTCAATTTTTTGAGATGGTAACTAAATTTTTTTGGACTTTTTATGTCCACGGGCTGATTGGTTTTATTCATAGAATTAAAAAAGTATTGTATCGCTGTTGTCGAGAATTTATTATCTATAAAAGTATTATAAAAGATGAGAGAAATATAGCAATAAAAAATACTTTTATATTTCCACGTATAGAAGAATAAGTAAAATTTCTACTTATTCAAACTATTAAAAGTTTAGATCAGCAAAAATTCCAGCAGAAGTTCCACAGTTCTAAACCAATATTTTTTTTGTGCACATGTATACATCTATTTCAGAGGTTTTTGATATAGAATTCAATTAGAGCTTCGCTACTCAAAATAAAAGATTTGAAAATTGGAATTTTGATTTATTAGATGAAGAAACGAAGGCTCCCATTACAATTTGTTTAAAAACAACAACAACAACAATAATTATTTATTTTAAATTACCTTATCTCTATTCTTATATTAAGAAATAGATTGATTATAATTGATATGTTTTTGTTTCTTTTCATTTTTCTTATATAATTTAAGAAATGTTATTTATCATTTAACATGTTATTTTGTATATATAAAAATATATCAAAAAGATTAAAAAATATGTACGACATCTATTGAAATATGCTATTTAAGAAGGACAGAGATCACTTGCCTCCAGTGAGACTGACAAGTAGGTTCAGACAGATTTATAAATTCAAATATTGGTTTTTAGTTTTGGTGTGGCCCACGTCTCAGTGACTTAGGGGCAGGAAAATCCTGCTCCCCGGGGGGGGGCAAAGAATTCGGTCCCATTTAAGAAGTGTTATTTAAGTGTAGATGTCATTTAATAATGATATTTGTTATTTAGTTTAATTGTTTTTCATAAAAATATATCATTTTGTATGAATTTTTTTTATTGTTCTCTTATAATATATCATGTTATTTACGTGTAAATGTCATTTAGTAATGTTTGTTATTTAGTTTAATTATTTTTCATAAAAATATGTCATTTTGTATGATTTTTTTTATTTATTGTTCTCTTATAATATGTTCTGTTACAATGTATGAACAAGATACTAATTCTTCTATTGTATATCTCAAATTATTTTACTTTGAAATATAGATCAAATTATTATTATTTTTTCAAGCAAACAAGTAAAAATATTTGGACTGAAAAGTCATAATAAGATCCAAAAATGTCGGTGTATACACGGCATGCACATTAATTTTAAATCGCATAGATTTGTTTGTGTGCGCGTGACTTTTGTGTGTGATGTACTGTTCTGTCTCTCTCCAATAATTTAAGGTTCGAAGCCCAAAAAAAAAATAATAAGGGGACAAAATATTATATTAAGCATGTCATGGGGCCAAACTCCAAAGGAATTTTAAATAGAGAGAATTCTTCGTATATCTATTAAATTATTGGAAATATTGGAAATAATAATAGCGCTCAGAAATTACTCAACTGTACAGTTTCTCTGACCGGAATCACTTTTTAAAAGTCGCCAACAAATTTATTAAAATTGACGCTCACAAGTATTAATATTAATATATAATATGTTGAATAAAGCTGACGTACTACGTGTAGCATAGTGACATGTCGTGCTACCTCTTTAAAAATTTATTGAGTAGGTTTCAAATGACAAATTCAAATCGTTGAAACTGATCTACTTCACGAGTGATGTATTTATATATAAATTTTATAAATTTTTACATTCATTTAGTATAAAGTTAAGCTGTAAAAAAATAATGAAAAATAAATGTATTAAAATTAATTTATAATTCTTATTTTTTGACTGCTTGATTTTATACCAAATAAATTTAAAATATTATAATTTTGGCATGTAAATACATCACTTATGTAGTAGATTGGTTTCAATAGTTTGGATTAGCCATTGAAACATATCCAATAAATTTTAAAGAGGTAGTACAACATGTCATTACGCTAGCCTTATTCTAATATATTAAGTATTTATATCTAAATGTATATAATTTTGTGTTCTAATATGCTCTACATCTTTTATTTCTGTTTTCAAAGTCCGAACAATCGATCAGAACTGTTCAACATGATTTTCATAACAAAATATTCTCGGAGACCAAATTTTATATATTTTAGAATTTTTTACTATTTTTTTTTACAGAAGTACATATCACTTTTTGGAATAGTCTAGAATCTCGTTAAAATAATGATTTTGTACCTATATACCGTAGATATATTTCTATAGAATGGACATAAAGTATAGTTGGCACTAGTTAGGATTTAATATAAATTGAAATCTTCCATAATGAAAATAAGGGAGACATAAAGTATTTAATATGAAATGAGAAAAATGAGATTTGTGTGTTAAGATGATATTAATAATTAGCAATTTAGATTGTTTCAATGGATATACAAATAATTTTTTTAAAATAATACAAAATTGAATAAGCCTAAATTATTTTAGTTACCATCTTAAAATAAACAAACCATTTAAATCTATTTTCTAAAAAAATAAATATTTATCAGAATTGCAGTATCAAATTGCGGACATTTTAAACTAGTATCGCAGTTTGAAACTGTAGATCAAACATGAACCTGCAGCTTCAAAGTGCCATATTAAACCAACAAATTGTTTTGTTTTGTTTTAATGACACAAATTAGCCTATTAAATATTAAAATATTCAGTTTCCTGACGAAAGCGACAAAGTTTCCTTTAAATTCTTTTTAATTTGCATTTAAATTGACAAGAAGTTCAAATTTCAGAAGAAAAAAAATATTGGTACCACAATTTGAAATTGCGGCACCTTATGAGATCGTCGTTTAAAATTGCGTTTACTCAACTGTAACTGTTTTCGATCGGAATCACTTTTTAAAAAGTCGCCAACAAATTTAAAACTGGCATATGCAAGTTTGCATATTGATTTATAATATATCAAATTATTTATATGTAACATATTAAATATTTTTAAAGATTGGACATATCAATTCTTTTTGTTGTAACTGGTATGTTTGGATGAGGTTAGAATAGCTAGAATAGGAGGCTATTCGGAATAGTAATGTGTATTCAAACAATATTTTTGCTATTCAAGAATAGTGAAAATAGCTACTATTCTCCATTCCATGGAAATATTGAAATAACTACTATTGGAAAGTGAGAACAGAAAAAAAATATTTATTACCGACAACACAGTCCTGAAATGACAAAATTGACACTACTTCTTTTATCTCTACGTTGTAACAATTTATTTGAGACGTCACTTACATATATTTTCTCTTAATAAGTACATTGTTAACACTATTATTTATCAGTTACAGCTATTCACTATTCCAAATGTGCAATCCAAACAATATTTTTACTAATTCGAATAGCACCATTTTCACACTATTATGAAAATCACTATTTTTTTCCCACTATTCTTATCTACTATTTTAAATAGTAGCTATTCTAACTATTATAGAGTGCATCGTACCGGAAAAATGTACAGGTGGCACTAGTTGGGATTTACTTTGAATTGGATTCCATAAATTCTTTCAAATTATGTTACATTTCTAGGATCGCTGTTTGAAACCGCAATCCCTCCCTGCTGGTAATGTAATTTCAAACTCCAATCTTGGTAAAAAAAATAAAAACTTTGATAAATATACGGTTAATTTTTTTTTTCTTTTTTTGAAGATGGTAAATAAAAAGATTTCGGCTAAACAAGCGCTTGAATAATTTTAAAAATTAATATATGTATTGATCGGCAAAGTTTAAATAGCGTTTATCACTTTAAGGTAGAATGACTAAAAAAAATAGCGCTATGTCGAAATAGCGCCGCTATAGTGCGAAATAACACGCTGTAGCGCCGATAGCATCATAGCTTTTATGGTTCAAATATACTATAGCGCGCTATTTAGAACCTTGATTGATCCCAACATTTGACAATCCCGCAGCATTGTGAGATACCAATACCAGCCACAGACAACCATAGATCTATTTAGATTTCTATTCTCTCATCTCTGCCAAAGTAGAAAGTGAGACTAACAACCTGGATATTTTGGCCATAGTGTTTAGTGCTTAGCAGTATTAGAGAAGGCCTCGACATTTTGTATTATGGATCATTGTCTTCTTCTTAATTAGCAAATAATATAGTAATTTATAATTAAAAAAAGAGAGAATTTTTGTTTTCTTTTCCTACCTACCTGTCTCTGGTCATGCCAATGAATTCAGAGTAGGTCCGATGTCCATTGACGGGTGAAATGACCATTCGATTGCATCAAGATCCGTGCTAAGTGCATTAAAATATGTGCAAATCTGTTTCAATTTTCATGTGCACTAATTCTAATACTAATCGTACGGTGCTAGAGCTAATTGAACCTAAAAGTAGGTCCGATGTCCATCGGTTCTACTGCTGTCTCCATACCAATAGGCATGGGTACATAGTGTGGTTTGGCCATAGTGCTTAATTAGTGCTTAGCAGTATTACAGAAGGCCTCAACATGTTGCATTATGGATTATTGTCCCCTTCTTAGCAAATAATATAGTAATTTATAATTAAAAAAAAAAAAGAGAATTTTTGTTTTCTTTTCTTATCTACCTGTCTTTGGTCATGCCAATAAGCATGGGTACATGCGAGTAGGTTGGGTCGGATTGCCATTGGACTCAAACTAAGTACGATGGGCTCCATAACCGTCCGATCCACTTTAAAATCCGTGCCTATCGCTTTAATATCCATGTGTATTTGCTTTAATATCAGTGCACACGGCTCTTAAAGTGGATCAGACGGTTATAGAGCCCATCGGACCCAAACTGCTCTCTAGGTACATAGTGTGGTTTGGCCATAGTGCTTAATTAGTGTTTAGCAGCATTAGAGAAGGCCTCAACATTTTGCATTATGGATTATTGTCTCCTTCTTAGCAAATAAAATAGTAATTTATAATAAAAAGAGAAAAAAAATGTTTTTTCTTTTCTTTTCCGGGCACATAGTGTGGTTTGGATTATTTGTGGCGCATATGTCATAGCAACACATGTCCAAAAGTCATCGTTGCATCCATAACGACAAGATTCGCGAATAATACCCGAATTATTCGGTTGACCGAATTTTGACTGAATAATTTCCAAATAATTTACGATTTTTTCCCAAATTATTCCCGATTTTTTTCCAGAATTTTATTTTTTGGTAATTTTTTTATTTTTGCTCCCTTACAGAACTGAGATCTCTGATCCGAATAATACCTAATCATTCCCAAATTATACCCGAATTATTTCCGAATCACGAATTTTTGACCTTGCCAAACCAAACCCGAATAATTGATTTGTGGTTGCATCAATGATTTTGAAAGTGACTTAATAAATAGTAAAATAATTTCAAAAAATGTAAAATTTTGTATCCAAACACATTTTATTATAGAGATCACATTTAATAATTTGGATCAACTTTTTGGACTTTGAAAATTAAAAAATAATTTCATTGTACGGGACTTCAGAAACAATTGATTTGATATTAGCTAACCCCCCTCTATATATAGAGACACACAGAGTTACAATCACATGGCGACATATAATCTACAATACTTGCTTCATTTTCATAATAAATTCCATGACATATATGACAAAAATGCAAGAACATTCCAACTGAAATTAATCAAGCACAAGAACAATAACCTAATAAAAACAAAGGGAGAGTGGCGCCTTGAGGAGAAACTTGGCGAAAAACAAAAGTGACAAACAAGTTTCACGAGACATTTTTTCTTTGATATAAAGTCTGCAGTATCATGAACGGAATAGCTCCAATCGTTAATTATTATAAGATTAAAAAAATATTTATACAGCACAATTATGCACCTATATATGGTATTTTTGGAGTACTTTTAAAAAAAAAAATTCTCCAGTGACTTAATATATTGATTTTGCAATCTACGTTTTTTTTTTTTTTTTTTTTTTATATTTTTGTTCCATTTCAAACGGCAACAAATTATTATAAATAGGAAAAACGAAATTAGTGATCTCGACATGGAAAAAAAGTTTTGTTATGTTTTATCTGCCACGTGGGTCAATCGTAGCCGAAAAAAGAGGAATATTATAACGGGGTACTGATTGAAGTTAAAATGCATCATGAGTTTGTGCTCCAATATACTCCATATCTTTTATCTCTGTTTTCAAAGTCCGAACTGCTGATCCGAGCTGCTTAACATGATATTCATAATAAAATATGCTTGGAGACCAAATTTTATATATATTTTTTAATTTTTTTACTATCTTTTTACATAGGTAGAATATCACTTTATCGGATTGTCCAAAATCTTCTTTAAACAGTGATTTTGTACCTATCACTTTATTAGAAGATAAATAATTATTTTTTTTATTTTAATTTTATATGAATCAATAAGTTGAAAAATCAACGTTTAAAAATTATTCAGCCAATTCTTTTCGGCCATTGAATACTTTCCTTTTTCTTTTAAGGTTCAGATTTTAATCTAGATAGTAAAACAAAATAGTTGTAACTGTCTTGAAAAAATAATCTATTTACTCTCAATGTTGCAAGTTGAGAGCTTAATTAATATAGCAGCTCCTAAAAAGGAAAAAAAAAATGTAAAGTCCATATTATATAAAATGATTGTTCATTTATAATTGCAATTGTTGCAAGAATATGGACTTATTTTGTTTTGCAGCATACATTTAACTTTTGAAGATTAATTAAATGACAAATATGTTAATTTTCTTTACGTGTGTTCATTTGTGGTTTGCATATGACAATTTACATTGTAAAATTTTATTTTTATGGATTAAATTTTCATTTATGGTTACTAAAGGTTTAAATTTTATTCATGATTGAATTAAAAAGAAATTAATTTTGATTTGGAAAGAACCACATGTCCACATATAATCTACAATCATTGCCCATCAAAATATATAGTAACAATCACATGCATGACCACATATAATCTACAATAGTTGCCACATTTCCATAATAAATTTATTTACCATATAAGACAAAGAGGCAAGAACAAGAACAATAACAAGAACAAGAAAATAATAAACTAATAAAAACAAAGAATGACCCACTAGTTTCATGAGACAATTAATTTGTGATATTTTTCTATAAATTCTGTATTATGAACCAAATAGCTGCAATTGTTACTATTAAATTAAAAGAAAGTATATATATTTATGCAGCACAACTATGCAGCGTATGGTAATTTTGGAGATAAAAAAATAATTTTTGTCCAAAATAGAAGTTACTCTTCGAACACGTACTTATATTTTTATTTTGTAATCTAGGTGTTTTTATATTTTGTAAAAATAAGAAAAATAGACATGAAACAAAAGTTATGTTATGTTTTATCTGCCACGTATGGAGTACTTAATTGAAGTTAAAAAATAATATTCACATTTTTTTTACCTTGTACACAAGAGCGCAAAGTATGATAAGCTGAAACGTATGATAAATAATGAAATTTGTGTGACACAAAAGTTATTTTGTATGACATTTTCTTGTTGCTCTGAATATATCCATTTCTTTACTTTTACATTTGTTCAAGTTGCAAAATTATAAAAAAATCATTTCTTAACATAATAAAATCATGGTATGAGTATAATTTATTCTATTTTCTACCATTAGATATTGGTGAAAATCAAATTACTGATATTTTACTTGGTATTAAAAAATTTATTGTTGCTTATTTTAAGTTTTTTACAAATTCGATATTTTCAAACTTAATATTTTTTTTTTGGTGTGCATATTATAATCAAGAAATGTTTTAGTATGCTAACACTTGTTAAGAACATAAAAACATATTATATAAGTAAGAGTTTTTTGGGCTTCCACATCTACATAAGCTATATATTCATTGATTCCCTACATTTCAAGTGCTCTCACTAATTTTATTTTATTTCTTATTTTTACAAAATAAGAAATATATAACAAAACATATAGAACAAAAGATAAACTCTATAGATAGATTAATGGCTGTGATACTGCAAATGCGAGAAGCGATCCGAAGAGTGGACATCACCCTGTAATCCTAATGCCTCATGCCGTAGTCGTTGTGCAGAACATCTGTTAGACTCCTCATCCTGTGTCACCTCCGGCTGCGTCTATGTCTCCAAAGGTTGTTGGGACCATGATGCCCCTGCATCATCTTCCTCGTAAGTCCACTGCCACCCTGGAGTCCTCGGAACCTCACGCCTCACATACTCCTCACGTGATGCCCACATAGCTTGCTCCATCTGCTGCTCATATAAGAAGTCATCAATAGTGCGTTCGTATCCAGCTTGCTCGTAACCTGCTTGATCTTGGGTCACTTGAAAATATTACACAAGTTTCAATTAATAAGCTGAAATCATTAAAATAACATTAATTATTTGTAAGATACATATCCGGCATTATTGCCTCGATGTATGTCATACTTTGCTGACACACGCGGTGCACCGAAAAGTTGATTAGCCATCCAAGATGGTAAAACAATATCCCCGGCTTCTACGCTTGCTGGTCTTGGATCACCTGTCTAGGGATGTGTCATTTTTTTAGTAGGGATTGGGATGGGGTAAGGGCGGGGTTTATAGAGCAAGACTCAGAATCAATGATGTTGTCATCGGTTTAGAATTTCTGGGACCGATCTAATTGAATCATGAGAAGTTGTAAAGATTTCAAAATCATATTCTTTATAATTGGTTTGATCCTCTGAAACCGATAACTGTATCATCGGTATGGGTACTTTTCGAATTCTTTAAACCAAGAATGGATAGATTGTTAAATTCTTTATTTTGTTGTATATTAATAAAAATTTCGGAAAATTTGCACTTACTGAGTTCCTATATAGCTCTTTTTTATTTTAATTACTTTTATTGAGAAAAAAAAATTAGAGAAAAAAAAATGCAAGAGAGGCATCATAACTTGTACACGCAATATGGACTTTTGTAAATTATATTACAAACTGAGGGGTATAAAACATGTAAACATAAACTAGTATGATGCCTGTGCGTTGTGACAGAAATACATTATAAAATTAAATATAATATGAAGATATCTTTTTGTTTAATATTCACACAAAATTAAGAAAAAAATATTAAATAAAAATAAAATGCACACACGAAAACAAAAACAGAAATTCAAATAATAAATAACAATGGATCAAATATAACATGAAAATGAATCAATTTATTTCATAAGATATGTTATAAATGCATGAAGAAATAAGGAAATAATTTAATTACATGAATCAAAAATAGATTTAAGGAGAAATAAGGAAACAGATCGCTAGATATTCATTCTTAATTGTGACAAACTATATAACAGTATGTGTGGCTAGTATATTTTTTTAACTAAATTTAGACTTCTATACATAAAATAAATGTATTTAATCAAAAGAAGACAGATTATGTGATTGGAGGGTTGATATTAAATCCAAAAATTCATCTTTCAATCTTAGCCGTTGGCGAATCAGGACAACTACGTGCATTATATAAGAATGAAGATAGTTATCTTATAATAATAAATGCTGATGCACAATTAGTATGTACATAATTCAAATCATTCTAATTTGAAAATAGTAATTAGCACATGCAGCAAGAAATTAAATCACCCGGCTAAAATTTATTGTGAAAAGATTTACTGGTAAACAAAAGGAAAGATACAGTGAATCTATGATCTCATACTTTTACTGGAAATCATCATCCATTAAAGAAATAGCTATACATTAGAAAACCAAAAAATCTCTCATTATCCCCATTTATCTTTCTTCAAGAAAAAAAAATTAAGGATGAGATCATGGATGGAGACAGTAACATTTTTGTTTCTATTGATTTCATTACTCTTCATTGAATCAGAAGGTGTTGGGTCTCTAAATGAACACAATCTAAAGGTAAACATAGACTATAGTAGATTTGTTTTCACAAAGAATTTTTGTGTGTTTTCATTTCCTTTCTTTTTCAGGTTGACTCAGAAGAATACCGAATGGCATCGGCAAGTGCACGAGGATCTGTCGATAACAGTTCATCTCACGATGCCAATTTTGGTGGCAAAATTGGATATAATGTGGTTTCCTATGTAAGCCACTTGTATAATATTTCATAGTCATCTGATTGTCTGGTATAATTTGTAAAATGCTTTTGTTTATATGTTCAACTAGTTTTTTTAGTACTAGAACTCTTGATAAATATATAATATCGACCGTAATTGCCTATCTATCCTGATATCTAGACTAAAATCAGAGGTATTGGGCTTTTTTGGGCTTAAATTGGTTCTTTTGGGCTCTTTTGTCCTGATATGATATCTAGACTAAAATCAGAGGTATTGGGCTTTTTTGGGCTTAAATTGGTTCTTTGGGGCTCTTTTGTCCTGGTATTGGGTTCTTTAGAGCTCAAATTGGTTTGAGTAGGTCAGAATAAGGGCATTGTCTGTTGCACAAATTTTATGGCCCCTTTGTGAACAATATTCTTAACAGTAGCACAGTTGACTTTGACCCTATAACTATATGCATTTATGAGAGAGAGAGAGAGTTTGCTACTTCATATGATACATATATATACTGTTACAAGGTACTGGTAAAGAAATTTCTACAGCATTGCTGTACCATATATACATGCTTTTATCTTAGTTATTGATTGCACAAACTCTGTTTTTTTTTTAATCTTTTTCTTACTGCCTGTATCTATGTAGTCTGCCATATATGAGTTACCAGGTAATGGTGCTTACTTTGGGGGCGGGGGAAGATTTGATATCTATGGCTATCAGAATATTACGGCGGATGAAATCGTCTCGACCGCAATCTGGATTTCCGGTGTTAATGATGCAAACTTAGAAGTAATTCAAGCAGGATGGCATGTATGTTAATTCAACAATTTTCTTGTTATTCTCTTTTCTTTGTGCAATAATCACAGGAGATGCTTTTGAGTGGTTTTTTACCTTTTAATCAAATTACAAGTATGTGATCATTTCAGTAAAGTTGTGGGGTCATGTAGAGATTTAATTTATTTGATTTATTCATGTTGTTTTTGTAATTTTATTAAACTAATTATTTCATTGGGATATTAATGTTTTGGTTCTTCAATATCTAGGTAAATCAAGCTCTATATGGTGATTCAGGAACAAGATTCTTTACCAGATGGACGGTATAAACTAATTTATATTGGATTTTTTATTTAATGAAAATATCTCACAAATTACGCATCCATAATTTTGCTTATAACCATTTGAAATCATAACCCCTGAGAGAACATTTTATTACCTCAACAGCTAAAATCTGCATATTAATTGCTTTATTAAAAATAATATATAGTAGTCTGTATACTATAGATCAATATATTTATTTTTAAATTTCAAGCAGTACGTCTATCTGAATCATTCAACACGATCTCCATTTGAAAATGTACTTGTTGGTCAAATATATATATTTTTTAGAATTTTTTTTACTATTTATTAGATCAACTGATTTTCTATCAATTTAAACAAAATAGTAAAAAAATTCTAAAAAAAAATGTAAAATTTAGTCCCCAAGTACATTCATATGGAGATCCTGTTTAACGGTTCAAATTGATTATTTTAATTTTAAAAATGAAGATATTAATTCAAAGTACATACCAATTTATACTATGCGTAGCACCACTCATAAATGTTTTCAAGTGTGATGTCCTTTGTAATGCAGTGTTAATTATCATCATATTTTGTTAAAATTATAGATTGATGGGTATGTTCATACTGGCTGTTACAACACATTGTGTGAAGGTTTTGTCATGGTTGCAAATGCACCTCTATCTCCAGGACAAGTTCTTCCCATTTCAACACCCGATGAACATCATGATTTGAGAATATGGATCGAGAAGGTACATTTTACATAATTGATGCAATCTAAATACTTACTATATAATAAATGGGTATAATTGAAATCAAAGTGATGCATGATTTGCATCTAAAAAAATCTCTAACAGATACTTTCGAATAATACAAGAGTGAGGTTGTGATACTTTGCAATGCGTAGATCAGTTGGTGTGATGGATCTATGGATCTGTTTCACTGATTAAACAATTGATCCGAACTGCTCAACGTGATCTTTATATGAAAATATACATAGAGAGCAAATTTTATATTTTATAGAATATTTTTGCTATTTTTATTTAGATGGAAAATCATCCAATCTGAAAATTCTGGACCATCTAAGTACTGATTTTTTTATCTATCTAAAAATAATAATATATATTTTAAAAAAAATATATAAAGTTTGGTCTCGAAGTACATTTTCGCATGGAGATCATTTTGAACAGCTTAGATCAATTGTTTCAACTTTATAACGGAAATATTAATCCATAGTGCAGACTAATTTGCGTATTACAAAGCACCATAACCTCACTAATAATATATAACTATACCTTGTTGTAATTATGGATGTCAGGATCACACGGAGGACTGGTGGTTGTATGCATCGACCGAGAGCACCGGTAGCGGTCAAATCGGATACTGGCCGAAGTGGCTCTTCTCTAGATTAGAGCAGAATGCTACTGACATCAATTTTGGCGGCCTTGTACAAGCAACAGAAGGTTCACCGAGCCCGCCTATGGGCAGCGGACATTTTCCAAATGAAGGGAACGCTGCATACTTCGCGAATGTTGAATATGTTGATCAATTCGGTCGAAAGATTGCCGGGATTCTGCCTTCGGTTGTCACCAACAAGAATTGTTATGATGTAGGTGACATGAAAGATGCTCAGTTTAGCTATGGTGGACCTGGTGGCTGTCTTAGAAGATAAACCATTTTTGGTGTCAGTAATTTTGGTTTTTGTTATGTATAGGAGCAGTAATAAATCATTAGATGATTTCAATTCTGATAATTAAACTTGAGACTATATATAAGTTAATGTGGTAGTAATAATAAATCATTGTTTTAGATGATATTAAAGGTAAACACAGCTTAAATGTATTACATAATAATTATTTGGAGTAGAACTAGGGTGTTCTTAAGCTCACCAGTCTTTTGGCAAGCTTAGTTTCAAAATCTATCGGATTAGCTTCAAACAATGAATCCAGACTGCTCAAACACATTAAAATTAACTTACCGCTTGACTTATACTAAATTAATTTATAAATTTATAAATTTGATATGTAAACTCATCACTTGTGATGTTGATTGGTTTCAACGGTTTAGATTCGCCATATGAATCCAATTCGGTAAGTTTTCGAGTTACGTTCAGTAAGGAACTTTGTGAGCTTGAGAAAACCCTAGTTCTACTTAGATAGATAATTAATATTTTGCAAATATAGAATAAATTTATGTTTGAAAATAATTGTTATAAATTGTATGGACTTAGTTATGGTACAGTTCTTTTAATAATTCTTGAGCGTCCAATGACATACATTGCTTTTCTTCTCTCTTGATTAAAAACAAAGGATAATTTGATCTCTACAGAAACATAATGATAAAGTTAGTGAATCCTAAATTCCTAACTACAATTAATTATCTTCTCTTGTTAAATTGAAAAGAATTTTTTTTTTAGTTTTTGTTTGGCTGAGTTTAATTTCATTTTTTTTTCACCTTTTTTATTAGAGAAATGGGGTTGAGAGAAGGAAAATAAATTTTGATAAAATATATATCCTGTTCTACACAAACAAGCAAAGGAGGTACCACTTGTGAGGCTATAACAAGTTTACAAATATTATTTTCTTCGGAAATCTACTTTACCAAACAAAAATAAATAGAAAGCAAAGTGTTGATCTGGTAAAAGAGGTGATGGTTTCTCATAAAGGAGAGGAGATCAAATGACATGCAGAGAAATTAGGAGAGGCTGTCAGAGGAACTGTGGCTGATCATGGTGGCTCTTCCAATACCGAGTTACTTTCATTTATGAACCATATATATTACAAGATCCTAAGGGCATGCATTTAGTTTTCAAAATGTTAGTCTGAAACAATTAACAGGAGTCATATTTTATGTACCCCATTTTAGTTCACAGAAAGGAGAGGGCGTGTTAAGAATTTCTTAAATATGTTGTCCAGTTGACTTGAAGCAATGTGTTGTCCCACAAATAAGAGTTTTCAAAATGTTAGTCTGAAACAATTAACAGGAGTCATATTTTATGTACCCCATTTTAGTTCACAGAAAGGAGAGGGCGTGTTAAGAATTTCTTAAATATGTTGTCCGGTTGACTTGAAGCAATGTGTTGTCCCACAAATAAGAATTTCATAAATATATATATATATATATATATCAGCTGGTTGGTTTCTAAAAATTTGACTTTTTAGTAGGAGCTAAGAGCATCCATATCTCTGAAACTATTAGAGTTTCAAATATGATGTGGCAGTTTCTAATTCAGTTTCAGAGATGTGAGAGAATTTCTAATTTAAAAACTATGCAGTAGAGTTTCTTATTATAAAACTGTTTCTAAATTCCATGCAGATTAAATGATTGACTCAGATTAATTCTCTTTTTTAATTTGTTGCTGACATGGTTTAATAGAAACTCCAAAATTAATTTCAGAGATATGAGAATTAGAAACTTTGAAGACTTTAGTTTCTAAAAATTAGTTAATAAATATTTAGAAACTCATTTAAGTTGCAGAAATGTTGAGTTGCAGAAATATAGATGCTCTAAAAGATCTTTTAGGCAGCTCATGCATATATAATAAAAACAAAGAGAGTACGTACGTAGCGGCTTGGGAAGAAACTTGGCGAAAAACAAAAGTGACACAAAATAGCTCCATTTGTGACATTTTTTTTCTTTCATATAAAGCCAAAAGTGATACAAAATAGCTCTATTAATTTGTGACATTTTTTTTCTTTGATATAAAGCCAAAAGTGACACAAAATAGCGCCATTTATGACATTTTTTTTTTTTACTTTGATATAAAGCCAATTGTTACTATATGATTACAAAAATACTTATACAGCCTATGGTAATTTTGGAGAATGAAAAATAATAATGTTTGTCCAAAATAGAAGTTACTGTAGGGACTCCGGGACTCGTATATTTTAATTTTGTAATATAGATGTTATTTTTCCGATCCCTAATCCGAATAGTTACGTATTATAACAAAAATAAGGAAAAGCAAAATTATAAAAATAAGATATAATATGTATTTTGTATGAATAGTTACGTATGATATAATAATGCAATATGCACATGATATAAAATGTATGTTGTACGATTTTTTTTTTTTTTTTTGGCATCATGGCACTAAACATAATTGGTACAATGTCACAACACGAGTTTTTTTTTTTGTATATATTGAGCAATATATCAGATTTGAATACAAAAAATGACTTCAAATATTGGCAATGTTTGATCTCTTGTGAATGACAACGCTACCAATATCAAAATAATAAAAAAATCAAAGTATATATTGCTCATGGACTAAAAACTTTTAAAATAATAAAAACCAAACATGCAAGCTCTCCAATATTATATTTATTTAAAAATAATAATATATATATTGATGAATTCATCACAAAGAAAAATTTAAGTATGTAGACATTTTGTTGATCTTAAAGATTAGTTTGTGTATTAAATATTCAAATTTCATGCAACTTCAATGTTGTTGGTATTCTACTTAAGAGTCATGAAATATAAAATGTTGCAAATTAATGTTATTTGATTAAAAGTAAAACTTGCTTTAAGTTTTATCACTTTTATGTAAATGCATGGTATACATAAAACGCACGTCACATTTGAAATAATTTCCACTTCTATAAAGCATTTACATGGCAAGGGTAGTATAGCTGATTAATTATAAAGGATCAGTTAAATTTTCTATTATGATGAACTGACACGTATATGATAAGTAATGCAATTTGCATGATATAAAATGTATTTTGTATGAATTTTTTTATTGCTTTATATAATGTCATTCGTTATACATCTTATCAAGTTGCAAAATTGTAAAATGGCTTTCTTAATATCATAAATACATAATATGAGGGTAATTTACTCAATTTTATACTATTGGATATTGGTGAGAATCAAATATATTATTTAACTAATAATTGTTTTGTAAGTGATCTTAATAGATTTTCGAAGACAATTACAAAGATACTAAATATTACATTTATTTATTTATAACTTTCTTTTATAAAATAATCAAATGAGGGAATGCTTCATATTTTTTTGTCAAAAAAAATTATATTTATTATTTATTTCATTTGTATTAATTATTTTAATTAATTTGTTAGTTTAATTTGCTATATATGTCTAATTCTATTATGTATACTCTAGATCTAGAGACATAATATACAAATATTTACATATTTCATTAAATCAAAACACAATAGGAACCAAGACTATGAGCTTCTCGTCAGTAAAAATAACACAAAAAATAGTTCTTGCATAAACTAAAAAAATATGTATCCTTCAAATAGAAATTAGAGTGTTTTTTTTTTTTTATCTTTCTATACTTTAAATTTATGATATTGTAAATTTTATATTATTTTCCATTAATTTTAATTAATTTTTTCAAATAATATTGCACTGGCTTTTTTTATAAAAAAAATTACATGGTGTATATGATTCATTTTACATTTTTAATAATATGATTTTAGATAAAAACTTCATTTATTTACAAATATACTTAATTTTTCTTTTGAAAGGTTACACATTTTTGAAAGCTTGAATTATTAATCTGAATTAGTTATAATATAACACTATGACAAAGAAGAAATGTAAAAAGGAAAAAAAAAATGTTGTCCGGTTCAGAAAATGTGCTGCCCCACAAATAAGAATTTCATAGTAGGAGCTATATAAATGATTGCCCATGTTTACATCAAGCATGCTAAAAGTGAATATGAATTCACAATTTCTCTCTTCTTGATTAAACATTGATTTAATTCCACGTGACAACATTCCAGAGTTATGGGCCGCGCTTTCACTAAACTAAAAAACCAATCAAACCAAGGGCCCAAAAAAACAAAGCCTTGTTATCAATCCCTAATAACAAAGGCCCAAAACCAAACAAGCTTTGCAACGCAAGTTCGAATAAAGATGGAAGAAATGCGACCTGGACCGAAACAACTAGCTCAATAAGTATATCCGGTTTAAGATTCGTGAGCACGTAAATTGATGTGAACTTGCACAATTATTAAAGCATAGTGCACGGATTGGACAGTCTAGGATCCTATTAATTGGACCTACTCTGCAGTCTTACTAAAGTATAACAAGCTCTTGTTCGGATTTTACTGTGTGCATCGAAAAAAATAAATTTTCTCGGACTTCGTGTGAAAAACTCCACGCACGCAGTGTTTTGTTAGTTCAATAATTTTCAATCCCATTCTACGGCCAAACATGCCCTTCAAGAATAACTAAAAGCAACTACGACATGTATCGAGATTTGTGCAATATCCTTTCCAAGCTGTCTGATTCACATCGAGATTTAAATCTCGAAACATATTAGATCGGACATCAGACGGAGCTCGATCTGATGTCAGTTGGAAATCCCTCTCTTGATTAATAATTTTGTTGGAGATAATTTTTTTTTTACTATCCTTTTTATAAGAGAAAGGGGTTGAGAGGAGGAAAATAAAATTTGATAAAATTTGCTGCTCTACATAAACAATTAAATGAATTACCACTTATGAGGCTATAACAAGTTTACTAATATTTTCTTTAATACGGAAATAAAATTTATCAAAAAAAATAATAATAGGATGAATACATAAGCTGGGGAATATTCATCTTTACCATTATATCACCTATCTTTATTTAACATAGCAAAAAATGATAGTTTATCATGTTTGTATAATTGTTGTCATATTTTATTATCCTTTTAATTCATTTAAATATTACATCAAAAATGAATTATTTCCAGCTTGTCAACTATAATATCTGACTATATTATATTCTATAACAATTAAATAAAGACAAAAAAATGCCACCTACTAGATTTACAACTTATCATTTTTTTTTTATGGATGATTTACAACTTATCATGAAATGCATTATGAATAGAAACAAATCTGCTGTTATTCCAAAAGAATAACACGAACCTGCTCTTCCGATCTCAACCATTGAAATTTCCCTAAGCGCAAATCTCAACAAAAAAATCTTTTCGTGCGTGAATCTTAACACAAATTAACGGTTAAGATTGAAATAACAGGTACCTGTTATTCCTTTAGAATAACAGCAGATTTTTTCCTCTATGAATTATCCAACTAGTCAACCGCCACAGTTTGTCCCACTAAGCATTAGCTGTATAGACACGGTCTAAACCGTATGTCCCTATCTATCCATTAAATTGGAATTCGTCCCAATAAGTAACCCAAATTTTATGTTTAGATCTGAACCGATCTGGCCCATGGTGGAATGCACGATTTCCTTTAATATTCGTGTCAAGACAGATCCGACGGCTAGAATTCAAACTGAAAATTCAGGTTACTTTAGTGGTTCAGAAAGCCATTTCTTCCACTCTCGGTCTCTCGTGAAAAAAAAAGAATAAGAAAAATCTTCCCTTCCCAAATCCCAACTTCTCACTTGTCACAAAATCCCAAAGAAAAAATACACGAAATTAAAGAAAGATGCAATCTTTTCTCCTCTCCTTCGTAATCCTAACCCTAACCCTAGTTCTTCCCTCCGCTGCCGCCACCACCACCGCCGCAGTCTCCTCTCCCTCCGATTCGAACCTCACCGCCTACCAAGCACTCCAGACCTACGACTTCCCAGTGGGGATTCTTCCAAAAGGCGCACTCGACTACGAACTCGACCGATCAACCGGTGCATTCAAGGCTTACCTTAACGGATCATGTGAATTCTCGATCCAGGACTCGTACCAGTTGAAATACCAGAAGACGATCTCAGGCAGGATCAGCAAAGATCACCTCTCTGAACTCAAAGGAGTAAGTGTCAAAATTCTCTTCTTTTGGCTTAACATTGTCGAGGTTTCAAGAAATGGCGATGAATTGTATTTCTCTGTTGGAATTGCCTCTGCTAGTTTCGGAATCGATAACTTTTTTGAGTCGCCGCAGTGCGGTTGCGGGTTTGATTGTGATGATGTTAGAATTAAGCAAAAGATTGGGGGTGGAAGTGCAAAATTGAGACTGGCGTTTTGAGAGGTTTCTTTTTGCAATTTGGTCCTTTATATGTACAATAATTCGTAGGGAAAATGTATCATTCTGCACAATGTATTGTTGGTCCTTTTTTTTGGCAAAAATTCTGGATGAGAATAAATTTTTTATATACATTTGGATATACTTTGTTCCTTGAAATATAATTAGGTGGCCTTTGAATGATTGATGTAGATGCAATCATGCAAATATATTGGGTTTCTCCTTCTAATTGGTTTATTTTGCATTATTGCTGATTGGTTGTTAGCACAGTGACAAATGAATAATTGGTTCTGTGGGGTTAAACATTCGTGATTCGGATATAATTCGGAAATGACTCAGTACAACAAGGAAGTAAAAAAAAAAACCTCAAAAAAACCCCTGAAAAAATTTTTTTTTTTCTTATTTTTATCGTAATAATTTGTGATTCACGTTTTATTTGCGAATAAAATGTATTATTTTTTTTTTTTGCGTTTTATTTAGATTTCGGTACGGAAACTGTAAAAGAACGAATAACTTGCATAACTCACATATATTGTAACTGTTGTTGTTAGTGGTGTTGATCTAGGGGCCTGTTTATAAATATGTTGAAATGCTGGTGCTATCTGCTATATTTGCTCTCCTTTTCCTTATTTCGTATTACTCTTAGGCAGTGTATTTATGCATGAACCAAGATGTGTTCTTTTTTCATATTAATGAACAAAAAATTAGCTACATTAGTATATATTTTTTGTTCATTTTTGCTAGTAATTTCTTCTTTCTGCCAAAAAATAAAATTACAAGATTAAAATATATATTGGGATGCTAGGGGTAATTTGGTTTAAATAATCTTGATTTTGATTGATATCATTTTCTCTTGCCAAATAGGTTTTCTCCAATTAATTACATGTACCACATTTAGGTTTTCTCCAATTAATTACATGTACCACATGTTAGGTTTTCTCCAATTAATTACATGTACCGCATGTTTATTTTTCTGATAAAATACAATTTTTTTTTTCAAAATTAGGTGGAAGTTTTAATGGTAATTCATTTAGAAAAGAAAGAATTTAATTAGGTGGAGCCTAATTCATTATTGGCGTTATGTGTACATAGCCTAGGTATAGTATCTGAAGTAACTAAAAATCACATTTAAGTGGTTAAAAAATTCTTTGGTATTAAAAAAAAATTACCTTGCCACTGAAAATTGATTTTTTTTTTTTTCACAAGGAGTGTGAAATTATGAAAGGAATAGGTCAAAAGTGTAATGCTGGTGATACAATATCCATATGTAATGAATGGTATACATTTGGTTGGGTTTCTATTTTTGCAATAAAAGGATGATATGCTGATTTAAAATAAAAAAAATCTATATTTTTGTATCTTACATCTTTTATCATACCATCTTGCTTTTATGAATTTTATGAAATTATGAATATCTTTATCACGATTCAATTTGTTTGTATTAAACAGAGAGGCTGAGATAAATAAGGTGAAAAGGGACCAAGTCGTCCTGATAAATTATAATTTTTTTTTTTCATATTTATCCTTTAAATTTTTTAATTTTTTGCAAAATTAATAGTATGTGTCTCATAAAATGAAATTACATGATATTTATTTATTCAGCGTTTTCTATCTTAATTTTGTGACTTTGTCTATGATTTTAAATTAAAATAATATAATCTGAAGAGTAGGGAAAAAAAATAATAAAAACTAAATTACACATAATATCATATATATCAAATCAAACTAAACCAAATCCAACCAAACCAAATGTTTATCCATTTAACTACGGCATCTATTTATTTTTTTCCAAAAAAAAATTGAAAAAAAAGTTGGGCATTTTTCCATGACAGAAAAATAATTACTGTCTTTATTTGGTCCATAGTCTTTCCTCTGAAATTTGTAATTATATCACGCCATCAAAAGTCAATATGTTCACATTATGCTTACAGTCAATTTAGGGGTGAAAAATGTATGGATAATATTCAATTCCTATTTAAAAAATTAGATATGGATATTGAATATCTGTGTGTGGATATAAATAATGTTATAGTTTTATATTTTAATTATCTGTATTCGAATAGTAGATATATATTATAAAAACATATGTTATTCACCAATATAATTAGATAAATATTTTGAACTTTAATATTTTTTTTAATAATTTTTATATTATTTTAATAAATATTTGATCCGATTCAGATTTGTATCCATATCCATCTGTTATCTACTTTGTATCAGTATTCATAAAATATTATTTGAACATAAAAAAAAAAAATATGAATATAGTTTTACCACTATCCGCTTCGTATCTACTCGGTTTTCACTCCTAAGTCAATCTCATCTCTTTTTCTCTATGGAACCAAAATTAGTGCATATTTAATATTTGAAAAGTTTAGAGACTATTCGATGATAAAAATCTGATTACATTTTAGGATTAATTGTCAGTATCTATCAAATCATTCTAATTTTTTAATTTATAAATCAAAATATCCTTTGTCTTCATTAAAATTAAATATTTATTTCTTGCGTCCCCTTTTCATTATGTAATGTATTATTAATCTTTATTTAAACATTGAATTGGCTATAATTAATGCTACCGCTATAATGAACACAAATCTTCTATATAAAATCACTTTGTGTCCAGTTATTAATCAAAAGTCAAAACTGCTCCCTCATATTATAAGATACATATAAAAGTAATTAATCAAATCTATTTTATTTCTTTTTGAATAAATTTTTACTATAAGTGTCTTTGAAAATCAAATTTTACATTTTTTGGAATTTTTTTACTATTTATTAAGCCACTTTGAAAATCGCTGATCTAATGGTGGCTTAACCAAATAGTGAAACCAAATTTTACATTTTAATATTTTATATATATAAGAAGGGCTTTGATCAAAATATTAACTACTTGCATACATCATCCCAGTTCTTATTTTTTAATTTTTGTTTATTTATATTTTTTGGAATTTGCATGTAGGCTTACGTCCTCTCAGTTTATTTTAATTCGAATTTAAATTTAATACAAGAAGTTGAATAAAATAAAAGTTTACATTCCAAAAGAAAGATAAATTGGTCAATATAAATTTTCATATAAGATAAATAAATTTAAAATAGAAATGGGGAGAAAGAAAGAACATTTTGTTTTAATGGTTAAATAGGATTTTGATGTTTTCATGGATATATTGAAAATTTTGATGTTTACACCAGCAATTTATCATAAAGTTTAACTCATACAAAAAACACTTATGTTTGGTTGTCAATGTGTAGAGATAGCTTCCGGTTTCGAACATAAATTACCATTTTGGATAAAAAAAATCATTAAAACAAATATTTTAATTCATGTTAAAGTATTAATATAGAAAAAAATAACCAACTAAATAATTTAAGAATCAAAAGACAGGAAAAGAATGATATTTAGCCCCAAGCAATAAAACAATAACCAATTGTTTAGGTGCCTAAAAGGAAAGGAAAAGGGAATAGTGTTTTGGGTCCTTAATGGGCTTTTACTGTGAGAGTTATGCTCGGCCCGTTATATAATAAAACCTATTCGTTTTGGATAACAAGATTTTGCGGAAACGACGGCGGTAAAATTACTTGAATACGTGTGACACGCTGAGACGTCTAAAACAAAGTTATGCAATTTGTTCCAATTTTTTATTTTTGAACTTGGAATAATAATATAACAACAACATTCAATAAAATATTTAGCCGATTTCAAACAAAATAATAGCTACATATCTAAAGAATTAAAACAATGCAATTATTCATGAAAAACAAACTTACAAAACATCTTTTATAAATTTTTTATATTTTATTGTATAAATTTTAATAGTTATCAAAATCGGAGAAAAAAAGGAAATATTTTGACTTATGTAATTTGTATAATAATTAATTATAGTTACAATTGTAACAATATAATTTTTATGTTTGTTGTGTATTAAAAAATAGATTTTTAATTTAGTGATATTAAATTTATTGTAAACTAATATGAAAAGCAATAAAATAAATAGTATTATTTAATTGATTAATTTTGCTTAAGTGTAAAATCAAACAATACCTTGCATAACTGAAAGTTTATTAAAAGAATATATAATTACAAAAAATAAAAAACCATCATTTGTTGACTCGTTACTAAATCATGCTTATTGTGACTTGTGTCACAAAACCTGGGAACCGTCTCTTCTTCATTCTGCTCCGGTTCATTAATTATTAACTATTTGCATTTCCTCCATTCATTACAAAATACAAAATTAAGTCAACGTTCTAACTAGTGTACTATAATAGCGTTCTAGTATTTTCAGATCATAAAAATTACAACGCTATCGGCGTTATAGCACGCTACACTGTTTTTTTAGTCATTCTGCTATGACACGATAAACGCTATTTAAATCTTTAAAATTAACAATTAAGAGTGTAATTTAAGATTTGCATTTCTTCACAGTAGTCTTACCTTGTGTAACCCAAACAACATACAGAGGAATATGAGTTTCTATGAATACACACATACACAGAGAGACTAATATCAAAATGTTTATTCCAAAGCGTGAAACAAATGTTTTGGTTTTTATATTTACAAAGTCCAAACCATTGATTCAAACCGTTCAACATTCAATATATTATATCAGTTTCATTTTTTTTAAAAAAATTTTACAATTTTTTTAATATATATTAAGTCAGTTTTAAAATTGTTGTTTTCAATGATTCATAAGTTTTTCACTATTTATTAAAATTAGCAATTTTAAAACTGATTTAATAAATAGTAAAAAAATAAAAAATGTAAAATTTTATCTCCAAGCACATTTTGATATAGAGAACACATTTAATAATAAAAATAAATAAATAATATACATATATAATTAATGGGCAAATTAGGAGTCTAAAATCTAAAATATAAAACAATTATAATGTTGGTCTGAATTTTTCGAAACAACCAAACTTAATAGAATTTTGAAATTTATACCTTATATAAATTGGAACAAGATACAATCTTTTATGCATGAATATTGATAAAATATCTTCTTTTATGAATATCCAACACTTTGAGGGTCTATTTAATAAAAAAATTCTAAAATACATGTTATCTCTCTCTCTCCCTCCATCCCATCTTTATTTTTTTTGTTGCCACTTTTGTGTTCCACCAAAAGAAAGAAAAAGAGAGATGAATCCTCTCTTCTCCCTTGAAAATCCATCTAATAACTTGAGAAATTGAAGAAAGAAATTGAAAATGGTTGATTTTCTCTCCATAGTAGCCACCTAGTTCCTCCATTGGTACTCATCTTTCTCTCCTATTTTCTCAAAATCTGAAATTTATCTCCATTTTCTAGAGTTTTGCTCAAATCTGAATTTTGTTTTGTATAAATTGTGAGTAATCTACATCCATTAAGCTTCCATGTTGTTAATTTGGTACTTTCTTTCTCAATGTCACATAAATCTTGATTTTCTATCTAGGGTTGGTTTCAAATCTGAAATTTGGAGAAGAAATTTTGATTAATCTAGTTCAATCCAACCAACAAAGGTATTGATTGGTAATGTCTCCTCTTTCGCTTGAAAATCTGGAAATTATTTTATTTTGATTAATCTAGAGTTTGTGTAATTGGGAAAAACTGAAAATCTGAAAATTTCAGCAAGTTTTGTCAACTTTGGAGACCCCAAAACTAGGGTTCCTAAAGGCGTATGATCACCAAATTTTATGTGCAACTAGAATTTGAAGTTAACAATGTGATCATATTTAATTTTGTCCTAAAACACTACCCAAAATTTTACTAGTATGGATTTTGCCTCGATAAGTCCAGATTCTGGAAAATTTCGGACTGTTGGAGAAAAATATTGAAAACCAGGAGCTAGACTGCTTATTTTCACTTGAAACTTTCTGAGATGCTAGTAAACATATATGACAGGGTTGTGTAAAATTTTGAGAGAATCCTATGGGAGAAAATATTGAGAAATAGTCGTCCGAACTGGTGCACCAACAGTTTCCGTACCAGTATTTTTCAGAATACATTGATCAAATTTGTATGGTCTTACAAACCAAGTTATAGGTTATGTGAATATATAAGAATTATGTTAAGAAAATCATAAAGGAACTAATAAAACCCAAGTATGCATATCAATTATCGAACAAAGATTAAATCAATTATGTATGATTGAAATAGGTGTAGGCTCGGTTGAGTAAGAGTTTGCGGGACCTTTCGAGACGTCCGAATCCTAGGCACGCGATACACTTTTCGTAATCAGGTGCAGAGTTTTTAGACTTGTTTGATGTTTCATTTTCAGAAATTAAATTCTTTTTCGATTGTCATGTTGCATGTTGATTGCTGTATAAGTGGAATTGTGTGAATTTTGTGCATAACTCAATCCATTTAAAAAATTGAATTGTTGTGATATGGTTGATTTGCATATTCTTATGGTTGTCATCTTGATTGTTCTCTTATGATTTGTTTATGGTAAAAAATCATCACAAATTGATGATTATGGAATTATGTGAATGAATTTGCAAAGTCTGGCTAGCTGGCTAGCAGACTTTGATCCCAGAAATCTATTGGCGCATTA
Organism: Carex cristatella; assembly: GCA_024447775.1. Classification (NCBI taxonomy): domain Eukaryota; kingdom Viridiplantae; phylum Streptophyta; class Magnoliopsida; order Poales; family Cyperaceae; genus Carex; species Carex cristatella. Next base: position 5,881,724 of record JAJHPF010000007.1, read on the forward strand.
GGTGAATGGCTCTCATGCTTATTCCAGTACCGGTTGGGACGAGGGGTGGGTGACTATATGTATATGATTGATTGTGATTGTGGGTGACTTGTGTGTAACGTCTATGGCTCGGGGGCATTACCCTACGTGGTAATGTATTTGGACGGTTAATTGAATATTACGACATTCTGAATTATTTCAAGTGAATTTTCTCTTTATGGCTTTGAACCAGACCTTAGTAAATAGTTAAGCCAAGGCATTTACAGATGGATGTCAGATAAAGGGTCCAGCTCGGTGGAATCTCTGTAGGTGTTAGTAACCCTATATATGAGGGTATGATAAAGGGTCCAGCTCGGTGGAACATCTGTAAGTGCTACCAGACATAATAAAATAAGTTAGACCAAATATGTGCTTGTTTGAACTTCACCTTGGAAATTCCGTAAATTATATTTCATTTGATTATTTGTTGTCGAGCATATGCATATACTTATATATTGTTACAGAATGGCTAATGTGCTTTTGTATGTATTTCATTTTTGAACACGGAGTTTGATTGCAGGTCCAATAACTCGATTATGGCAAATTCTCACTGAGAATTATATTCTCACCCCCACCCTTTGGGTTATTTTTACAGGTTTTGGTGTGGTTGATCCTGGAGAGGTACGCGAGTAGTAGGCCTTGATAGATAGCAACCCACTACCGTAGTTGTTATTTTGGTTATTTGACTAGAGATGTATATCTATATTTTTGTTGTGTAGTTTTCTATGTCATACCTTTTGGTCGGTATCCATATGAGATACCTTGTGTATGTTCTACCTTTACTAGACGCTTTGTACCTGGACTATTGTATATAAACTCGTTTTATGTCTTTATTTTGATGTGATGAGTATATTTTAAATGGCCCTTGTAAGCATATATGGAGTTGTATGTTTACGGCGGGTCTTTGTCACTACTCATGGTCGCGGGTGTGACACAACCTGTACAAGTCTGTTGTTATCCATGTAAATAGAACATAATTTATACAGCTGGGTCTCTCAGAGATCTCAAGCATACCTTTTTAGGTTGACTTAACTGTATTTTTAATGCAACGTACTCATGATAAGTTCAAGGGTCTTAGCCTGCAAATAAACACTGCCAAATTTAAAAGAACAAAACACAACGCGAGCAATTTTTATTTTTAGAAAGGAAAAAATATTTTATATAGAACCGGAAAGATGACGAATTTTTTTTGAAGGAATGCATTGAAGGAACCACACAAATGATTTGGTCATTTGGTGTTGTTCCTTTGTGAATTCGCTAATTAAAGAACCGCATATTTGATGCGTTTCCTCAGCGTGCTACAACATCTCTCGTTTGACAGTCACATAAAATCTCATTTAGCAACTACATATTTGATGCGGTTTTCTTATACCCTGTCTTTTGCACAGTGATCCTCAATCTCTTTTTTTTTTTCTTTCTTTTCTTCTCCCGGACATAACCCCTTTCTACGTCTTACCTCTTCTGTGGCGTTTAAAAAAAAAAAAAAAAAAAAAAAAAAAAAAGATTTCTTCTCATTTTGTTGTCTATTTTCACATTTCATTTAATTTGTAATTATTATAATTGACAACAAAACTCAAAGAACTTCAGATCTATAATGTTAATTAACAAGGTAAATTATCAGGAAATTACCTTTATATTTTGACCAAATTTTCCGAATTTAATTTCGAAATTAAAATAGAATTTTGAGAATGTGATAAATTGAAATGTTGAATTGCATGAATTGATTACTAAATTATTGTATGGAATTGTTATTGTAATTTAAAAAATAGAGGATATAAGGGTAGAAAACTAAACTATGTTTCCAATTTTATTGTAATTTTACTCAATTTTCCAATTCCCAAAATTTCCATACAATAATTAAAATTGCAATTACATTTATCTTATTCAAGTTCATAACAATGACTTGATCTATTTACGCCATAAACAAAATTTGGGCACTCATTGCTCAATGTAAAACTTGAAATAAAAAAAAAAGAGACAAAAGGACTAGAGAAATATATATCTCTTGAATCACTTTGTGATCATGCATCCTCTTCCTCCAACTAATGAACATTTGTGGATCAGTCTATGTGCTTCACTATAGTGGTATACATACAGAAAAATGCCATGATTATAACTTATTATTATTCAGAGAGTTCTTATTTAATGCTCTGTGCAGTATTTATACAAGGAGCTGGAATTATTCATGCAAGTCTGAGGGGGTACACATATATTTAATTTATATAGGACTTTTCAATAGCTTCAAATATTTTTTCTGCTGGTTCTCTACCAGTACTAGTTATATATAGCATATCAATTGCTTTATCAATTTTATTAAAGAAGGCATAAATATTTTTAGTATACTTTTTTAAAGGAAATGTGAATTAAGTGCTTAAATTTATTGTTAATTTGGCATTCATTTGGCATAGTTCTCCCATATAACATATACAATTGCAATTGATTTACAGACTCAGCAGTAGAGAAGGAAATTTGTCACGGCGTGACTAGTCACGTCACGTCACGTCACGTCACGTGCGTCGATTACGTGACGTGACTCGCGTGACGCGTGACGTGATCATTCGCGTGACGTGACCACATTCTAGTTAAAATATACGTCACGTCACGTCACGTCACGGTATGAAACGTAGAGTATCCAACTTTTTTTATATGTATAGAGTATTCATATTTTTATTTTAGTGTAACTTCAGTAATATTGGTATTCATGTAGTACTGATTTTTATTTTCTTTAATTTAGTCTAATTAATGTTTGTAATTTGAATTTTTAAAATAATGTCAGATGCAACATTTCCTAAAAAATAATCTTTACAACATTATTTACTTATTTTAGAATTTTTTATATATTTTTTTTTCTAAATTTTCAACAATTTAAATTAAAATATAACAAAAATTGACATAACTAATTTATGTCACGACACGTCATGTCACGTGTAATCACGTCACGTATGGTCACGGCGTGACTACGCGTGACGTGACCATTCGCGTGACGTGACCATCCGCCACCATTTGGTCACGTCACGTCACATCACGTGAAAAAAATAAGTTGATCACGTCACGTCACGTCACGTGACCAAATCACGGCGTGTTTGTCACGTCACGTCACGGCGTGTCATGTATTTCCTTCTCTGCTCAGCAGAAACAACTCTATTAACATATTAGCGAGACTATCAATTCTTTATATTATATTAACTTCCTCAGGTTCGGTATTTCACTTCTTATTCATAGACATGATTCATTACATCCATGATTTCAGCCTTAAAACTGATAATACAGACCGTGATTCAGAATCACCTTATTTAAAAAAAATACTAGCTAGCATCACATCACAGTTGCACTAACGAGCTAATTAATTATACATACCGAACCATTAAGATTTGATGCCATCTCAAACATTTAGCCCTACACGGGAGGTAGCGCCACCGTGGGTAACCCGGATGCACCTATTTTAGGAGCACCCAGTACCTGGAGTACCTGGAGTTCCCGGAGTACCCGGAGTACCCATACCCGGAATAGTCGGAGCAGTTGGAGCAGTCGGAAGAGTCGGAGCAGTCCGAGTACCCCCAGGACATGGAGTACCCGGAGTTCCCGGAGCACCCGGAGCACCTGGACCAGTCGAAGTACCCGGAGATCCCAGAGTTCCCGGTGTACCTAGACCAGTTGAAGGACCCGGTGTTCCCGAATTTCCCGGAGTTTGTGGAGTTCCCGGAGTTTTTGGAGTTTTTGGAGTTCCACAATTTTTTGGAGTTCCCGGAGTACCTAGACCTAGTCCGATACTTAGAAATATTTTTGAGTCTGCAGCATCTGCACCAGTGGAGACTCCTTTCACATTAACATGCTTGTCATTTGTTGTAGAGACATCTCTTGCGGTTGCGGTTGCGGTGCAGACGAGAGCACCAAGGAGACCAACCAAGAATAACATGGAAATTGACATACTAGACTATTGACTTGTTGTGTTATTCGCTTGTTGTGTTTTGTGAGGAGAGTCTGAGAGGGTTTATATAGGAATATTTTGGAAATTGAAAGGGTGAAAAAATTGGAGTAATTAATGTTCTGTCAGTGTTTGTGGTACGTGGTATGAGATATTAAAGATGATAGTAAATAATATATATGTATATATACATATGGATAGTGGTACCCCTAGAATTAATGGTTGGGTCAATATTTTTAATACTTAAGGACCGTTTGGATAAAAGTGAGAGAGTAAATTTTATTTTTGATAATTAATAACATAAATAAAATATATCATACACTTAAAATTTAATCAATTGAAGAAACCTGCATAAACCTGAATCTGCTGATTTAATTTATTTTGCAACAAAGTTCAATGTCATTTGGCTAAAAAGTATGGATTCTTTTGACATGCCTCAAGTGTCTTCAGCCTAGTGTGCCAACCTATGGATGGTGCCTTCATGGTTACCTGATGATATATATACACACAAAAATGTTAATAAGCATATAACATGGATTAAACACATCTACATACTACATTATAAGAAAAAAGTGTTTCATTTACCGTGCAAATGTTTTATTTGGCATGTATTCACAAACAAATTTTTTTTTTTGCATGATTGTCGGCAATTGCCGACAACAGATATATTGATTAAAAAAAATTATTTACAAGTTCTATATATACAAATCACAACCTCCCAACATTTATGCATCTTAACTTCTTATCAAGACTCTCTAGTTCTATCCTAAATGTTCACTTGCTAGTTTTCTATCTCTAGCTAGTACTGTATCAGTGATGATGAGCCGATGCACCGCTTTCTTCTTTGCCGAAAAAAAATGCCTATTTCTCTCGCTAAATAGCCCAAACTCCCGTCAGTCATATGAGGTTCCAGTGAAACTATGTCCACTGTTCTCTAATAGAAATGATGTATTACGCTATCAAATCCCTCCAAAAATTCACAGACAATCATCCTTTTATATATTATATATCTTGTGTCATGCTGCTCATGCAACATCCAAAATATTCCACAAGGTGCTAGTGATGAAGCGATATATCTAGCTCTGCTTTAAACTCACGCTTGGCCCCACGTGTTGTCAGACTTTAGCTGCTTGAACACCACCTCCCTTTAATCAGACAGGATACCTCTGTGCACAGTTGCACACAACCGAAAATGACAAATATGTATATGGTTTCTTTGATGGGTTTGAAAGAAGCATCTATATATGTGTTGTATGTTTCGATTTCTTACGGCTTAACTCATTGTTCATATTAATTAATTCACCAAAATTTTTTCTATTCCATCACTTAGCTATATAGTTCACCATTTCATTCGGCCATAATTAATCACACATGCTTGATATATGTTTGTCTCAAATTCACGGGATTCTTTAAAAAATCGTGCAAGAATATTGAAACGAATGATTCGGTCTAAAAATAGCTATGATCGAGGTATGGTACATTCATCTTTTTATTGACAAGACATGTTTTATATATATATACGTGTGTGTGTGGACATTTTGGTCAGAGATAGATGGTGACAAAATGTTTTGCATATATATGTGGATATTTTGTGTATATATGTGGATATGTGGTAATGTGGATACTATCTATACCCTAACTATGAAATATAATAATAAATATCTTAAATTATGGAACTAGACGACATGAAATTAAGAGTATTTTGACTTCGCAATTAAGTTGGTGGGTGATATTAGCCACAGTCACATGAGACCAAAAACTATGAAAGAGAGGTTGCACTAAACTCTGACTTGCTTCCTACTTTCTTTGACTTGCTTCCACTAAACTCTCTGAGAGGTTCCTTTCAAGTGCCTTGAATTCATGCAAGCTGTTTTTCTATTAAACTCCTTATTTTTTGTTGCATACGTTGGTAGTTTGTAGTTTGTAGTTTGTAGTTTTAATCGGTAGATATTAACTTGTAAGAGGACTGCTAGTTTCAGTACGTTAATTGGTATTGTTCAATTAGGTACAGGTACGTTCATTTTTTTTTTCTTTTTTTTTGCTGTAATTGTGAAACCTTTGTTTTATTTAGGGCTGTCTGCTCAAGAGCCGAGTTGTTAATCTAGTTTCAAGTTAGAAATTCTAACTTGGATTCAACTCGCGAATAACTCGAGTTAACTCAAGTCGACTCATGACTCTTAGATAGTACATAGTTTATCAAATTAAAAATTACCTAAACAAAGTCTAACAAAATAAATAGTACATAGTTTGTTAAAATAATGCACAATTTAAAACTTTATATAATGAAACAATGGCAAATACATTATTAAATTGTTGCAAAGTTTACCAAATTACTAAATAGTATAAAAGTCTAACAAAACATTACATAATTTATCAAGTCAATGACTCAACCTAGTTGATTCCAAACTGAGTTTGAGGCAACTTGGATTCAACTCGTGAGACAACGAGTCAATGAACTCGAGTTGTTGGAGAGTTGAATCCAAATTGATCTAAACGAGTTATGAGTCATAAGTTTTTTGTGCATCCCTAGTTTCATTCAACTTTCTGTTAAGCTGCAGGTAATATATATATATAGTGTGACTAATATGCTTTCGGTAGCATAAGCATCGAAATATATCCAACTCTTTTTTCAATTTTCGAAGTCCAAAACATCGATCCAAACGTTAGATGTGTTCTCTATATTAAAATGTGCATGGAGACCAAATTTTATATTTTTTTGGAATTTTTTTACTATTTTTTATGGTAGGTACAAAATCATTGTTTTAAGGAGATTCTAGACCATCCGATAAAGTGATTTTGTACATATCTTAAAAAATAGTAAAAAAATTCCAAAAAAATATAAAATTTGGTCTCCAAGTATATCTTATTATGATGATCGTGTTGAACGGTTCGGATCGACTATTCGGACTTTGAAAATGAAGATAAAGGAGATAAAAAAAATGGATGTAGATGGGAGCATGAAATTTTGGGTGCATTAGAGCCCTCCTCTATATATATATATATAGAGCGCGCGCGCAAAGCTAGGGTGTGATATTCTCACGAAGAAGGTTTGGTGAGCATAACTCTAAAAGTATATTGAATTGGTTTCAAACGGTGAATCTAAACCGTTGAAATCCTCATGAGTGATGCATATACATGCAAAATTTTGAAATGTTCGAATTCATTTGCTACAAGGTCAAGCGGTCAAAGAAATAGATCTTTTATAAGTTATTTTATAAGTTGTTTTAATATATTCATTTTTCATAATTTCTTTGACCGCTTGACCTTATAACAAATGAATTCGAAACTTTCAAAATTTTGCATGCATATGCATCACTTATGAAGTTCATAGATTTCAACGGTTTGTATTCGTCGTTTGAAATCGATCCTATATATTTTTAAAGTTGTGCTTATCAAACTCTCTTGGTGAGCACATCACACCGAGCTTTGCTCTCTCTCTCCTTTTATATATATATATATATAAAGAGAGAGAGAGAGAGAGAGAGAGAGAGTTGGGCTATGGTACTCTATAGAGTAAAATGAGTTGGTACTCTACGGCACAATATTTTTATTTTAAAAATTCAAACACCCGATCCGAACCATTGAACATGTTCTTCATATTGAAATGTGCTTGGAGACCAAATTTTACATTTTTTGAAATTTTTTTAATATTTATTAAGCCACTTTGAAAATTGCAGATCCGATGGTCCAAAATTTTTTACTGTTTTTTACTGTTCACAACGGATCTGAGATTTTCAAAGTGGCTTAATAAATAGCAAAAAAATTCCAAAAAATGTAAAATTTGGTCTCCAAGCACATTTCAATACGAAGAACATGTTCAACGGTTCGGATCGGGTGTTTAGATTTTTGAAATGGAGATATAGCGTAGAATACAAAGGCGTTTTACTCTATAGAGTACCATAGTCCATCTCTAGATATATATATATATATATATATATATATATATATATATATATATATATATAGAGGTTGACTAATATCAAATCAGTTGTTCCTGAGGTCCCGTGCAACCATGTTGTTTTTCATTTTTCGAAGTCCAAAACATCAATATGAACGTTAGACGTGTTCTCTATATTAAAATGTGCTTGGAGACCAAATTTTACATTTTTTGGAATTTTTTTACTATTTATTAAGCCACTTTAAAAATTGTTGATCCAACGGTGACTTAACTAAACAGTAAATCTAGAAGCCACCGTTGGATCAATGATTTTCAAAGTGGCTTAATAAATAGTAAACAAATTCCAAAAAATGTAAAATTTGGTCTCCAAGCATATTTTAATATAGAGAACACATTTAACGGTTTGGATCGACATTTTGGACTTCGAAAATTGAAAAACGACTTGGTTGCACGGGACCTCAAGAACAACTGATTTGATATTAGCCAACCTCTCTCTCTCTCTCTCTCTCTCTCTCTCTCTCTCTCTATATATATATATATATATATATATATATATATATATATATATATATATATATATATATATATATATATATATATATATATATATATAGAGCTTGGCTAATATACCAACGTTGGTATAGAGCAGTTCGTTATACCAAGTGGATTTTGTGATTTTGAAGTTCAAATAGCCGATCCGAACCACTCAACATGTTCTCCATATTGAAATGTGCTTGGAGACCAAATTTTACATTTTTTCGAATTTTTTTGCTATTTATTAAGCTACTTTCAAAATCGCTGATCCAACGGTGGCTTAACCAAACAGTAAAAACAGAAGCCACCGTTGGATCAGCGATTTTGAAAGTGGTTTAATAAATAGTAAAAAAATTCAAAAAATGTAAAATTTGGTCTCCAAGCACATTTCAATATGGAGAACCTGTTGAGTGGTTCGGATCGGCTATTTGAACTTCAAAATCACAAAATCCACTTGGTATAACAAGCTGCTCTATACCAACGTTGGTATATTAGCCAAACTCTATATATATATATATATATATATATAGAGAGAGAGAGAGAGAGAGAGAGATGGGCTATGGTGAGTTGTGAAGTAAAACATGTTTTTACTCTATGGCATTATATTTTTATTTTGAAAATTCAAACAACCGATCCGAACCGCTCAACATGTTCTCCATATTGAAATGTACTTGGAGTCCAAATTTTACATTTTTTGGAATTTTTTACTCTATGGCATTATATCTTCGTATCTGTAATTCATCTCAAATTTAAACTTGTGAGACTCATTCAATATCTCTATTTATTTTGTTATACATTCTTGAATTAGTAATTGCATACTCTAATGTAGTAACTTGTCTATATCACTAAATAACCGCATTTTTTTTAGTAAAGGAAGAGCTTCAAAACTGTTGTTCTATACAAATCTTCTAATTAATTGCACTGTTTGACTAATTTGCAAAATGGGTTATCACAATATGGGTTAATATTGCAAGGATACAAATAAGTGGATCCAAAATTATATATCCAAATCTGAACTTACATTTACAATCTCAACCATCCACTGGTATATATTTCCAATTTCTTTATGTTCCCTTACAGAATGATAGAAATTCATTTTACACAAAATAAGATAATCTTTTTGGGAGTTTCTAATATGAATGCGAGTGTAATTAAAATAAAATCATTCACATCCATGTTTATCCCGTCAATATATGCACCAATTATAGAATCAAGAGAAAAAGAGTTGGCTATTTCTTTATCCCGTCACATCCATAATTATTTATTTAACAATTTGCTTGCCTACAATTAGTTTAATCAAAATATATGAAATTAAAAAAAAAAAACTAGATTAATCCGGGCAAATATATCAAATATTTCAATTATCAATGAAATAACTAAGAGAGGAGCCAATGATCAATTTTATTAACATGATCTATACATTTTTTTGATGGTTTACTATCTGAGTTTTTAATTGTTAATATGATCTCTATTTCATTAATTAGATTGGAGCCAATTGCAACAAAATACAAAACTAATGAAAACAAAAAGTTGTGCGATTAATTATTGATTAAAATATTGAGATGGGTGTACAATACTCATCTGCTTTTACAATAAATCTCACTATTTTATTTTATTGATTAATTAGTTGCTTGACAACCATCAGTGGCATTTGGTTATGCACTTTGCCTTTGTTGGATAACAAGGTACTGATAAATATCGAGAACAACAATAACAGTCTCCAATATCAAAACATCTGGACAAGACACACTCAGCTAGAAGATGGATCTTGCTTGCGTTTCTTCCTCCTCTTGCATCTATCCTTTCCGCACCAGAAAGTCCTTCCAAATGCAAATTCCTACCTATATATCAATCCAAAATATAATTAAAGGTAAATGCATGTGAGCCTATATGTCATATATATATTTCAATAGGAGGATTGAGGGAAAAAAAAACGAGATGATTAGTAGAGAATTGGAAATCATTTTTACTCGGTTTAGTTTAGAAGGATCAAGTTGCATTGGCTACTAGGGGTGCTTTAATTGAGACTCTAAATTCATATAAAAGAAATCACAACCATATAAGATATATGTAAAAGAGTTCAATTTCTACAACAAATGAAACATTAACTTTAGTCATTGAAAGGAGACAGATTATGAGAAAAACAAAAAATAAAATGCGCAGCTTGGTGTTCATCTTGAATTTGCAAGAACCCTAAAGTTGTTGAGGAAGAGGAAGCGTACGTTTTTACAAGTAATACATAGGAAATATATAGCGTCAGATTCAGATCGAATATACAGGAAATATATCGTGTTAATGCTATATTTATTAAAAATTAATACTATAATATAATATTTTAGTAAATCATCTCTAAATAATATCTTCAATTTGATAAGAATTAATTAACCTTATGGTTGTTGATGATGAGGAAGGGTAAATTTTTACGTACGCTCATTATGGCGTCAGATTCAGAAAATATATAGGAAATATATTGTATTTATGCTATCTTTATTAAAAATTAATACTATAATCTAATATTTTAGGAAATATATAGCGTCAGAAAAGTCAATATTCAGAAAATATTGGGCATTTTTCCATGACAGAAAAATAATTACTGTCCGTATTTGGTCCATAGTCTTCCTCTGAAATTTGTAATTATATCACGCCATCAAAAGTCAATATGTTCACATTATGCTTACAGTCAATTTAGGGGTGAAAAATGTATGGATAATATCCAATTCCAATTAGATATGAATATTGAATATCTGTGTGTGAATATAAATAATGTTATGGTTTTATATTTTAATTATATGTATTCGAATAGTAGATATATATGATAAAAAAAATGTTATTCACCAATATAATTAGATAAATATTTTAAACTTTAGTATTTTTTTTTAATAATTTTTATATTATTTTAATAAATATTTGATCCGATCCAGATCTGTATCCGTATCCGTATCCATCTGTTATCTGCTTTGTATCAGTATCCAGAAAATATTATTTGAAAATAAAAAAAAATATAAATATGGTTTTACCACTATTCGCTCCGTATCTACTTTGTTTTCACCCCTAAGTCAATCTCATCTCTTTTTCTCTATGGAACCAAAATTAGTGCATATTTAATATTTGAAAAGTTTAGAGACTATTCGATGATAAAAATCTGATTACATTTTAGGATTAATTGTCAGTATCTATCAAATCATTCTAATTTTTTAATTTATAAATCAAAATATCCTTTGTCTTCATTAAAACTAAATATTTATTTCTTGCGTCCCCTTTTCATTATGTAATGTAGTATTAATCTTTATTTAAACATTGAATTGGCTATAATTAATGCTACCGCTATAATGAACACAAATCTATTTTATTAATCAAAAGTCAAAAGTCAAAACTGCACCCTCATAATATAAGATACATATAAAACTAATTAATCAAATCTATTTTATTTCTCTTTGAATATTTTTTTTACTATAAGTGTCTTTGAAAATCAAATTACTTGCATGTAGGCTTACATCCTCTCAGTTTATTTGAATTCGAATTTAAATTTAATACAAGAAGTTGAATAGAATAAAAGTTTACATTCCAAAAGAAAGATAAATTGGTCAATATAAATTTTCATATAAGATAAATAAATTTAAAATAGAAATGGGGAGAAAGAAAGAACATTTTGTTTTAATGGTTAAATAGGATTTTGATGTTTTCGTGGATATATTGAAAATTTTGATGTTTACACCAGCAATTTATCATAAAGTTTAACTCATACAAAAAACACTTATGTTTGGTTGTCAATATGTAGAGATAGCTTCCGGTTTCGAACAGAAATGACCATTTTGGATAAAAAAATCATTAAAACAAAATATTTTAATTCATGTTAAAGTATTAATATAGAAAAAAAAAAAAACAACTAAATAATTTAAGAATCAAAAGACAGGAAAAGAATGATATTTACCCCCAAGCAACAAAACAATAACCAATTTAGGCGCCTAAAAGGAAGGAAAAAGGAAATGAAGTTTTGTGTCCTTAATGGGCTTTTACTGTGAGAGTTATGCTCGGCCCGTTATATAATAAAACCTATTCATTTTGGATAACAAATAAGATTTCGTGTAAACGATGGTAAAATTACTTGAATACGTGTGATACGCTGAGACGTCTAAACAAAGTTATGCAATTTGTGTGATACAAAAATGAATTTTGTATGAAAAATCTTTTACTGCTTTACAAATATCCGTTTCTTTCCATATATATATGTATCTCATCAAGTTGCAAAATTAAAGGAAATTCTGATTAATATGATTAACACATGGTATATGGAGTATATTTTATTCAATTGTCTTTTATTAGGTATTAGAGAAAATCAAATAATTGTTATTACCAATGGCTTTGTTGCTATTCATTTCTAAAATTGTTCCAATTTTTATTTTTGAATGGAATAATAATATAACAACAACATTAAATGAAATATTTAGCCGATTTCAAACAAAATAATTAAAACAATGACAATTATTCATGAAAAAAAACTTACAAAACATCTTTTATATAAATTTGATATTTTATTGTATACAATTTAATAGTTATCACAATCTGAGAAAAAAAGTAATATTATGATTTATGTAATTTGTATAATAATTATTTTTTGTTACAATTATAATAACATAATTTTTATTTTTGTTGTGTATTAAAAAATAGATTTTTAATTTAGTAATATTAAATTTATTGTAAACTAATATGAAAAGCAATAAAAAAATAATATTGTTAAATTGATTAATTTTACTTGTATAATCCAACAATACGTTGCATAACTGAAAGTTTATTAAAAGAATATATAATTACAAAAAATAAAAGACCATCATTTGTTGACTCGTTACTAAATCATGCTTATTGTGATTTGTGTCACAAAACCTGTGAACCGTCTTTCTTCATTCTGCTCCGGTCCATTAATTATTAACTATTTGCATTTCCTCTATTCATTACAAAATACAAAATCAAGTCAACTTTCTAAATAGCGTACTATAATAGCGTTATATATAGTGTTTTCAAATCATAAAAACTACAACGCTATTGGCGTTATAGCGCGTTGTAGCATACTATAGGACCGCAATATATATGAGCCTAATGTTGTTTTTTTAGTTATTCCGCTATGACACGGTAAATGCTATTTAAATCTTTAAAATTAACAATTAAAAGTGTAATTTAAGATTTGCATTTGTTTACAGTAGTCTATGAATATGAGTTTCAATGAACACACACACACAAAGAGAGAGACTAATATCAAAACGTTTATTCCAAAACTGTGAAACGAACGTTCTGGTTTTTACATTTATAAAGTCCAAACAATTGATTCAAACCGTTCAACATTCAATATATTGAGTTATTTTAATTTTTTTATATTTTTTAGAATTGTTTTTACTATATATATACCAAGTCAGTTTTAAAATTATTGTTTTCAATGATTCAGAAGTTTTTCATTGTTTATTGAAATTAACGATTTTAAAACTGACTTAATAAATAGTAAAAAAAATTAAAAAAAATATAAAATTTTGTCTCCAAAAACATTTTGATATAGAGATCACATTTAAGAGTTTCAATTAACTGTTGACATTGAAAATCTGAAAACCAATTTGGTTTCCAAGGAGACACCTCTTGCTTTTACCTATTATCAGACTTAATCACGCACATTAAATTTTTATTTGACATTTTCACTCATAATACTTTCTTTACATGAACAAATACGTAATAACTCAAAACCAGATAAAACAATCTTACAAAGAGCCCTCCCTTTTCTCTCTTTCACACTTTAGTTCTTAACTAGCAGTGATGAATCTTCCTAATTAAGTTCAGCCGTATCAACATTGTCAATATAGTTCACCGGTCGGTAGTACCCAGCTATCGGATCGGGAATCCACGATCCAGCAGATTCTTTCTAGGAATCAGACCCGCAAACTCATTTGCTACTCAAAAAAGAGTACAGAAATATATATCTCTTGAATCACTTGGTGATCATGCATCCTCTTCCTGCAACTATTGAACATTTGTGGATATCAGTCAATGTGCTTCACAATAGTGGTATGTATACAAAAAAATGCCGTGATTATAACTTATTATTCAGAGAGTTCTTATTTAATGCTGTGTGCAGACTGCAGTATTTATACAAGGAGCTGGAATTATTCATGCATGTCTGAGGGGGTACACATATATATAATTTATATAGGACTTTTCAATAGCTTCAAATATTTTTTCTGCTGTTCTCTACCAGTACTAGTTATATTATATATATCATATCAATTGCTTTATCAATTTTATTAAAGAAGGCATAAATATTTTTAGTATACTTTTTTAAAGGAAATGTGAATTAAGTGCTTGAATTTATTGTCAATTTGGCATTCATTTGTTTTTTTTTAAAAGTGATTAGACAATTGCATAGTTCTCCCATATAACATATACAATTGCAATTGATTTATAGAATTAGCAGAAACAACTCTATAAACATAATTAGCGAGACTATCAATTATTTATATTATATTAACTTCCTCAGGTTCGGTACTTTACTTCTTATTCATAGACATGATTCATTACAAACATGATTTCAGCCTTAAACTGATAATACAGATCATGATTAAGAATCACCTTATTTCAACAACAACAAAAAAAAAAAAAAAAAATACTAGCTAGCATAACAAAACAGTTGCACTAACGAGCTAATTAATTATACGTACCGAACCATTAAGATTTGATGCTATCTCAAACATTTAGCCCTACACGGGAGGTAGCGCCGCAGTGGGTACCCCGGATGCACTTATCTGGAGGTGCACCCAGTACCAGGAGTACCTGGAGTTCCTGGAGTACCCGGAGTACCCCTACCCGGAATAGTTGGAGCAGTTGGAGCAGTTGGAAGTGTCGGAGCAGTTCCAGTACCCCCAGGACACGGAGTACCCGGAGTTCCCGGAGCACCCGGAGCACCTGGACCAGTCGTAGTACCTGGAGATCCCGGAGTTCCCGGAGTACCTAGACCAGTCGAAGTACCCGGTGTTTTTGGAGTTCCTGGAGTGTTTGGAGTTCCCGGAGTGTTTGGAGTTCCCGGAGTTCCTGGAGTTTTTGGAATTCCCGGAGTTTTTGGAGTTTTTGGAGTTCCACAATTTTTCGGAGTTCCTGGAGTACCTAGACCTAGTCCGATACTTAGAAATATTTTTGAGTCTGCAGCATCTGCACCATTGGAGACTCCTTTCACATTAACATGCTTGTCATTTGTTGTCGAGACATCTCTTGCGGTTGTGGTTGCGGGGCAAACGAGAGCACCAAGGAGACCAACCAAGAATAACATGGAAATTGACATGCTAGATTATTGACTTGTTGTGTTATTCACTTCTTAATTGTGTTTTGTGAGGAGAGTCTGAAGGGGTTTATATAGGAATTTTTTGCAAATTGAAAGGATGAAAAAATTGGAGTAATTAATGTTCTGTCAGTGTACGTGGTACGTGGTACGTGGTATGAGATATTAAAGATGATAGTAAATAATATATATGTATATATACATGTAACATATATAGTGGTACCCCTAGAATTAATTGTTGGGTCAATATTTTTAATACTTGAAGGACCGTTTGGATAAAAGTGAGAGAGTAAATTTTATTTTTGATAATTAATAACATAGATAAAATATATCATACACTTAAAATCTCATCAATTGAAGAAACATGCATAAACCTGAATCTGCTGATTTAATTTATTTTGCAAAAAAGTTCAATGTCATTTGGCTAAAAAGTATGGATTCTTTTGACATGCCTCAAGTGTCTTCAGCCTAGTGTGCCATCCTATGGATGGTGCCTTCATGGTTACCTGATGATATATATATAAACAAAAATGTTAATAAGCATATAACATGGATTAAACACGTCTACATACTACATTATAAGAAAAAAAAGTGTTTCATTTACCGTGCAAATGTTTTATTTGGCATGTATTCACAAATAATCTTTTTTTTTTTTATGATTGATATATTGATTAAAGAAAGTTATTTACAAGTTCTATATATACAAATTACAACCTCCCCAGATCTATACATCTCAACTTCTTATCGAGGCTCTCTTGAAACTATGTCCCCCGTTCTCTAATAGAGATAGAGATGTTGTATTCCGCTATCAAATCCCTCCAAAAATTCACAGACAATCATCCTTTTATATATTATATATCTTGTGTCATGCAACATCCAAAATATTCCACAAGGTGCTAGTGATGAAGACGACTCGATACTACTTCTGCTTTAAACTCACGCTTGGCCCCACGTGTTGTCAGACTTTAGCTGCTTGAACGCCACCTCCCTTCAATCAGACAGGATACCTCTGTGCACACAACCGAATATGAGAAATATGTATATGGTTTCTTTGATGGGTTTGAAACAAGCATCTATATATGTGTTGTATGTTTTGATTTCTCACGGCTTAATTCCTCTTTGTTCGTATTAATTAATTAATTCACCAAAATTTTTGCAATTCCATCACTTAGCTATATAGTTCACCATTTCATTCTGCCATAATTAATCACACATGCTTGATATATGTTTGTCTAAAATTCACGGGATTCTTTAAAAAATCGTGCAAGATTAAAACAAATGATTCGGATCTAAAAATAGCTATATGTGGTATGGTACATTCATCTTTTTTTATTGACAAGACATATTTGATATATATATATATATATATATATATGGATATTTTGGTCAGAGATGGTGACAACATGTTTTGCATATATATGTGGATATTTTGTGTATATATATGTGGATATTTTGTATATATATGAGGATATGTGGATACAAGCTATACCCTAACTATGAAATATAATAATAAATATCTTAATTTATAGAACTAGACGACATGAAATTAAAAGTATTTTGACTTCACAATTAAGTTGGTGGATGATATTAGCCACAGTCACATGAGACCAAAAACTCTGAAAGAGAGGTTGCACTACAATCTGACTTGCTTCCTAATTTCTTTGACTTGCTTCCCCTAAACTCTGAAAGAGAGGTTCCTTTCAAGTGCCTTGACTTCATGCAGGTCGGTAGTATGTATATACATAGTTCCTTCCTAATTTCAGCCGCATCAACATTGTGAACATAGTTCGCCGGTCGGTAGTACCAGTTATCGGATCCGGAATCCACGAGACATCAGATTCTTTTTGGGAATCAGACCCGTGAACCCATTTTCCACCCGTAAAGGTTGATAAACTGGTTACCTTTTTCTTGCACTTTGTGGCTTTGTTTCACCGCTTCTGCTGCAGCTGCAGTAGCATATACTCTCGTGCATCAGTTTAAAAAAATGAATAAATATATTCAGTTACATGGTGCACAAATAAAAGAGAAATGTTCTAGCCCCTCGAGCTATCATACCCGAGCGTGCCCCCAACTAATTTAACAGAAAAAGTCTTCAATATTTCTAACTTACATTTCTAGCACTCATATTCAAGTTTTTAATGTTTTGTTTATAACATTTTTCAATGTTACTCGCAAGTATTTAAACTTCTATCTGCAAGTATTTAAATTCTATATCTGTATACTTTTAACTTCTAACTATTTTTGTCTTTAAGTCAAAAAAAGAAAGATTCTTTTTACCCACTCTTTTTTTTCCTGATCATTCTCGTTCTTTTTCCTGACAATCCATGATAAATTTTATGAACTTAAAAAATATGAACGTTTTTTACTTGATTTTCTTTTTTAAATAAGATCTATAAAGAAATACTTTTAAGTTATTTGAAAATTATTTTCTTAAAGTAAAGTCCATGAGCACTTTAAATTATCAAAATTTTAAATCTCAATCTACAATCATTTAAACCTCTTATGTCACTACTTAAACTACTATGTTCAATCGTTTAAACCTCTGATATTGATCATATAGTAAACCTCTGTATACAACCGTTAAAATTAGTTGTATCAAACATTTAAATAGTTTCCATATCAGGTTTAAAAGGTCGGAGACTGAGGTTTAAAATCTTGAGAATTTAAAATGCTTATGGATTTTACTTTAAAAATAAAAATAAAAATGTCGACTTAAAAAAAACTCGAAAATATTTCTTCATGGATCTCATTAGAAAGATAAAATCGAGTAAAACAATGTTTGTATTTTTAGATTCGCAAAATTCATTAAGGATTGTCGGGAAAGTGGACAAAAATGATTAGAGGAAAAAAAGAGTGGGTGAAAGAAATCTTTTTTTTTTTAGTGTGTAGACAAAAGTAATTAGGAATTAAAATTAACTACCTAGATTTATAATTTAAATACTTGGAGAAAGAGATTTAAGTGCTTATGAGTAGAATTGTAAAATGTTATACACATAACTTTGATACTTAGATATTATCGCTGGAAATGAAAATTAGACATTAAATATTTAGTGGGCACGCTCGGAAATTTATTTGTGGGGGGCAATTATCAGGCTTCCAAATTAAAATCTTTATATATGATCCAACAGTACATAAGATTGGAATTATATTAGGACAATCGATTAAAAGATTGCTTATATATTTTATATTTATACTTAATTCTTTGTTACAATATAAAATCTTAACTGATAACCGGGTATGGGCCGTTTGATCGGCGTCAACATTTGCACAAATGGTTTAAATTTATGAGAACGTTCAAATTTTGTAATTTCTAAATGTTGACACGTATCTTTATACGAATTGGATGAATTTGATCCGGATTTAGATAAATTTTGTCCTTAGCCGCTTAGACAAAATCCAATCCCTTTGGTTTTAACCTTAAAAGGAAGCAAAAACAAAGTACTAAATTGAGTTGTTACCATTGGATATGAGCGGAGATTCCATGAAAGAGAAAGGAAGAGATTGAAGTACAATTGGAGAGAGCACGAGCCATCCGATGAAGATTAAAAACCTCAGATATTTTGTTTCTCTTATTTGGGGTGGTTTGTTGTTTCGCCTTTTGAGGAAAATTAATTAAGAGATAAAGAGAAGATATTGTAAGCTTAGAAAAGGAGAAATTTTACAAAGTGTCATTTTTTTTTAATACATACAACAAAATATTTTTTTTCTAAAATTCTTAACAGAATTGTAGACCCCACTTGTTCCCTCTCTTTTCATTCCTCTCACTCATTTTTATTTATCCTCATTTATTTTTTGCCCAAGTAAAATATACAATTGTGATTTCATTTCTCATTTTGATTAATTTTTTATTTTTGTGTGTATAAATGATTTAGAATAAAAAATTAAAGTGTCAAATTTTATTTGTTTGAACCAAAAAGTATAATATTAGCATAAATATTGAATATTTCTAACATACAGGTCTTTAAAAAAATATTATATTATAAGATATGGTATTAACTTATTTCATAAAAAAAACAAATAAATATTTTTAACATACGAATTTTATATAGTTTATTCTATATAAATTTCATATTCTTAGTTTTCACAACAATATACTACAGCATATTTGGGTATCAGCGACCGACACTATTACTGGTCGCTGATTCTCATTTTTCTTTAAAAACAAACAAATCAGCAAAAAAAAAGCGTGACCAGTTTATCAGCGGCCGACAACAGCCATCGGCGCCATTACTGGTCTCTGAAGACTTTTAGCGACATGCGACATTACTATCAGAGACCAGTTCACCCGGTCGCTGAAACTTTTAGCCGAAAATAGCCCCGAAACCCATTCTTCTTTTTTTCTCTGCCGCGCGTTTCCAAACATTAGGTTTCTGTCTACGTCCGCGCGCCGACCCTGCCGACTTCGCCGTGCCTGGTGTGATCCAGCCATCGTTTCTCCCTAGTTCTCTCTCAGTACGTTATTCTCTTTCTTTCATTTTTTTATGGTTTTTAGTTTGTGTGTTTTTCTTTGAAGTTTTAGTAATAGATTTTGATTGTTGTTTTTAGTTTGGTTTTTAGTTTTTTTGTGTGCATTATTTCTTTTTTTTGTTCTTTTTACTGTTTTTTCCTTTTTCTTTTTGCTGTTTTTTTATTTTTGTTTTCAATCCGTTTTTATTTCTGTTTTTTTCGTTTTTCTTTTTTCTGTTTTTTAATTTCTGTTTTTTTTATTTCTGTTTTTGTTTTTTTTATTTCTATTTTTAATCTGTTTTTATTTTTGTACTTTTTTCATTTTTCTTTTTTTCTGTTTTTTTTTTATTTCTGTTATTTTTTATTTCTGTTTTTTGTTTTTGTTTTTTTTATTTCTGTTTTTTATTTCTGTTTTTTGCTGTGTTTATTTCTGTTTTATTTTTTCGTTTTTCTATGATTTTTCTGTTTTTTCTTATTTTTGTTTTCTGATTTTTGTTTTTTTATTTCATTTATTTTTGCTGATATCACCGTAGTCTGCCTATATTTCGATACCAATTTATACCAAAACTCGTGCCTAAAAGTCTGAAAATGTGAATATTTTACTTAAATATCTATAGAATGTGGTACTGCTATGTTTTGTTCTTATTTTGCAGAAAACGGGCGAAATTTTGGATCTGACACATTTCCATACAGTCCATATGGATTTCCATGCGGCCCGTACAAGATCTGCCTAACCACACAGAAGGTTCCACGCAGGATGATTAAGTTATTTTAAATTAACTTAATTAATTTAAAATAATTAAGTTAATTTAAATTGAGTAAGATAAACAAATTATCTAAAATTTGATTTGACTGAAATAATACCGAGAGCTTTGAAATATTCAAGTTTTATGAAACATAAATAAGAAATTTAGGGGATTATGATTTTTAAGAATCTATAATTTAGGATAATTGTGTATATTAATTAGGAAAAGAAAACTGAATAATTGAAAGTTAATTTCTTTTAATTGATTTATGGACTGTTGTTCAAAATTAGAAAGTTAAGGGGTTAAAAGGTAAAAGGGGTATTTTAATTGGAGAGGTGGGACCCACATCCATCCTTATCCCCTATCCCCTCTTTTCTTTTTTTCTTCTCCAGCGGCCAATGCCTATTCATTTCATTGTTTCATTTTTGTTGGTTTTCTTCTCTTCGGAAACCAACAGAGAGATTTAATCTCTTTTATTGGCTTGGCTTTTGCTAATGAACTATTGGCCATGGTAGTAGAAATCTCCTCCTTTCCTCTCGGTTGTGATGTCAGCTAGCACTGGGTATATCCCTTGCTTTTATCCCTATATATTGTCTCTAATAATTGATCTAGGGTTTGATAAAATTATTGAACAAATTCAAATGGAAAGTTTATCTTGTGGTAACTCGTGAAATTGGAAACCATAAATCTTGTGTGTTAAATAATTTGCTTGAGACACCTCTTTTATCCTTGTCTTTAAAAATTGAAAATTATATGATAATTGTAATTGATTGTGTTAATCATTTTCTTTGAACTGAAAGTGTTAAGAGTATAGAGAATTTGTGAAATTGATTGATTTATCAAGTTTGAAATTTGAACTTAAACCCTAGCTGTACTTTTCGGTAGGATTGTAATTGGGGTATTTATACTATTTTGTTTGTTATTTGATACTATTTAGCAATTGATATATGGGTTGAGGGTGGTTGATGAAATCTGAATATTGGTACCAATCGGTACCAATTTACTTTGGTTATTGGTGGTACTATTTGAAAATATCATGGATTTGTTTGTAAAAGAAATATAAAGTAGAAATGGAATTTGCAAAAATTTCTAAGAGTTGATAAATAATACCTATTAGAAGGGCCTTAGTGCAAATATATATATGTATATATATTGACTAGGATTAGAGGGTAGAATTTTAAATTGAAATTTTAAGCTCCGGACATGGTAAATAAAATAAAAGAGAAAATGTGGTTATAGTAAAGGTATTATAATAATATATATTAATTAATAAGATTGGATTTGGATTTGAATTAATTGGATTGGACCCGAGTTTAGAATTATGAACTATTGATTGATCGGAATTGGATTGTCAGTTTTAGACTGAAAATGAATCAAGATCAAATATATTGGACATGTTAGAATTATGGACAAAAATTTATATAAATAAAAAGGAATAGGGAAATAGGATAATAATTTATAAATGATGGCATTAATTATAATGGGAACATTTGTATAATCTAGCACCGGTAATTTGATAAATATTTACAAACACATACACTGCTATACTTTATGAAAATGTTAGATTATAATATATATTGTTTAAAGGAGGCATAACTATGAAAGAGATTGATGAGCTGGATGCTCAGGAAGAATATATCGCTAGTGACCTCACCTGTTGCCCTACGATATCAGGTGTGAGGTTATTGGATTAGTCTGAGATTCATACTAAGAATTAAATCGTAACTCGCTATGCATTTTGAATAATTGATTGACTGCATTGATTGAACTGTTGCATCATATGCATACCCAATACAATTGAAACTGAATTACAGGTAAGTATGTTGACTGTCATGTTGATATTGTTTATTGATTTATTGATTCTTATTTCAAATGATTGATTGAGACCATAGTGACTGAATTGATTGAATATTAAATATTGTAATCTTTGAACATCCATATAGTGAGAAAAATGATTAATATATCGTAAAGTCTAGCTAGCTACTAGACTTTACTCGATAACCCTTATGCGCATATGGTGAATGGCCCCAACTGAACCCAGTACCGGTTGGGTAGGGGATATTGAATAAATATAAATTGTGACTATAAGATTAATGAACTGTGGTAACTGTCTTATCAATGATTTTCTTTCCGATAATGACAGTACTGTGATATTGATTTCGTATTGTTTCTGCTAACCGATTGTCAGGATAGTTAGAACTGTCTTATCACCGATTTTCTTTCTGATACCGAAGGCATTGAGATATTGATTCTATATTGTTTCCATTAACAAATTGTCAGGATGGATAGAACAGTATAAGTCCTAACACGATAGATACTTGTTAAGGTATCTGTCGGTGTTACCAGACTAGAAATTGTAAAGGTAAGAAACCAAACGTTACCAGACTTTATGGTTTAAAATATTTAGACCCAAACTATTTATTCCGATAAGATTAATTGAGTTTTGATTTATCTATGAAATTGTTGTTGTTCGATTGGATACTGATATTGAGCATTTGCATTCGTCATTTTGAAATGAACTGTTAATTTCTCGTGCGGTGATTTCATTCTGAATATGGATTTTCTTCGAATCCAATAATCTGAGTGGCAATCAGCACTGAGAAATAATTTATTATTTCTCACTCGTTTCCCCTTTTGAGTTACAGATTAATTAGACGGAGATTGAGAAACGCTTTTGGGATTGTAATTGACAGCAGGGCCACCTAAAAGATTGAGATTTGTGATTATTTTATCTGACATGATGCAGAAAATTTATCTAGTATCATCCACTATAAATGGTCAGATTGAGATTTGGTTATTGGTGGTACTATTTGAAAATATCGTGGATTTGTTTGTAAAAGAAATATAAAGTAGAAAGTGGAATTTGCAAAATTTCTAAGAGTTGATAAATAATACCTATTAGAAGGGCCTTAGTGCAAATATATATATGTATATATATTGACTAGGATTAGAGGTTAGAATTTTAAATTGAAATTTTAAGCTCCGGACATGGTAAATAAAATAAAAGAGAAAATGTGGTTATAGTAAAGGTGTTATAATAATATATATTAATTAATAAGATTGGATTTGGATTTGAATTAATTGGATTGGACCCGAGTTTAGAATTATGAACTATTGATTGATCGGAATTGGATTGTCAGTTTTAGACTGAAAATGAATCAAGATCAAATATATTGGACATGTTAGAATTATGGACAAAAATTTATATAAATAAAAAGGAATAGGGAAATAGGATAATAATTTATAAATTATGGCATTAATTATAATGAATATTTTCATAGTGAACAAGAATGAATACATAAATTATAAAAAGAAATTTAAAAAGTTCATATCTAAAGAAATTAATACTTACAAAGTTCATATCTAAATGAATTAATAAAATAAAATATTTATTGTATAAATTTCACAGCGTATCATACACGGATTTCAAATTAATATCCATGTAGGAAGATGAATAATATAATAAATATTTATATTGTACCATATTTAATAAAATTTCAAATCCATGGGGAATTCTACAATATTTTGATAATAATCTGTGTAGGAAGCTTAATAGAGCTACACAGATATTTAAATAAAAATCCGTGTACAAACTTTCATACACGGATTATTAATTAATTATTCGTGTATATTATATGAAAAACATTTTCATATTCAATTATCATATTTTTGTTATATAAATGTAACTTATTGTTAAGAAAATACAAAATCATTGTTTTCGGACCATTGAAAAACAGCAATTTTGTAACCCTCTTAATAAATACAAAATATTACATAAAAATCATAATTAAAATTACAAAATCATAATGGAAAATGCAAAATAACATTGTACATCGGCCGATAATCCTTCATTGTGATCAGAGCTCATGTAGTTCGCTTCTTCTTCACTTATTGGTACCTCGATTGGCGGGTCGGTGCAAAATGGAGGTATCTCGTCGAACTGGTCGTACTCTTTTTTGTCCACGACATTTTGAACCCCTAGAATCATTTTTTTCCCGATAGTACGATGCTCCACCTAGCATCACTCGGGTCAGTGACATAAAATATCTGTGTGGCTTGCTTGGCTAGTATGAACAGATCATCGACATACCCGACTTTGTTGAAATCAACGAGTGTGAACACGTTGTTATCAACCTTCACACCCCGGTCTTCGACCCATTGACACCGAAACAAGGGAATGTTGAGGCGAGGACTGTAAATGAGCTTTCAAATTTCTTCAATAACACCGTAATATAACTTTGATGCTATTACAGCCCGGGCATCCCCGATCTACTGAATTCTTCAAAGGCCGCCACCAATGTCACCCCACTATTTTGCTTCACACTCTTATCACTTTGTAATTTAGTGTAAAATATATATCCATTAATTTCATATCCTTGGAATGTTCTAACAACAACTTGGGGTCCTTCGCCCAGTAGCCTGACAATTTCATCTACGGGCGACCTTTCGGCGTGTTCCTTCACTCTTTCTTTAAGCCATACTGTAAAAGAACGATTATGCTCGTTATTCAACCACTTCTGACTTCTCGTGTAGTTTTGTTGTCGAGGGATTGTCATGTGCTAATCCACATAGGGAGCAACGTCTGTCATGTGCTGTAGTACAATAAAATGTGTCTTTTGTAGTTCATCTGTGTCAGCAAATACGGGTTTCAATCCAATTGTCCCTACTCCTTGGAGTCTTCTCTCGTATCGGGATTTTGGAACACCAATAGGAGACACACCGGTCAGGTAGTTAGTGCAAAACTCAACCGCCTCTTCTGTTGAATACCCTTCTACAATGCTACCTTCGGGCCGATGCCGGTTCCTTACGTATTTTTTCAAAATACCCATGTATCTCTCGAATAGATACATATACCGCAGGAATACAGGACCACAAATCTTAATTTCCCTCACGAGGTGGACAACAAGGTGAATCATAACATTGAAAAAAGAGGGAGGAAAATATATCTCAAGATGGCAAAGAGTAACGACGACCTCCGCTTGCAAAGCGTCCAATTTGAGCAGGTCTAACATCTTGGAATTAATTGCATTGAAGAAAAAACAAAGCTTCGTAAGGGTCTGCCGAACGGCCTTTGGTAAAATTTCCCGAATTGCGACAAAAATCATCTGTGTCATTAAAATATGACAGTCGTGAGATTTCATACCCTTGAATTTCATGTCCTTCATGGACACCAGCTTCTTAATATTCGAAGAGTATCCTGATGGGACTTTAATACTGTAAAACATTTACAAAAGTTTTTTTTCTCCTCCTTCGACATGGTGCACATTGTAGGGGGTAGGTATGCGCGCTTCCCTTTATCTTGCGGTGCAAGCTTTTGTCATATTCCCATTTCCACCATGTCTTTTCGAGCGTTAATATCGTCTTTAGTCAGGCGAGGAATATTCAATAAGGTGCCGATTAAACTGTCGCATACATTTTTTTCAACATGCATGACATCTAGGCAGTGTCGCACCTCCAAATATTCCCCGGTACGGTAGCTCCCAAAATATGGACTTCTTCTTCCAAATATTTTTTGGTGGTGCTTTGGCGCATTTTTTGAAAACAACATCAAGGTTTTAACCCACTTGAAGACACATTTACCATCTAATGGACGACATGCCACTCCGATCTAATTTTTCCTATTGAATATTTTCTTTCTCCTACAGTATGGGTGATTAACGGGTTATAATATTGAAATATTGAAAATTAAGATAAAATTAAGATGACACGCAGGTGCTGAGGTTGAAATATTGAAAAAAAAAATTGATTGTCAAATATATATCGCGTTATACTAATATAATTTTTTCTATATTCTTTTCGTTATAATTTTTTTCAAATTAAGATAAAATTTAATGAGAAGATGAAAAAAAAATACTTCTCAAATATATCATCTTATAAAATTAAGATAAAATATAACGCAAAAATTATATTTAGTTTTTGCGACAACTTTAAAATGTTAGGATGCATTCATATAAGGGTGATATATTTATGGGTAATGAATTTCTGATGCTACAAATGCCTACTTTATTTATTTATGGTAATATATATCACACTGATATACTATAGTCACATTAATAAGAAAATTACCAATTGAACTATATATAATAACATCATACTATATTATTGCTACAAGAAAATCACTAATTGAACTATAATAATATTGTATTGATATATATATTATAGTCAAATTAATTCTTCCATGCACTATATTGCACTACAATTCCTGAATTCCATGCTAACAAAAGCGTGTCAAAATTGATTGTCAATTTTCAACTATGATGCGAAATTGGAAATCCGATATGTGACTACCATAAAAAAAGTTTATTATTCTACCGTGGTAACTATTATTATATTTAAACGGATAGCTCGGTTGGTTTGCAACCTGTAGAATCGAATTTTTCAAGATAATAGTACATAAAAGTAAAAAGCTAATAAAAATCTAGGAGCTGCGAAAATATGATTTATCAAGTTAGACAAACTCTAGAGCCACCAACAGCTAGCTCCCTCCTCCCTCTGAGCTATCACTACTCTACATCCATCCGTTCTTTCTCTCCACTGCATCTAGGTCTTTTTTCCGAAACATCATCCTCCCCTCTCTCTCGCTTGGCTAGTCTAATTCTTTGAGTGGAGAGGATAATGACAGAGAGGGGAAGAAACCAAGCCGAGCGGAGCCGACTGGAGTCGAGAGTGCGGTATCATCGATGTTTGGAACGTAGAGCTCCCATCTCGATCAAAGCATGACGGTGAGTAGATCCGATCGTTGGAGCACGACAGTGGTCGGAAGAGCAGATCCGGTCATGGAAGGAGATGGAGATTTAGGTATTGAAGTGATTATGAGTGTATATAAGTAGGATTAGAAGAGTAGATCTAATTAAAAAGTAGATCTAAGAATTTAGAGGGTTACTAGGAGTGAATTTAGAGGGTGATTAGATTAATTTGAAGTAATTTAGAGAATTTTGTGAAAATAAAGGAATTGGTTTTGGAATTAGAGCCATTTGACTCGTTGTAAATACGTTTTTTATCAATCGAATTGTTAGCGGGCATTAAAACCACTAACTCTCAAAAAACATATTACATGTGTTCAACTCACCAAATTATTTTATATTGTAAACGTAAGAGATTTTTTTTTCAAGTCTATAACATAATAAATATTTTAAATACTCATCATAATGGTACTAAGGCTCTAAGTCTCAACGTTCACATGGAGTCTGCAGTCAGTAGCCAAAATATGTTAACTAAACAAAATCCACACGGTACCTATTGTTATCCTTTAGTACATGCACCTCGGCACGTATGTAATATATCCATATGATTAAAGTATATGGAACTATTCACCAACTAATTTACAATATCTATTTGCATAACTTCACAAGTCCGATCAACCAATAACCTATTGAATCATATCCTAACATGTCACGTCAGTCTGAATCTGACATTTTATATAGCACATATATCAAGTTAACTTGAAATAATTATAAAAATTATTTATCCTCACAATCTTAACTTTTTAGTAGTTCATATTACATGAATTTCTGGTTATTGGTCAGTCAAGTTTTACATCAACTTACAATACACTCCCTATATATATAAATCATGAGAATATTTATATACATCTAAAATGTCAAATTCGGACCTGATATGTTAGGATATGATTTAATAATGTGAGGATATGATTTAATAGGTTATTGATTGATTGGAATTGTGAAGCTATACAAATAGATATTGTAATTGTATATTGTAAATTGAGCAAAACTAGAGTGTGATGTGAGGTAAGAATATAATGAGGTAAAAACCCAGAAATATATCTTAATTTTTTCGAGATTATACTAATATAATTTATTTGAAAACCGTGGATACAATATAAACGAAAAAATTACTGATGTGATCGATACAATGAAAAAAAAGAAGTAAATTACTTAATTGCTTTGAGGTGAGTGGCCTAAGATGAGACTTGAGATTTTTAAATTATCTGAGACAAAAGATTATAGAAATATATATCTCTTGAATCACTTGGTGATCATGCATCCTCAAGCTTGTTATTATTCAGAGAGTTCTTAGTGGTATATATACATACACAAAAATTTCTTTGGGGATCAGTCAATGTGGTATATATTCAGAGAGTTCTTTGGGGATCAGTCAATGTGCTTTACTATAGTGGTATATATATACATACAAAAAATGCCATGATTATAACTTGTTATTATTCAGAGAGTTCTTATTAATTTAATGCTATGTGTGCAGTATTTATACAAGGAACTGGAATTATTCTTGCAAGTCTGGTGTGTGTGCAGTATTTATAAAAGGAACTGGGATTATTCATGCAAGTCTGACGGGGTACACGTATATATAATTTATGTAGGACTTTTCGATAGCTTCAAATATTTTTTCTGCTGGTTCTCTTCCAGTACTAGTTATATATAGCTTATCAAGCTTTATCAATTATATTAAAGAAGGCATAAATATTTTTAGTATACTTTTTAAAGGAAATGTGAAGTGATTATTAAATTTATTGTCAATTTGGTATTCATTTGTTTTTTCAGTAATTAGACAATTGCATTGTTCTCTCCCTTATAACATATACAATTGCAGCTGATTTATAGACTATCAATTCTTTATATTAACTTCCTCAGGTTCGGTACTTTATTTCTTATTCAAGGGCATGATTCAATACATCCATGATTTCAGCCTTACGCTGATAATACAAATCATGATTGAGAGTCACAATATTTCGACAAAAACAAAAAAAATACTCGCTAGCATCACATCACAGTTCACTAACGAGCGACTTAATTATACCGAGCCATTAAGATTTGATGCCATCTCAAACATAGGTAGCACCACAGTGGGTAACCCGGATGCACCAATTTTAGGCGCACCCATTACCTGGAGTACCTGGAGTTCCCGGAGTACCCGGAGTACCCCTACCAGGAATAGTCGGAGCAGTCGGAGCAGTGGGAAGAGTCGGAGCAGTCCGAGTACCCCCAGGACACGGAGCACCAGGAGTTCCTGGAGCACCCGGAGCACCTGGACCAGTCGTAGTACCCGGACTTCCCGGAGTTCCCGGAGTACCTAGACCACCTGGAGTTTTCGGAATTCCCGGAGTTGTAGGAATCCCCGGAGTACCTAGTCCCGGAATTTCCGGAATAGCTAGACCTAGTCCAGGAATTCCCGGAATATCTAGACCTAGTCCCAGAATTTTTGAGTCTGCAGCATCTGCACCAGTGGAGAGTCCTTTCACATCTACATGCTTGTCATTAGTTGCAGAGACATCTCTTGCGGTTGCGGTGCAAACGAGAGCGCCAATGGTAACAACCAAGAATAACTTGGAAATTGACATGCTAGGCTATTATTTGTAGTACAATATATGTGCGTCTTGGTGTGTTTTTGTTATTCAGTACTGGTTGTGCTTTTTTAGGAGAGCCTCAGGGGGTTTATATATGTAGGACTTTTTTTGCAATTTGAAAGGGGTGAAAAATTGGGGTAATTAATGTCTTGTCACTTGTTGTGCTTTCTGTCGAAAATTCACGGGATTCTTTAAAACTACGTGCAAGGTATGGTACATTCATCATTTTCGACACATCAATCAGGTTGTCTAACAGATAATTTATTAAATGACCCGAGTATTATATATATATATATATATATATATATATATATAGAGAGAGAGAGTTTGGCTAATATACAAACGTTTCTTTCTGAACTCAGGAACAAACGGTTCGGTTCTCCGATTTTCAAAGTCCAAACGGTCGATCCAAACCAACAGATGTTTAATCTATATTAAAATTTGTTTGGAGACCAAATTTTACATTTTTTGGAATTTTCTTACTATTTATTAAGATGGTTTGAAAATCGCTGTTTTTATTAAAATTCTGCACCACTGAAAACAGCGATTTTCAAACCATCTTAATAAATAGTAAAAAAATTCCAAAAAATGTAAAATTTGGTGTCCAAGCACATTTTAATATAGATTAAACATCTGTCGGTTTGGATCGACCGTTTGGACTTTGAAAATCGGAGAACCGAACCGTTTTTTCCTGAGCCCAGGAACAAACGTTTGTATATTAGCCAACCTCTATATATATATATATATATATATAGGACTCGGCTACGGTG
This sequence comes from Carex cristatella, assembly GCA_024447775.1. Taxonomy (NCBI): domain Eukaryota; kingdom Viridiplantae; phylum Streptophyta; class Magnoliopsida; order Poales; family Cyperaceae; genus Carex; species Carex cristatella. Next base: position 5,912,692 of record JAJHPF010000007.1, read on the forward strand.
CTACGCGTAGCATAGAGACCTCCATGCAACGGCTCAAAATTTGTGTTTTCAAAATTCTAATGGTCGATCCGAACCGTTAGATGTGTTCTCCATATTGAAATGTGCTTGGAGACCAAATTTTACATTTTTTGAAATTTTTTTACTATTTATTAAGTCACTTTGAAAATCGCTGATTCAACGGTGGTTTACCCAAACAGTGAAACCATTGGATTAGCAATTTTCAAAGTGGTTTAATAAATAGTAAAAAAAATCCAAAAAATGTAAAATTTGGTCTCGAAGCACATTTCAATATGGAGAACACATCTAACGGTTTGGATGGACCATTAGAATTTTGAAAACACAAATTTTGAGCCGTTGCACGGAGGTCTTCTATGCTACGCATAGCATATTAGCAATTTCCTATATATATATATATAGTCTTCAGTAAATCCTCTATCCTGGCAAGCTAAGTCATGTCGGCAGGATCTGAAGCATAAGTTCCATGTATAGATATATATACATAAAATTTCGACACAATCCTGGCTATCTCATGTCGGCAGGATCTAAAGCATAAGTTCCATGTATAAATATATAAGCATAACAATCCGACACAAAATCAAAATTAAATTGATACCTGTTATTCTGTTAATATATTAATTTTCCAGGAAATTTTGCTCCCACAGCCACTCGTCCAATGATACATCCTATACAATATTAATTATAATAGTATGAATTTTTAAATTTGCACATGATTCACAATTGTTTTGTCCGTTTCGTACTAAATTGTGTGCTCCTATTGGATAGATTTGATTTTTGACATAGTCTAATTAATATTTTCTCAATAAAGTAATTTTAGCATGCATCCAGTATATTTAAATGGTGTGTGTACGCACACACACATGTCCCCGCTTGTTTAGGTACGTAGTTTAAAATATTTACCGCTGTAGTTAAATTAATTTTGAGTAAACAAAAATAGGATATGTTTGGAAATATAAAATCGGTAAAAAAAGTATTGTCCGCTTTGAACCTCTAGGAACCTCTAAGATATGTTTGTCTAATTAAAATAGTCAAATCTCAAAACTCTTAGGAAATGGTCTATTCTAATAAGACAAAAAGTTTGGATTTTTTATTCTAGTTATCATATTCCAACAAACACCCAATAAGATATTCCAAATAGTCTAACTCCAAAAATAGCCTATTTTCAATCCAACCAAACATATATAGCTCTAAAGAACAATTTTTACAGGCTTTTCCACCCGTGATTTTTAAGAAAATTAAACAAATTAAACATATGTTTATTTTTAAACAAATTAAACATATATAGCTCTAAAGAACAATTTTTACTATTGTGGTATACATACAAAAAAATGCCATGATTATAAATTGTTATTATTCAGAGAGTTCTTATTTAATGCTAGGTGTGCAGTATTTATACAAGGAACTGGAATTATTCATGCAAGTCTGAGGGGTACACATATATATATATATATATAATTTATGTAGGACTTTTCAATAGCTTAAAAAAAAAATTCTGCTAGTTCTCATCCAGTACTAGTTATATATAGCTTATCAAGCTTTTTCAATTTTATTAAAGAAGGCATAAATATTTTTAGTATACTTTAAAGGAAATGTGAAGTGCTTAAATTTATTGTCAATTTGGCATTCATTTGTTTTCGCAGTAATTAGACAATTAATTGCATAGTTCTCCCTTATAACATATACAATTGCAGCTGATTTATAGACTATCAATTCTTTATATTAACTTCCTCAGGTTCGGTACTTTATTTCTTATTCATGGGCATGATTCAATACATGCATCCATGATTTCAGCCTTATACTGATAATACAAACCATGATTCTGAATCACAATATTTTCACAAAAAAAAAAAAAAAAAAAATACTCGCAAGCATCACATGACAGTTGCACTAATGAGATAATGAATTATAACGAACAATTAAGATTTGATGCCATCTCAAACATTTAGCCCAACGTGGGAGGTAGCGCCACAGTGGGCTACCCGGTTGCACCTATATATTTTAGGAGCACCCATTACCCGGAGTACCTGGAGTTCCCGGAGTACCCGGAGTACCCCTACCTGGAATAGTCGGACCAGTCGGAGCAGTCGGAGCAGTTGGAGCAGTCCGAGTACCCCCAGGACACGGAGCACCTGGAGTTCCCGGAGCACCCGGAGCCCCTGGACCAGTTGTCGTACCCGGACTTCCGGGACTTCCGGGAGTACCTAGACCACCGGGAGTTTTTGGAATTCCCGGATTTGTTGGAACTCCCGGAGTTGTCGGAATTCCTGGAGTACCTAGTCCTGGAATTTCCGGAATACCTAGACCTAGTCCCGGAATTTCCGGAATACCTAGACCTAGTCCCGGAATTTCTGCAGCATCTGCACTAGTGGAGAGTCCTTTCACATTCGCATGCTTGTCATTAGTTGCAGAGAGATCTCTTGCGGTTGCGGTGCAAATGAGAGCGCCGAGGATAACAACCAAGAATAACTTGGAAATTGACATGCTAGGCTATTGTATGTAGTACAATATATCTGTGTCTTGGTCTTTTTGTATTATTCACTTGTTGTGCTTTTTGAGGGGAGTCGGAGGGGGTTTATATAGGACTTTTTTGTAAATTGAAAGGGTGAAAAAATTGGGGTAATTAATGTTCTGTCACTTGTTGTGCTTTCTGTCCAGAACTCAGGGGATTCTTTGAAAATTCTTTGAAAATTCGTGCATGGTATGGTACATTCATCTTTTTCGACACATCAATTTAGTTCTCTAAGAGATAATTTATTGAATGACCTGAGTAATAATATATATATATATATAGTCTTCAGTAAATCCTCCATCGTCCTGGCTAGTTAAGTCATGTCGGCAAGATCTAAAGCATAAGTATAGTTCCATGTATTGATATATACACATAATATTTCGACACAAAATCAAAATTAAATTTCGACAAAGCCAAATTAATATTTCCTCGAGGAAGTTATTATAGCATGCATTCAGCATATTTAAATGGTGCATTACATATACACACACGTCCCTACTTGTTTATGTACGTAGTTTAGAATATTTATCGCACCCAGTTTTTTATGTAGTTCTATTAATTTTGAAGAAAAAAAAGATAGAATATGTTTGGAAATATAAAATCGGTAAAAAAATATTGTCCGCTTTGAATCTCTAGGAACCTCTATATTTAGTTAATTACAAAATAAGAATGGCTAGAAAAATTCAAATTTCAATATTCTTAGGAATAGTCTATCCTCATAAGACAAAAAGTTTGGACTCATTATTTTAGCTATTATAATCCAACCAAATATCAAATAAGGTATTCTGAATAACCTAACTCCAAAAATAGCATATTCTCAATTCAACCAAACATAACTAATTTTTTTACGGTCCTTTCTACTTTAGGGCTACTGAATTCAGATCCTTAGATCTATCCCGCGCTTTTTAATTTTTATTTTAAATTTAGTTGTTTTGAAGTCCATTTTTTTTGTTAGTTTTTTAACTTTACTCTTATATATATATATAGAGAGAGAGAGAGAGGGAGATAGAGAGAGAGAGGGGGGTTGGCGAAGCTCAAAATGTTTGTTCCTAACTTTTGAAACAAATGATTCGGTTTTTCGATTTTCAAATTTAAAACAGTCAATCCAAACTCTTAGATGTTCAATCTATATTAAAATGTGTTTGGAGACCAAATTTTACTTTTGTTGGAATTTTTTTACTATTTATTAAGATGATTTGAAAGTTGCTGATAATATTAAACTTCTGCACCATTGAAAAATAGCGACATTAAAACCATCTTAATAAATAATAATAAAATTCTAAAAAATGTAAAATTTGGTCTCCGAGCACATTTAAAAATATATTGAACATTTAATAGTTTGGATCGACTATTTGGGCTATAAAAATTGGAAAACTGAATCGTTTGTTTTGAAAGCTAGGAACAAACGTTTTGACCTTAGCCAACCTCTATATATATATCATCAGTTTTCTTACTATTTTGTATTATATTTGTTGATAGATAAGCGTCCATTTATTTTAGAAGAAAAAGAACTAAAAATATGAAAGAGCAGTACTGATGCAAACATATATATTTACATCTTGAAAGAAAAAAGAACTAAAATTTGTTTGGTTTGTTTGGGATGCGAAAATCAATTTGGTTTTTCCTGACAAAACATGTTTTGTGTGTGTATATATATATGTGGATATTTTGATAAATTTCTGGATATTATTTTGTAATTTTTTTTTTCTTGACAAGACATGTTTTGTATATATACATATATGTGGATATTTTGGGCAGAGATGGTGACAGCATGTTTTGTATATATGTGGATATTTGATAAATTTCAGGATATTATTTTGTATATGATTTTTTGCTTGACAAGACATGTATGTTTTGTATATATATATACGTGGATATTTTGACAAGATACGGATATTTTGTATATATATGCGGATATGTGGATACTATATATACCCTAATTAACTCTGAACTATAATAATAAATATCTTAATTTATAGAACTGGTCGACATAAAATTAAAAGCATTTTAATTTTACAATTAAGTTGGTGGGTGGTACGTATTTAGGCACAGTCATAGAAGACCAAAAACTCTAAAGAGAGGTTCTACACTCTGACCTGCTTCCTACTTTCTTTGACTTGCTTCCATTAAACTCTAAAGAGGTTCCTTTCAAGTGCCTTGAATTCATGCATGCTGTTTTTCTATTAAATTCCTTATTTTTTGTTGTATAGCTAGGTTGGTAGTTTGTAGCACTTTTAATCGGTATTAATTAACTTATAAGTGTACTGCTGGTTTCGGTACGTTAATTGGTATTGTTCAATTATTTAGAGGTACGTTCATTTTCACTTTTTATTTTTCCTTTTTTTTCTGTAATTATGAAACTTATGTTTGACTCAACTGTCTGCTAGGCTGCTACACACACACACACACACACATATATACATATATATATACACAAATATATATATATAGGGATCGGTTATGGTGAGTTGCGAAGTAAAAATTGTTTTAATTCACGCTCGTATTCTAATTTCAAAATTGAAACAACCGATCCGAACCGCTCAACATTTTCTCTATATTGAAATGTGCTTGGATACTAAATTTTACATTTTTTTGGAATATTTTACTATTTATTAAGTCACTTTGAAAATCATAGATCCAGATGAACAGTAAAATTTTCTGAGTAACGATATGTTTAATTGTCTTATTTCAAAGTAACGATTATATTTCTGGATTTTACATATCATCTAGATCACGAACTTAAAAGATATTATTCTAACAACATATTTTTTTATTAGAAACTTGATCAAATATTAATTAAGAAATCATGTACCATGGTCTAGGTCTGAGTGCCGAAGTAAGGAGAAACATAGAGACAGCAACGAACTGCTCCACAACAATAGGTGCGGGTTTCTATGATTATTCGTTTGATCAACGGACTTGTAGGATGTTGTGTTGTGTTGAGTTAATATACGTGATGTGAACGGATAAGAAAAGTGAACAGGGGCTGATATGTTCGTATATCGGGATGTATACATTGGGTTCGGTGTTCGACTGGACCCCTCGTTAACGTGGCGTTGGTTGGACTTCTCGTCACGGGTCAAGATCTAGCGTAGGGTGGACTCCCCGTCTAGTGAGACAGCCTCTCACTGTTGGTTGGACTTCCCAGTGAGTTGGCGGCCTTTTATTGTTTGTTGGACTTCCCAATAGGTTGGCAACTTTTCCAATGTTGGTTGGACTTTCCATTGGAATGACAAGATAAATGGAATAACGGAAAACTTGAAAGAAATGAAAGTGTTTATGATCATAGGATTACATGGCATTTAGAAACACATGAGCATTTATTATTTACTTCATTTTCATGCTTTCGAGAATTAAGTTAATTTTACAAAATCCGGAACTGGAACTGAATCCCGCACTGAGAGAATGTTCGAATCTCTCACTCGTTCCACTGTTATGTAGGTTCTAGGTAATGAGAAAGAGACGCCAAAACAAGGTCGTGAGTAAAAGCAAGCGGAAGGATCAATGTTTATGATTAAATGCCACATATATTTATTTTGTTTTGTTTGTTTAATTTTCACTAAATTGGTACACTTGAACGTGCATGGTTGTTACTGTATTTGTAACCATGTATGTCGTGACCGCTGTTGAACCGCTTTGATTATTGTTGTAAGACTATTGTTTGTTATATTTAATGTGGCATTTGTAGATCTTATTGATAATGTATGTGATGTGTATTCGCCTTACGTCTAAATACGTGGCGGGTTGTCTCGAGGTGTGACAATTAATTAGTTGCTTGACAACCATCAGTGGCAATTGGTTATGCACTTTGCCTGTGTTTGATAACAAGGTTCTGATATATATCGAGAACAACAATAACAGTCTCCAATATCACCACATCTGGACTTGGCACGCTCAGCTTGGCACGCTCAGCTAGAAGATAGATCTTGCTTGCGTTTCTTCCTCCTCTTGCATCTATCCTTTCCGCACCAGAAAGTCCTTCCAAATGCAAATTCCTACCTATATATCAATCCAAAATATAATTAAAGCTAAATGCATGTGAGCCTATATGCCATATATATATTTTAATAGAAGGGTTGAGGTTAAAAAAAAATGATTAGTAGAGGATTGGAAATCATTTTTACTCGGTTTAGTTCAGAAGAGTTCAATTTCTACAACAAACATTACCTTTAGTCATTGAAAGGAGGCAAGTAATGAGAAAAATAAAAACTAAAATGCACAGCTTGGTGTTCATTTTGAATTTGATAAGAACCTTATGGTTGTTGATGATGAGGAAGGGTACGTTTTTATGCTCATATATAGCGTCAGATTCAGAGAATATATAGGAAACATATTGTATTTATGCTATCTTTATATTAAAAATTAATACCATAATATAATATGTTAGGAAATTATATCTAAATAATATCTCATATTAATTATGACATAATATTGTCTGATATTTCGATACATGGATTTTCGAGAGAATCCTAGCCTTTATAAAAAAACATTAATTTGCCTCATTATTTGGTAATAACAACTTCAGAATTACAAATAAAGATATTTTTAAGAATTGAGAGCCTCTCATATTGTGAACTGTTTGATTTTTTCTTTAAATATTCGATCCACTCGCTATCATAAATTATGAGTGTAAGGTTGTGCAAATTTATTAGAGGTGTAATACAGATCGAATAGTGATCAAATCGTATCCTTATATGCTTTAAACTTTCAGATACAGATACTAATACATATAGTCTTGGATATGAATATGGATCGGATAATAATAAACGGATACGAGTGCCAATTGGATTTTGGACAAATACGAATATGAATATGAATACAATTCAGATAATTAAAAATAAATTACTAATGTACATTCTAGTAAAGAATAACATGTAAATATTTTTTTTATTTCCATTCATAAATTATATCTAATATTTTCATAATAAGTTTTTTTGTTACAAAATATATATCATATTACCAAAACAATAATAATTAATCATGTCATAGTGTTATATTGTTCATCAGAATATACTAACCCAAAATTGATAATATTTATTATAAGCATATGGAATAAATCTCACTATTTTATTTTTATTGATTAAGATATTAAGATGGGTGTACAACACTCCTCTGCTTTTAGAATAAATCTCACTATTTTATTTTATTTATTAGTTGCTTGACAACCATCAATGGCAATTGGTTATGCACTTTGCCTGTGTTTCATAACAAGGTTCTGATTTATATCCACTACAACAATAACACTCTCCAATATCAATACATCTGCACTTGGTACACGGAGCTGGAACATAGAACTTGCTTGCGTTTCTTCCTCCTCTTGCATCTAACATTTCCGCACCGCAAAGTCCTTCCAAATGCAAATTCCTACCTATATATGAATCCAAAATATAATTAAAGCTAAATGAATGTGAGCCTATATGTCATATATATATTTCAACAGGAGGGTTGAGGTAAAAAAAAGAAATGATTAGTAGAGGATTGGAAATCATTTTTACTCGGTTTAGTTTAGAAGGATCAAGTTGCATTGGCTATTAGGGGTGCTTTAATTGAGACTCTAAATTCATATAAAAGAAATAACAACCATATATAATATATATAATTAGAAGAGTTCAATTTCTACAACAAACATTACCTTTAGTCATTGAAAGGAGACAGGTAATGAGAAAAACAAAAAATAAAATGTGCAGCTTGGTGTTCATCTTGAATTTGACAAGAACCCTAAAGTTGTTGAGGAAGAGGAAGCGTACGTTTTTACAGGTAATACATAGAAAATATATAGCGTCAGATTCAGATGCAATATACAGGAAATATATTGTGTTAATGCTATATTTATTAAAAATTAATACTATAATCTAATATTTTAGGAAATTATATCTAAATAATATCTCATATTAATTATGACATAATAATTCGATACATTGATTCTCGAGAGAATCCTAGCCTTTATAAAAAGACATTTGCCTCATTAATATTGGGGAATAACAACTTCGGAATTACAAATACAATTTTTTTTTAAGAATTGAGAGCCTCTCATAGTGTCAACTGTTTGATTTTTTCTTTAAATATTAGATCCACTCGCTATCATAAATTATGAGTGTAAGGTTGTGCAAATTTATTAGAGGTGTATACGGCCAAATTATGAGTGTAAGGTTGTGCAAATTTGTTAGAGGTGTATACGGTGGATACAGATCGAATATTGTTCATACCGTATTCTTGTCTGTTTTAAACTTTTGGATACGGAGACTAATATATATAGTCTTGGATGTGGATACAAAACATAATAATAAACATATATGAATACGAATCATATTTCGAACAAATACAAATATGGATATGAATATAATTCAAATAATTAAAAAAAAATTACTAATAAACAATCTAGTAAAGAATAACATATAAATATATATTTTTTATTCATAAATTAGATCTAATATTTTCATAATAAGTCTGTTTGTTACAAAATATATATCATATTAATAAAAATATTGTTAATGAGAATATACCACCCAAGATTGATAATATTTTTTGTAAGCATATAGAATAAAGAAAAAAACTAAAAGAGCATTGAACCACCTACATCAACGATCATGCGACTTCAAGTTCTTCTAAAATAGTTGCATGTTTTGTTTCTACTTTCTCAACAAGATCATATATCTATACCATGCGACTAAAAATATAAGATCATATATTCAACGGTCATTTGGTGTTGTTATCCTTTGCGAATTCGCTAATTAAAGAATCGCATATTTGATGCGTTTCCTTAGCGTGCTACGACATCTTCCATTTGACAGTCACATAAAATCTCATTTAGCAACTACATATTTGATGCGGTTTCCTTAGACTCTGTCTTTTGTGCAGTGACCCTCAATCTCTTTTTTTTTTCTTTCTTTTCTTCTCCCGGACAGACAGAGGCAAAACATAAGTATACCTGGAGGTGCTAAGCCACCCCAAGTTTGAAATTTTCTTACTATCAAGTATGTAGAAATCATATTATATTGTTCGTTTTATATGTATAAACCCTCTCTAATAATATAGAAATCATATTATATTGTTCGTTTTATATGTATAAACCCTCTCTAATAATATTGATTATTCAAAATTAAAGGGCTTCAATGTAAATTTTTAAAAATAAAACTATATCATTTCTATTTGGGCCAGTGGGCCTTCCGTCTTTGTGCAATGGAAGAGAACAAAGTTAAATTCCCTTCCAAATTAGAAATGAAATAAACAATGGCATTTTAAGTCAATTCTAAATTAGAAAACTACAATTAGAAATAGAAAATTCTAAATTAAAAATTATAGTACTGACTCTCTGACATAGGGCGAAATTCAAGTAAAAATATATGAATATTATGTTTTTAGTTTAATTTTGATAGTCACAACACTTTGTTGGTGTAGTTATTTATTATACCATTTTGTGAAATCAATTAGTGAAGAATCTTCTTATCTTGTGTTATATTGTGCTATGAATTTTTTTTATTAAAAAAAATAATGCTATTATTTAGTCCCTTATACTCAAATTCTGGTTCTGTTCCTACGGACAGAACCCCTTTCACTACAGCAGAATAGTTTTACTGCGACCGGTATCAGCTACCGGTGCTGACGCCGGTCGCAGATAGTTGATTTTTTCCAAAAAAAACGAAAATCAGGGGCGACCATGACTTTCAGCGACCACATCTGCGACCGGCGCCTTCGCCGGTCGCTGAAAGTTTTTTTTTTTAGGTGCCGAATATTTTCGCCCCAAAACCATGACTTCACGCGCCAGAGATGCAAAATTTTCGCAGAACCCTAGCTTCGCCCCAAATTTTCGCAGAACCCTACTTCGCCCCAAAACCCAGCTTCGCCCCAGAATCACTCGACGATCTCTCCCTTGTTCGTCGTGGCCCCTGTCTTTCGTCTCCGCCACAACTCGCGCAGCAGAACGACGGCGTCTCCCTGTCTCCCTATCGCGGTCGTAGCAGAACCAACACGCGGTCGTAGCAGAACGACGGTGTCTCCCGGTCTCCCTGTCGCGGTTGTAGCAGAATCATAGGTTTGAAATTTGTGAATTTACTGAAAATTTTGAATTTTCTGTTTTTTTTTTTTTAATCTTGCTGTTATCTTGCAAATTCTGGTCTAGTTTAACTTGGAAAGCGCCCGATTTCTTATACTATTAAAGGCAAGAAGTATCAGGACTCAGTCAGGTGCGAATTCTCTGAAATATTTCAATCTTTTTCTGTTTGTGAATTTACTGAAATTTGTGATCGTTTCAATTTAGGGGGCACATTAATTTATTGAAATTTGTGATCGTATCAGTCAAAATTGACCGATTATTTTATCTCCTACGATGGAATTGATTTATGTTATTCACATTTATATTGATCAGAAGTTAAATCAATATCTATCAGTTATCTAATGGTGACTATACTTCAAAAAAATTGCAAAAGTGATTGGGGCTTTTTTTCTCAAATTTTTATATTGTGTAATTTTGTCAGCTCCTATTGTACCAAATAATATTTTCTGGCTATTTTTTGTCAGCTCATCAAGGAACAGCCGAGAGGCGAGGCGAGGCGAGGTGAAGGAGGCATTAACGACACCTTGGTATCGGTCATTTTAATACAAAGCTCGAACAAATATTTTCAAGGTAAACCGACACAACTCTTTTTATTTATTTATGCTTTGTGTCTTGTGATGGCACATGAGCCAAGCTCCTCTCTGATTGTTTGAAATATTGTGTGATTTGGTTGATTTATTTGTGCAAGGGCTGAGCCCCCCACCTCTGATCTGTGCCTTGACAATTATTATTTTTATGTTATGCCTAATGCCTTAATGATTTGTAGAAATTGAAATTTCATAGTATTGTGTGTGGGTTGTTGATTTTTCCCTTTCAGAAGCTCACTGGATAAATACTTAAGCACCTCTATTATTGTTGGTTGATATTGTTTGCGTGCTGGATCTGATGATTCTAGGCCGAGTATCAGTACAGTGTTGAATTTGATGAATCCAAAAGGTGTAAACAATGGTGAATTTGTATTATTTTTCTGCTTTTGTTGTACCAGTAGCAATGCAGTGCTTTTAATATCAAATAAATTAAATATCAAGGACCAAAGTGTGATTGCTACATATTTGTTATCTGACAAGATGAACTCTTTGCATTTTTTTTGTAAATTAAACCTTCAATTTGTTCTTCTGTCATGCTGCTGTATAGTTTTTGTGTTTTTGGATTTTTGGTGTTTTGTTAGGAGACAATGCTTACTGTGTAAATATGTCTTCATTTCAAACATTACTTGATGTACATATTGGTTGTATTCATATATACATGTCGGAATTAGCTCATGTAATTAGTATTGTGAAAATTTGAATTATGAAAATGTGGTATTATTATTGTTATTTAGTAAAATCAATATAATCAGAACCAATTAAAAAAAAAAAACCAAATTTCTAAAAAAAAAAAAAATTGATTATCAGAGACCGGATTTTTGGCTATCAGCGACCAACACAGTGGTCTCTGATAGTCAGGTTATCAGAGACCGATTTTGGGTATCAGAGACCGGAAATTTTGGTCACTGTTAACTAAATATGATGTCATCGTGTTTTTTCAGAGACCAAAGTTCTGTGGTCTCTGAAACAGTATCAGCGACTAGCGACATTACTTTCAGCAACCGGAGAGAGATATCAGAGACCATACTTTCAGAGCCTGGTGAATCAGCGACCAAATTTTGCTATCAGCGACCACTTTGACTATCAGCGACCGGCGACGTCACTTTCAGCTACCAATATCACCGGTCGCAGATACTAAACTCTGCTGTAGTGTTTCTACGTCTTCCCTCTTCTGTGGTGTTTTGAAAAAAAAAAAGATTTCTTCTCATTTTGTTGTCTATTTTCACATTCCATTTAATATGTAATGATTATAATTGACAACAAAATGAGAAAGAACTTCAGATCTACAATGTTGACAAGGTAAATTATCAGTAAATTACCTTTATATTTTGATAAAATTTTCCGAATTTAATTTGAAAATTAAAATAGAATTGTTAGAATGTGAAAAATTGAAATGTTGAATTGCATGAATTGATTACTTATTTATTGTAATTTTAAAAATAGAGGATATATAGGGTAGAAAAACTAAACTATGTTTCCAATTTTATTGTAATTTTACTCAATTTTTCAATTCTCAAAACTTCCATACAATAATTAAAATTGCAATTACATTTATCTTATTCAAGTTCATAACAATGACTTGATCTATTTACGCCATAAAAAAAATTTAGGCACTCATTGCTCAATGTAACACTTAAAAAAGACAAAAAGACTACAGAAATATATATTTCTTGAATCACTTGGTGATCATGCATCCTCTTCTTCCTACTAATGAACATTTGTGGATCAGTCAATTGCTTCACTATAGTGGTATACATACAAAATAATGCCATGATTATAACTTGTTATTATTCAGAGAGTTCTTATTTAATGCTGTGTGGAGTATTTATTCAAGGAGCTGGAATTATTCATGCAAGTCTGAGGGGGCACACATATAGAGTCCGGATCCCCTAATGTAACCCAATCTTTGAGTTTTGGATTAAGACCGTCCAATTCGAATCCGTCGCTCATAACCGTCTCGGAATTCGAATTCATTCTCGGAATGCATGCACTTCAGATCCGGATAGATTGTCTCGGATTCGAATCGGACGGTCCCGATTTAAAACTCAAAGATTGGGTTACTTCACTGGATCAGAAAAAGAAAAGAAAAAAAAACTGTTTTATCCCTAAAAGATTTGAATTCGGAGACATCTGATTAATGGTCAGATTTTAACTAAATCAATTACTGTACTATAACCAAAACAATTTTGCTGCACTATAGACAAACCCAATTGAATTTAACTTGATTAATTCTTTTAAATTTAAAAATGAATGTATACAAGCACAATATAACAGAATTCTTGACAAAGTAAATGCATAATATAACAGGCTTCAATCAAGAATAATTCTATCAATTAAAAATCAAGAATAATCCAAACAAGCATATAAAAAGCTTCAATTCAATTAATCAAGCATAATTCTATCAAGTAAAAATCAAGCATATAACAAGCTTCAATCAAGAATAATTCAAATGATTGCGACTTCTTCAAGAATCTTCTTGTTTGTGTGGAAATCAATTAAATGAAAGAGATAGAGAACATAGAGAAAGAGAGTGGTGCCAAAATTCTGTCGTAGTGGCTTAAGAGGGAGCATCGAGAAAGAGAGCGAAGGAGAGAGAGATGTAAGTAATGTAACGGTGTTGGAAATTACAGAGATAACGGACCAGAAAAAGAAAAGAAGAAAAAAAGACTGTTTTATCCCTAAAAGATTTGAATTTGGAGACATCTGATTAATGGTCAGATTTTAACTAAAATCAATTACTGTACTATAACCAAAACAATTTTGCTGCACTGTAGACAAACCCATAGGACTTTTCAATAGCTAATTCAAATACTTTTTCTGCTAGTTCTCTACCAGTACTAGTTATATATAGCATATCAATTGCTTTATCAATAATATTTAAGAAGGCACAAATATTTTTATTATACTTTTTTAAAGGAAATGTGATTTAAGTGCTTAAATTTATTGTCAATTTGGCATTCATTTGTTTTTTCAGTGACTAGACAATTGCATAGTTCTCCCATATAACATATACAATTGTAATTGATTTATATACTCAGCAGAAACAAGTCTATAAACATAATTAGCGAGACTATCAATTCCTTATATTATATTAACTTCCTCAGGTTCGGTACTTTACTTCTTATTCATAGACATGATTCATTACATCCATGATTTCAGCCTTAAACTGACAATACAGATCATGATTCAGAATCACCTTATTTCAACAAAACAAAAAAAAAAAAAAACTAGCTAGCATCACATCACAGTTGCACTAATGACCTATGTAATTATACGTACCGAACCATTAAGATTTGATGCCATCTCAAACATTTAGCCCAACATGGGAAGTAGCGCCACAGTGGGTAACCCGGATGCACCTATTTGGAGGCGCACCCAGTACCCGGAGTACCTGGAGTTCCTGGAGTACCCGGAGTACCCCTACCCGGAATAGTCGGAGCAGTTGGAGCAGTCGGAAGAGTCGGAGCAGTCCGAGTACCCCCAGGACACGGAGTACCCGGAGTTCCCGGAGCACCCGGAGCACCTGGACCACTCGTAGTACCTGGAGATCCCGGAGTTCCTGGAGTACCTAGACCAGTCGAAGTACCCGGTGTTGGTCTAGTACCCGGTGTTTTTGGAGTTCCAGGAGTTTTCGGAGTTCCAGGAGGACCTAGACCTGGTCCGATACTTATATGAATTTTTGAGTCTGTAGCATCTGCAACAGTGGGGACTCCTTTCACATTAACATGCTTGTCATTTGTTGTAGAGAGATCTCTTGCGGTTGCGGTGCAAACGAGAGCGCCAAGGAGGACAACCAAGAATAACATGGAAATTGACATGCTAGATTATTGACTCGTTGTGTTATTCACTTCTTAATTGTGTTTTGTGAGGAGAGTCTGAGGGGGTTTATATAGGAATTTTTTGGAAATTAAATGGGTGAAAAAATTGGGGTAATTAATGTTCTGTCAGTGTACGTGGTACGAGAGATGAAAGATGATAATAACAATAGTAAATATTATATATATATGTATATATATATATATATATATATATGCACATATATAAACACACATATATGTATATATATACATATATATATACACACACACATATATACACACACACATATCTATGTGTATATATATATATATATATATATATATGGGATGGGCTATGGTGAGTTGTGAAGTAAGATGTCATTTTTACTTCACGCTCACATTTTTATTTTGAAAATTCAAACAACCGATCCGAACCGCTCAACATGTTTTCCATATTGAAATGTGCTTGGAGACCAAATTTTACATTTTTTTGGAGTTTGTTTACTATTTATTAAACCACTTTGAAAATCACTGATCCAATGGTCCAGAAAATTTTACTGTTTTTTACTGTTCATCCGGATCTGTCATTTTCAAAGTGGCTTAATAAATAGTAAAAAAATTCAAAAAAATGTAAAATTTGGTCTCCAAGCACATTTCAATATGGAGAAAATGCTGAGCGGTTCGGATCGGTTATTTGGATTTTCAAATTGGAATACGAGCGTGAAGTAAAATGTTGTTTTACTTCACAACTCACCATAGCCCATCCCTATATGTGTGTGTGTGTGTGTGTGTATGTGTGTATATATATGTGTGTGTGTGTGTGTGTGTATATATATGGAGGTTGGCTAATATCAAATCAGTTGTTCCTGAGGTCCTGTGCAACCAAGTCGTTTTTTAAATTACGAAGTCCAAATCGTCGATCCAAGCCGTTAGATGTGTTCTTTATATTAAAATGTATTTGGAGACCAAATTTTATATTTTTTGGAATTTTTTTACTATTTATTAAGCCACTTTGAAAAACGCTGATTCAACGGTGGCTTAACAAAATAGTAAAATTAGAAACCACCGTTGGATCAACGATTTTCAAATATATATGTGTATATGTGTGTGTATCTGTGTGTGTGTGTGTATATATATATATATGTGTGTGTGTTGACATTTTGGTCAGAGATGGTGACAACATATTTTGCATGTATATGTGGATATTTTGTGTATATATGTTGATATTAGCTATACCCTAACTATGAAATATATTAATAAATATCTTAATTTATAGAACTAGACGACATGAAATTAAAAGTATTTTGACTTCACAATTAAGTTGGTGGGTGATATTAGCCACAGTCACAGACGATCAAAAACTCTGATAGAGATGTTGCACTACAGTCTGACCTGCTTCCTACTTTATTTGACTTGCTTCCACTAAACTCTGAAAGAGAGGTTCCTTTCAAGTGCCTTGAATTCATGCATGCTGTTTTTCTATTAAACTCCTTATTTTTGTTGCATAGGCTGGTAGTTTGTAGTTTTAATCCGTATATATTAACTTGTAAGAGGACTGCTAGTTTCGGTACGTTAATTGGTATTGTTCAATTAGGTACGTACAGGTACGTTAATTTTCTCTTTTTATTTTTCCTTTTTTTGCTATACTTGTGAAACCTTTGTTTCATCTAGGGCTGCTCATGAGCCAAGTTGAGTCTGAATTGTTAATCTAGTTTCGAGTTAGAAATCTCAACTTGGATTCAACTCGCAAATAACTCGAGTCGACTCGTGACTCGTAGATTGTACATAGTTTATCAAATTAAAAATTACTTAAACAAAGTATAACAAAATAAATAGTACATGGTTTGTCAAAATAATGCACAATTTAAAACTTTACATAATGAAACAGTGGCAAATACATTATTAAATAGTTGCAAAGTTAAACAAATTATTAAATAGTATAAAGTCTAATAAAACATTATAGTTTATCAAGTCAATGAGTCAATCGAGTTGATTCCGAACTGAGTTTGAGGCAACATGAATTCAACTCGTGAGACAATTGAGTTAATGAACTCGAGTTAGTTTTGAGTCGAGTCAGTTTCAACTCGACTTGTTGACGAGTTGAATCCAAATTGATCCGAATGAGTTATGAGTCATAAGTTTTTTGTGCATTCCTAGTTTCATTGAACTGTCTGTTAAGCTGCATTTTAAATATATATTAAGTTAGAAATTAATGCATTATATTTATTGATTGGTCCTATTTAAGTCCGTTAACTGTTGTTTGATTCAGTCCACGCATAGATCATAATTTATTAATTTATACAACTGAGCCCCCTCACAAATCCCTAACGTGACTTTATTCATGCCTGGATGAAACATGAATCATGGAGTTTCGAATTAATTACAGATAATGTATTTGCACAGCAATGCATTTAATTTCTATTTTATGTTATTTGAAAATGAAATATTTTCTTTTTTCATCTTAAGATCTGGACAGATGCATATTTATGCATAATAAATAGAGGTTAATTGACTCCATTTATATTTAAAAAATTAGTACTTGTGGATGATTTTCTATATAGTTTATATAAAATACTATGGATATGATAAAATTAGTACTTAATCACAAACTTTAAATTTTTATTTGACATTTTCACTCAAAATACCTTCTTTACATGAACAAATACGAAACAAATCAAAATCAGATAAAACAATTAATCTTCCAAAGGTGCCCTCCCTTTTCTCTCTTTCACACTTTCATCCTTAACTCTTTTAGACGTCCCAGCAGTGCTGAGTCTTCCTAAGTTCAGCCGCATTAACATTGTCAACATAATTCACTGGTCGGCAGTACCCAGTTATCGGATCGAGAATCCACGACCCAGTAGATTCTTTCTGGGAATCAACCCGCGAACCCATTTTCCACCCGTAAAGGTCGATAAAGTGGTTACCTTTTCTTCCACCTTTTGCTTTCTTTCATTGTTTGTGCTGCTGCTGCTGTAGCATATACTCTCCTGCGTCAGTTAAAAAAAATGAATAAATATATTCAAGTAAAAGGTGCACAAATTAAAGAGAAATGTTCTAGCTTTCCGAGCCATGATATCCAAACACGCCCCAGCTAGTTTAACATAAAATGTGTTTCAATATACGTAACTTATATTTTTAGCGCTCATATTCAAGTTTTTAATGTTTTGTTTATAACATTTTTAATGTTACTTGCAAACATTTAAACTTCTATCTGTGAGCATTTCAATTCTAAATGTATATACTTTTAACTACTAACTACTTTTGTCTTCAAGTCAAAAAAAGAAAGATTTATTTTATCCACTATTTTTATTTTTTTTATCATTCTCGTTCTTTTTCTCGACGATCTATAATGAATTTTATAAATATATAAATATGAACGTTTTTACTTGATTTTTTGTTTTAAATAAGATCCATGAAGAAATATTTTTGAGTTATTTTGAAATCATTTTCTTAAAGTAAAGCCTATGAGCACTTTAAATTATCAAATTTTTAAACCTCAGTTTACAACCATTTAAATCACTGATGTCACCATTACTATGTTCAAGCGTTTATACCTCTAATATTGATCATATGGTATCACACATTTAAACCTCTGTTTAGAACCGTTAAAAGTAGTTGTGTCAAACATTTAAATAGTTTCCATATAAGGTTTAAAAGGTCATAGACTGAGGTTTAAAATCTTGAGAATTTAAAGTGCTTATGGGCTTTACTTTAAAAATAATAATAAAAACATCGACTTAAAAAGACTCAAAAATTTTCTTCGTTGATTTCATTAGAAAGATAAAATCGAGTAAAAATTTCTATTTTTAGATTCACAAAATTCCTTACAGATCGTCAGAAAAATGAACAAGAATGATCAGAGCAAAAAAAAGAGTGGGTGAAAGAAATCTTTTTTTTGGCTTGTAGACAAAAGTAATTAGGGGTTAAAATTAACTACCTAGATTTATAATTTAAATACTTCGAGATAGAGATTTAAGTGCTTATGAGTTGCATTGTAAAATGTTATACATAGAGCTTTAATGCTTATATATTATCGTTGGCAATGAAATTAGACATTCAATATTTAGGGAGCGTGCTCGGAAATTTATTTCGGGACAATTATCAAACTCTCAAATTAAAATCTTTATGATCCAATAGTACATTAGATTGGAATTATCGACAAACGATTAAAAGATTGCCTATATCTTTTAGAATCCAGCTAGTATGACATTAGTGTCATTTCAACCTATATAACACTAACTCCAAAATCTATCGAATCAATTTCCAACGGTGAATCCAAACCATTCAAACTGATCTACTTCATTAGTTGTACGTTACATGTAAATTTTATAATTTTTCAAATTTATTGAGTATCAAGTCAAGCGGTCAATTGTGTGAGTTTTTAAGTTAATTTTAATGCATTCATTTTTCAATATTTTTGACCGCTTGATTGGATACTAAAATAATTTGAAAAGATAAAAAATACATGTAAATGTATCACTCATAAAGTAAATTGGTTTAAATGGTTTGGATAAGTCGTTTGAACTATACCCAATCAATTTTAAAATTGGCGTCACATGACACTGATGCCATACTAGCCGGACTCTATATTTTATATTTCTACTTAATTCTTTGTTACAATATAAAAACTTAACTGATAGGGTATGGTCCGTTTGATCGACGTCAACATTTGCACAAATGCATGGTTTAAATTTATGAGATCGTTCAAATTTTGTAATTTCTAAATCTTGACACGTATCTTTATACGAATTGGATGAATTTGATCCGGATTTGGATGAATTTTGTCCTTAGCCGCTTAGATAAAATCAATCCCATTGGTTCTAAACCAAAAAAGGAAACAAAAAGAAAGCACTAAATTTAGTTGTTACCATTGGAAATGAGCGGAGATTCCATGAAAGAGAAAGGAAGAGATTGAAGTACAATTGGACGATTATATCTATTAGAAGAAAAAGCACTAAAAATTTGAAAGAACAGTACTCGTGTAAACATATTTACATATCTTGAAAGAAAAAGAACTCAAAATTTGTTTGGTTTGTTTGGGATGGGAAAATCATTTTGTTTTTTCTTGACAAGACATGTTTTGTGTAGATATATATGTGGATATTTAAATAAATTTCAGGATATTATTCTGTATATTTTTTATTCTTGACAAGACATGTTTTGTATATATACGTATATGTGAATATTTTGGGCAGAGATGGTGACAACATGTTTTGTATATATGTGGATATTTTGATAAATTTCTGGATAATATTTTGTATATTATTTTTTTCTTGACAAGACATGGATGTTTTGTATATATATATATATATATATATATACACGTTGATATTTTGACAAGACATGAATATTTTGTATATATAAGCGGATATGTGGAAACTATATATACCCTAACTCTGAACTATAATAATAAATATCATAATTTATAGAACTATACGACATGTGAAATCAAAATCATTTTTTTTCTTCTAAACTGACTACACCAAGGTTTCTGCTAAAATGCTTCTTATAAGTTGATTTTTCGCTCTATTTTGGAGCTGATTCCTTCAGCGTTTTCTTCTTCTTTGCTATATATGTTTTGATTGTTCTTATCAGTCATGGAGTGGAAGGATGGATTGAGGGGTATTTATAGTTGAGCTTGATGCCTTCCTGGAGCTCCCAACGCCTCAGCAAGTTGCATATTAGTTTTCCCTCTGAAATCTGCGTTGAACATATTTTGAATGTTATTTGTCTCATAAAGTAATACTTAAAAATTTAAGAAATTTGTCTCAAATTCTTTAGATATTTTTAACACATTCTTAAAACATTTGATATCAAATACAACTAGGAACATTGGAGCAAGGTTCTCGATCGTCACGTTTTTGCATTAATATGATTTGATTGATTTCATATCTTATTTTTACCATGCAATGGTATTATAGCCATTTAGCATTGATATTCATTCATGCACGTGTAAAGAAAGGACCATAAATGTATGTTGAATGAAGTTGATATATATATTTGGAGTTTTAAGAGAATTGATGTTGCTGCAGGATTCCCCGCTAGCTATACTTTATTACCATGCATATTTTATATTAATGCATCATGAAGTGTACATCAAAATTTATAAGGTTTTCAATTTAATTTAAACACAACATAAAAAAAAAAAATCTAATTTCATATTTTGACAATCAAGTTGTCAAAAATGTATTTGACTTTTTCTAGCTCTTTTTTATTTGTTTATTATTTATTATATATATTTTTTCCAAACATATTTTTTTATTGAATATTTAGAATTCATAATATATAACGACGGAACATAAAAACACTATAGAAAACAAAATTGGGTCTTGATACTAGCGTACCATGCAATGACAAGGCATTAAACAAAGACCACGTGGGGCGGCGCATGAGTGTGTTAAACTTAAAGAGAGTTCGAACTGAGATTCTCCATCTGGGGCGGTCCTTAACTACTGGATAATATTCTAGGTGGGTACAAAATCTGATATATGTGCATAGTCATTCCAAATATGATATTATATGCTACCTCAGTAACTCAGTAACTCATTCCATTAATGAATCCTTACCTATTTGCATTGTTCCTATATCTTGAGGAAAAGATGAGTCTTGTTGTTGATATAAGTACCAGGTTTTGAGAAGATTTTTTATTTTTATTAGTAATATGAAGAAAAATTTGCTTGATTTAAATACTAATTTGTGGAAAAATAAAGCATGACTTACAATAGTTGTACATTTTTTTAAATTACTCTAATAGATCATATATTTGAAAATAATTTCATTACGTAAAATTTTATTTAAAGCATGACTTACAATAGTTCACTCATGACAGCTACATCTGCGATCAAAACACCATTTCTGCTGCAAATTGATCTCATATGATAAATTAAAATCTAATTTTTAAAATAAATGCTGCAATACAAATGATCATGCTATTTGAGATACAATAATAATGAATATATATATATATATATTTTATTTCTTAATTTTGCAGCATCTGATTTAGATGCGCAAATGATTTTAGTTTATTTATTATCCTAATCATCAATTTTACAAATATCTTTTTCAGCTACATATATCTACAATCTTAATTATCTCATATGTTCTCATTATATTTCAACTAGAATTAGTTAAATGGTAATCTTACTGGGGACTTGGTTTATACGCGCCTTAAAAATATTAATAAATAGTGTAAATGGTATCAACTTGATTAAATCCACAAGTGCAAGGATAAGTTTCAAATAATGCAAGTTCAAAGGAATCCATTGCTGAACACTTCTGCTTTCAATTTTCTACACGGTACCATCATCAGGGGCAGAACCAAGATGAAAATTTGGGAGGGGGGGGACCGAGCCACTGAAAGACGAAAGAACAACCGCAAATATAAAAATTACTGATTTTATGGGAGGTACCACGGGTCCTAATCCTTCCATATACCTACTGTAACTACTGATTTATAGGAGGTGCCTGCCCCCCTTGCACCTCCCCTAGTTCTGCCACTGACCATCATATCTTGTTTTCTCAAGTGAATTCATTGGTGAACACTTCTGCTTTCTATTTTCTACATGCTACCATTATATGTTGTTTTCTCAAGAGAATCTATTGGTGAACACTTCTGCTCCCTATTTTCTACACATTATCATTATGTCTTGAGAAGTTTCTCTATGATAGAAAGGACCTTGAGTTTGGACTTACATATTTAAATAGTCTGACACATGGTAAAATAGTGGGTTTTTAAATAGCATGACACAAATGTAATTGAAATAGTGTGACATGTAGAAGTAATGTTTTACAATATATTTATGATGCTATTATTCGGAGGGATGTAAACATAAGGCCACAAATAAGCTAGTATATTACAATAGAAGGGCTATAAATAAACTAACTATATATATTTATGATAATTTCAGCTGTTGTTGATCTTTAGGTAGAGGTGTAAACGGAGCCGGATTATCCGCTCCGAATTCACTCCTAATCTACCTAATATCCAAATCCATTTAATTTGGAGCGGATAATAACCGGATACGGATACGGATTCGGAGACCCGGATTTGGATACTGATAAGTTGAGAGAAGGGTAAATGGAGCGGATATCTGAATAGAACTCAAAACCCGTTTTGAATGGAAACTGAGTGGATATTTTGAACAATTATGGACCGGCCACTGTTTTTTCGCTCCTCTGAGTGCAGACTTCAGTAGGTGGCGTCTTCTAAGACTTATAAATGTTTCAAATTTCTTTATGTACCAATTGTGGACAAGGAAATCACTTGTATCTAGATTCCGGATTGTTTCACTGGGTCTGTACAGCCTTTTTGTCTTCTCTATATCAGATATTAAAGTCCTTGACACATCTAATCACTTGATTAATAAGAAAAATATTCTGATTTGTTTTTTTACTTCGGTTTTCTCTTATCCATTAATTCCATATATTGTAGCACTTCTAATCACTTGTTTTAAACACCTCCATCTAACTTTTTGTTAATTTTCTTATTTGCTTTTTTATTTTTTAGTTTTCTTAATTAGTATTTGTATATTAAGAACCATGACTCAATTATTTGATAATTATTCGTGACGTATCCGTATTCGAATTCGTATCCATAAATTATCTGCTCTATATCCGTATTCATATCCGCTCACTAAAATGTGGATATGGATATGATTTTACCACTATCCGCTCCATTTTCACCCCTATCTTTAGGACATATTTATGCGACATATTAATAAGTTCCTTGGACTGATTAGTGTTTAAAATTGTAGATGTATATAAATATTATCATGATTTATATAGGGAGTGTATTTTAAGTCAATGTAAAACTTGACTGACCAATAAAGAAATTCGTCTAATATGAACTAATAAAAAGTTAAGATTGTGAGGATAAATAATTTTTGGAATAATTTATAATTAACTTGATACATACATGTGCTATATAAAATGTCAGATTCGGACATGACATGTTAGGATATGATTCAATAATGTGAGGAATTGAGTAATTGATTGGACTTATATTGTAAATTGAGCAAAACTAGAGTGTGATGTGCTCACCAAAAGAGGTTGGTAAGCACACCTCTAGAAAGCTATCGGATTAATATCGAACTATGAATCCAAACATCAAAATCTATGTACTTCGAGAGTGATGCATGTCAATGCAAATATTTTAAAGTTTCAAATTCATTTAGCACACGGTGAAGCGGTCAAAACAATGAACATTTTATAAATTAATTTTTAAATTGTTTTATGTATACATTTTTCATCATTTTTTTTTACCCCTTGACCATATACTAAATGAATTCAAAACTTTAAAATCTTTGCATGTACATGCATCATTCACGAAGTACATAGATTTCAAACGTTTGAATTCGTAGTTCAATATCAATCCGATAGCTTTTAGGAGGTATGCTCACTAGCCTCTTTTGGTGAGCACATTACACTCTAATTTTGCTCAATTTAAAATATCTATTTGTATAGCTTCACAAGTCCAATCAATCAATAACCTATTGAATCATATCCTCACATTATTGAATCATATCCTAACATGTGAGGTCCGAATCTGACATTTTAGATGTATATAAATATTCTCATGATTTATATAGGGAGTGTATTTTAAGTCGATGTAAAACTTGACTGACCAATAACCAGAAATTTGTGTAATATGAACTAATAAAAAGTTAAGATTGTGAGGATAAATAATTTTTATAATTATTTCAACTTAACTTGATACATGTGATATATAAAATATTAGATTCGGACCGAGCTGACATGTTAGGATATGATTCAATAGGTTATTGGTTGATCGGACTTGTGAAACTATGCAAATAGATATTGTAAATTAGTTGGTGAATAGTTCCACATACTTTAATCATATGGATATATTACACAGGCGCCGAGGTGCATGTATTAAAGGATAACAATAGGTAAGTGAGGATTTTGTTTAGTTGACATATTTTGGCTACTGACTCCATGTGAACGTTAAAACTTGCAGACTTAGTACCATTATGATGAGTATTTAAAATATTTATTATGTTATAGACTTGAAAAAAAAATCTCTTAATTACGTTTACAATATAAAATAATTTGGTAAGTTGAACACATGTACTATTATTATTTTTTTACAACGAGTCAAATGGCTCTAATATTAAAATCTATTTCTTAATTTATTCTCACGAAATTCTCTAAATTACTTAAAATTAATCTAATCACTCTTAATTACCCTCTAAATTCACTCCTAGTCACCTTCTAAATTTTTAGATCTACTTTTTAACTAGATCAACTCTTCTAATTCTATTTATATACACTCATAATCACTCTAATATGTTAATTTCCATCTCATTCCACGACCGGATCTGCTCTTCCGACCACCGTTGTGCTCCAACGATCGGATCTACTTACCGTCATGCTTCGATCAGATGAGAGCTCTACGCTCTAAACTCCGATGATACCGCACTCTCGGCGGCTCCAGTCGGCTCCGGTCGGCTCGGTTTCCTCCCCTCTCTAATATTATCCACTCCGCTCAAAGAATTAGAGCCAAGCGAGAGAGAGAGGATGAGGATGTTTCGGAGATGAGACCTAGAAGTAGCAGAGAGAACGAACAAACGGATGTAGAGTAGGGATGGCTTGGAAGGAGAGGAGAGGGAGCTGCTGCTGGCTCTAGGATTTGTCTAACTTGAGGAATCGTCTTTTTGCAGCTCCTAGATTTTTGTTATCTTTTTTACTTTTATGTACTATTATCTTGAAAACATTGATTCTACGTGTTGCAAACCAACCTAGCTATCCTTTTAATATATTAATAGTTACCACGGTAGAATAATATATTTTTTTTATGGTAGTCACATATCGGATTTCCAATTTCGCATCACAGTTGAAAATTTACAATCAATTTTGACACGCTTTTGTTAGCTTTGAATTCAGGAATTGTAGTGCAATATAGTGCATGCAAGGAAGGATTAATTTGACTATAATATATCAATACAATATTATTATAGTTCAATGAGTGATTTTCTTGCAGTAATAATATAGTATAATATTATTATAGTTCAATTGGTAATTTTTTTTTTATTAATGTGACAATAGTATATCAGTGTGATATTATCATAGATAAATAAAGTAGGCATTTGTACCATCAGAAATTCACTACCCAAAAAGATATCTGTATAAAATAATATTAAACTATAAATATATCATCCATATATGAATGCAAATAATCTGAGACAAAAAGACTATAGAAATATATATCTCTTGAATTACTTGATGATCATGCATCCTCTTCCTCCAACTATTGATCATTTGTGGATCAGTCAATGTGCTTTACTATAGTGGTATACATACAAAAAAATGTCATGATTATAACTTGTTATTATTCAGAGAGTTCTGATTTAATGCTAAGTGTCATTATTTATACAAGGAACTTGAATTATTCGTGCAAGTCTGAGGGGGTACACATATATATAATTTATGTAGGACTTTCCAATAGCTTCAAATATTTTTCTGCTGGTTCTCTTCCAGTACTAGTTATATATAGCTTATCAAGCTTTATCAATTTTATTAAAGAAGGCATAGATATTTATTGTAAACTTTTTTAAAGGAAATATGAAGTGCTTAAATTTATTGTCAATTTGGTATTCATTTGTTTTTTCAGTAATTAGACAACTGCATAGTTCTCCCTTAACATATACAATTGCAGCTGATATATAGACTATCAAATCTTTATATTAATTTCCTCAGGTTCGGTACTTTATTTCTTATTCATGGGCATGATTCAATACATCCATGATTTCAGCCTTACGCTGATAATACAAATCATGATTGAGAGTCACAATATTTCGACACAAAAAAAAAATACTCGCTAGCATCACATCACAGTTGCAGTAACGAGCTAATTAATTATACGTACCGAACCATTAAGATTTGATGCCATCTCAAACATTTAGCGCCACCATAGGTAACCCGGATGCACCTAGGAGCACCCAGTACCTGGAGTACCTGGTGTTCCTGGAGTACCCGGAGTACCCCTACCCGGAATAGTCGGAGCAGTTGGAGCAGTCGGAAGAGTCGGAGCAGTCCGAGTACCCCCAGGACACGGAGTGCCTGGAGTTCCCGGAGCACCCGGAGCACCTGGACCAGTCGTAGTACCCGGACTTCCCGGAGTTCCACGAGTACCTAGACCACCCGGAGTTTTCGGACTTCCTGGATTTCCCGGAGTTGTCGGAGTTCCCGGTATTTCGGGAATTCCCGGAGTTTCCGGAGTTCCCGGAGTTTCCGGAAATCCCGGAGTTCCCGGACTTTCCGGAATACCTAGACCTAGTCCAATACTTAAATAAATTTTTGAGTCTGCAGCATCTGCAGCATTGGTGAGTCCTTTCACATTCACATGCTTGTTATTAGTTGTAGAGATATCTCTTGCGGTTGCGGTGCAAACGAGAGCGCCAATGATAACAACCAAGAATAACTTGGAAATTAACATGCTAGGCTTTTGTATGCAGTACAATATATGTGTGTCTTGGTCTTTTTGTGTTATTCACTTGTTGTACTTTAGTTGAGTCTGAGGGGCGGGTTTATATAGGACTTTTTTTGCAAATTGAAAGGGGTAAAAAATTGGGGTAAGTAATGTTCTGTCACTTGTTGTGCTTTCTGTCTAAAATTCACGGGATTCTTTAAAAATTCGTGCAAGGTATGGCACATTCATCTTTTTGGACACATCAATCAGGTTCTCAAAGAGATAATTTATTTAATGACCCGAGTAATTATATATATAGCTAAGTCATGTCGGCAGGATCTGAAGCATAAGTTCCATGTATAGATATATATCCATAAAATTTCGACACAAAATCAAAATTAAATTGATACCTGTGATTCTGTTACCCGGAAATTTTGCTGCCGCGGCCACTCGTCCAACGATACATCCTATACAATATTAATTATAAATATATATATACACACACACACACACACACACAAATTATTCAAATAAGTATATATGAATCTAGGGCTGCACAAAAATTTTGTAGTTCGTGATTTGATTCACGTTCGATCCGAAAAAGTTCATAAAAAATTGTATTCGAAATAGTTCAAAATTAATTCAAACCAAACTCAAACTGGACCTGGTTCGTTCGAAATAGGTTAACAAACTATTCAAATTTGAATCTCAAAGTAATGTGAACCGTTAATTTTTGCTGATGATTTACATTTGCTAATAACTTAAAAAGTTAAAACATAAGGCCGCCCAGCCATAAGTCATAACTCGTAAGTCGTAACTCTCGCTCTTAGTTCTAAAATCCTAGACGACTTTCAACTCTCGCTCTCGACGACTACGATCACTCTTCCTTGTCGTAAAAAAGTTTGTAAAAGATTCGAAATTAATTCAAACCAAATTCAAACTGAAGTAAGTTCAATTCATTTCGATTCGTTTGCAGCCCTATATGAATCATATGAATTTTTAAATTTGCACTTGGTTAACAATTTTTTTGTCCGTTTCGTACTAAATTGTGTGTTCTTATTGGATAAATTTGTTTTTTGACAAAGCTAAATTAATATTTTCTAAATAAAGTAATTTTAGCATGCATCCAGCATATTTAAATGGTGTGTGTCACGTCCCCGCTTGTTTAGGTACGTAGGTAGTTTAAAATATTTACCGCCACCAGTTTTATATGTAGTTATATTAATTTCGAGGAAAAAAAGATAGGCTATGTTTGGAAATATAAAATCGGTCAAAAAAATATTGTCCGCTTTGGACCTGTAGCAGGAACCTCTTTGGTTACAAAATAAGAAGAGTTAGAATAATCAAATCAAGAATAATTATTGTTTGTCTTATGAAAATAGTCAAATCTCAAAACTCTTAGGAATAGTTCATTCTAATACGACAAAAAATTGGATTCTCTATTCTAGCTATTCTAACCCAACTAAATACCGAATAAGATATTCTGAATAACCTAACTCCATAAATAGCTTATTCTCAATCCAACCAAACATATATACCTCTAAAGAACAAATATTTTACAAGCTTTTCTACTCTAGTGCTACCGAGTGTGTGTGTTAAGTATTAGAATGTTTGTAGAGTAATTAGTAGTTACTATAGTGTGAGTATATGAGTAATATTTTGTAATGTTAATTTTATTAATAGTATAATTAACATATATATTGGTAACACACACTCTTCTTAATTTCAAGATTCAAATTTTCTAATTAATGTGATAAGTATTTTCTTATAATTATTTTAAAAAATAATTAAAATGTTTTCCCTATTTATTCATATCATTTGTAATTTGTAATTTTCCTAAAATTTGTCTCAAGACTTTTTGTTATCAATTTCAATTATATATCTCATATTTTATATTTTGCGAGATAGTTTTTTTTTTTTTTTTTTTTTTTCGCAGAAGCTGAAAAGTCATGAGAGGGAATCGAACTCTTGATTTTTGGATAACCAACAATTTTAGGACTTTTCTCCTAGCCAACTGTGCTACCTCCCCTTTCACTATTTTACAACAACAATGGAACATACAAATGCTATAGAACACAAAATTGGGTCTTGAGACTAGCGTACCATGCAATGACAAGGCATTAATTAAAGTCTATAGTTTGCAACTTTTGCATATTTCTAAGGTGCATGTTTCGTCAAAACATGGTACATAGGTTTCTATTTGATCTGTTATGATTTACTCCAAGACTCTGTATATAGACAAATGATATGTCTCACATGAGTTTCTAATTGAAGGAGAATTGCATGGATCTAAGACATATGAGATGTCTAACTCAGTTATCTGCTATGAAAAATGTCCGGCCGTTATGATCGAGTCCGCTATCAGTTATTAAAAATATGTTAATTTACTTGCATTACTCCAGATTTTAGATTTATAATTGAAATTAAATTAGATACTCTTACTATGTAAACATATCGGATATCCAGATCGAAACGATAATATTCAGTACCCGAAATCCACTTCATTTCTTTCAAATCTTCTCTATTAAACAAAGACCGCGTGGGGCGGCGCATGAGTGTACGTGTTAAACTTTTTCTTTGATTTTGAACTGAGATTCTCCATGTGGGGGGTCCTTAACTACTGGATAATATTCTAGGTGGGTACAAAATCTTATATATGTGCATAGTTCATTCCAAATATGATATTATATGCTACCTCAGTAACACAGTAACTCATTCCATTAATGGATCCTTACCTATTTGCATTGTTCCTATATATTGAGGAAAAGATGAGTCTTGTTGTTAATAGTACCAGGTTTTAAGAAGATTGACCTTTAATTTTTATTAGTAATATGAAGGAAAATTTGCTTGATTTAAATACTAATTTATCACAAAATAAAGCATGACTTACAAAAGTTGTAGATTTTTTTTTT
This sequence comes from Carex cristatella, assembly GCA_024447775.1. NCBI lineage: Eukaryota > Viridiplantae > Streptophyta > Magnoliopsida > Poales > Cyperaceae > Carex > Carex cristatella. Next base: position 5,942,998 of record JAJHPF010000007.1, read on the forward strand.
AAATTACTCTAATAGATCATATATTTGTAAGTAATTTTCAATACCTAAAATTTTATTCTGGTTCACTCATGGCAGCAACATCTGCGATCAAAACACCATTTCTCATGCAAATTAATCTCATATGATAAATTAAAATCTAATTTTTTAAATAATTGCTGCAATACAAATGATCATGCTATTTGAGATGCAATAATAATGAATATATATATATATATATATATATATATATATATATATATATATATATATATATATATATATATATATATATATATATATATATATATATATTATTTTCAATATCTGATTTAGATGCACAAATAATGATTTTAGTTTATTTATTATTCTAATCATCAATTTTACAAATATCTCTTTCAGCTACATATATCAACAATCTTAATTATCTCATATGTTCTCTTCATATTTAAACTAGAATTAGTTAAATGGTAATCTTACTGGTTACTTGGTTTATGCGAGTCTTAAAAATATTAATAAATTGTGTTAATGGTATCAACCTGATTAAATCCACTAGTGCAAGGAGAATGTTTAAATAATGCAAGTTCAAGTGAATCCATTGGTGAACACTTCTACTTTCTATTTTCTACATGCTACAATCGTATCTTGTTTTCTCAAGAGAATCTATTGTGGAACACTTCTGCTCCCTATTTTTTACCCATCATGTCTTGTTTCTCTATGATAGAAAGGACCTTGAGTTTGAACTTAGGTAAATAGTCTAACACATGCATGGTAAAATAGTAGTTTTTAAAATAGCATGACACAAATGTAATTGAAATAGTGTGACATGTAGAATTAAGTAATGTTTTACAATATATTTATGATGCTATTATTCGTAGGGTTGTAAACAGAAGGCCAGAAATAAGCTAGTACATAGAATAGAAAGCTATAAATAAGCTAACTATATATATTTATGATAATTTCAGCTTATGTTCCTCTTTAGAACATATTTATGTGACATATTAATAAGTTCCTTGGACTAATCAGTATTTAAAATTTTAGATGTATATAAATATTCCCATGATTTATATAGGGAGTGTATTTTATATTAAGTCGATGTAAAACTTGACTGACCAATAACCAGAAATTCGTCTAATTTGAACTGATAAAAAGTTAATATTGTGAGGATAGATAATATATATAATTATTTCAAATTAACTTGATACATGCGTTATAAAATGTCAGATTCAGCCCTGACACGTTAGGATATGATTCAGTGGATTATTGGTTGATCTGACTTTGGAAGATATTGTAAATTAGTAGGTGAATAGTTCCACATACTTTAATCATATGGATATATATTACACTGGGGCCGAGGTGTACTAGTGGATAACAATATATAGGTACCTTTTGGATTTTGGCCAAAACATTGCAGTTCACATATTTTGGCTACTGACTCCATGTGAACGTTGAGATTTGTGATAAGTACTATTATATGAGTATTTAAATATTTATTATTTTATAGACTTGAAAAAAAAAATCTGTTACGTTTACAAAATAAAATAATTTGGTAAGTTGAACGTATGTATTATTATCTTGAAAAATTCGATTCTACATGTTGCAAACCAACCTAGCATTCGTTTAAATCTATTAATAGTTACCACGGTAGAATAATATTTTTATTTTTATGGTAGTCACATATCAGGTTTTCAATTTCGCATCATAGTTGAAAATTGACAATCAATTTTGACACACTTTTGTTAGCTTTGAATTCACGAATTGTAATGCAATATTTTTATAGTTCAATTAGTGATTTTCTTCCAACAATAATATAGTACGATATTATTATAGTTCAATTGGTAATTTTCTTATTAATGTGACTATAGTATATCAGTGTGATATTACCATAGATAAATAAAGTAGGCATTTGTAGTATCAGAAATTCATTAGCCATAAATATATTTGTGTAAAATAATATTAAACTATAAATATATCACCCATATTGAATGCATCGTAACATCAGAAAGTTGTCGCAAAAACTAAATATAATTTTTCCATTATATTTTATCTTAGTTTTATAAGATAATACATTGGACAAAAAAATTTTCATCTTCCCATTAGATTTTATCTGAATTTTAGGAGGTGATACATATGATATATTTTCCTCATTATATTCCTAGTTTTTATCTTAATATTACGAGATTATACTAATAGAATTTATTTTAAAACCGTGGATATAAAATAAAAGAAAAAAAATACTGATGTGATCGATACAATGAAGAAAATTAATTAAGTAAATTACTTAATTGCTTTTAGGTGAGTGGCCTGATATGAGACTTGAGATTTTGAAATAATCTGAGACAGAAAAACAATAGAAATATATATCTCTTGAATCACTTGGTGATGATGCATCCTCTTCCTCAACCCATTGATCATTTGTGGATCAGTCAATGTGCTTAACTATATATAGTAGTATACACACAAAAAATGCCATGATTATAACTTGTTCTTATTCAGAGAGTTCTTATTTAATGCTATGTGTGCAGTATTTATACAAGGAACTGGAATTATTCATGCAAGTCTGAGGGGGTACAGATATATATAATTTATGTAAGACTTTTCAATAGCTTCAAATATTTTTTCTGCTGGTTCTCTTCCAGTACTAGTTATATATAGCTTATCAAGCTTTATCAATTTTATTAAAGAAGGCATAAATATTTTTACTATACTTTTTAAAGGAAATGTGAAGTTCTTAAATTTATTGTCAATTTGGCATTCATTTGTTTTTTCAGTAATTAGACAATTGCATAGTTCTCTCCCTTGAAACATATACACTTGCAGCTGATTTATAGACTATCAATTCTTATATTAACTTCCTCAGGTTCGGTACTTTATTTCTTATTCATGGGCATGATTCAATACATCCATGATTTCAGCTTTACACTGATAATACAAATCATGATTGTGAGTCACAATATTTGGACAAAAAAAAAAAAAAATACTAGCCAGCATCACATCACAGTTGCACAAACGAGCTAATTAATTATACCGAACCATTAAGATTTGATGCCATCTCAAACATTTAGTCCAGCATGGGAGGTAGCGCCACAGTGGGTAACCCGGATGAACCAATTTTAGGAGCACCCATTACCCGGAGTACCTGGAGTTCCCGGAGTACCAGGAGTACCCCTACCCGGAATAGTCGGAGCAGTCGGAGCAGTCGGAAGAGTCGGAGCAGTCCGAGTACCCCCAGGACACGGAGCACCTGGAGTTCCCGGAGCACCCGGAGCACCTGGACCAGTTGTAGTACCCGGACTTCCCGGAGTTCCCGGAGTACCTAAACCACCAGGAGTTTTCGGAAGTCCCGGAGTTGTCGGAGCTCCCGGTATATTCGGAACTCCCGGAGTTGCCGGAGTGCCCGGAATTCCCGGAATACCTAGACCTAGTCCCGGAATATCTAGACCTAGTCCCAGAATTTTTGAGTCTGCAGCATCTGCACCAGTGGTGAGTCCTTTCATATTCACATGCTTGTCATTAGTTGTAGCGACATCTCTTGCGGTTGCGGTGCAAACCAGAGCGCCAAGGACAACAACCAAGAATAACTTGGAAATTGACATGCTAGGCTATTGTATGCAGTACAATATATGTGTGTCTTGGTGTTTTTGTGTTATTCACTTGTTGTGCTTTTTGAGGAGAATCTGACGGGGTTTATATAGGACTTTTTTGCAAATTCAAAGGGGTAAAAAATTGGAGTAATTATTGTTATGTCACTTGTTGTGCTTTCTATCCAAAATTCACGGGATTCTTTAAAAATTGCAAGGTATGATACATTCACCTTTTTGGACACATCAATCAGGTTCTCTAAGAGACAATTTATTGAATGACCCGAGTAATTATATATATTGTTAAATTATCCGAGTAATTATATATATAGTTAAGTCATGTCGGCAGGATGTCAAGCATAAGTTCCATGTATAGATATATACATAAAATTTCGACACAAAATCAAAATTAAATTTATACCTGTTATTCTGTTAATATATTAATTTGCCAGAAAATTTGCTCCCGGCCACTCGTCCAACGATACATCGTATACAATATTAATTATTAAAAAAACCTATATATAGAGAGAGCGCGCGCTGGGCTAGAGTGCTTCATGAAGTAAAATAAGTTTTTACTCCATGACACTATATTTGTATTTTAAAAATACAAATAATTGATCCGAATCACTAAACATGATTTCCATATTGAAATGTGTTTGGAGACCAAATTTTAAATTTTTTAGAATTATTTTACTATTTATTATTAGAAGTCACTTTGAAATCGCTGATCCAATGGTTCATAAATTTTTACTATTTTTTACTATTCATAGTGGATCAGCGATTTTCAACGTGGCTTAATAAATAGAAAAATAATTCCAAAAAATGTAATATTTGGTGTCCAAGCACATTTTCATATGGAGATCATGTTGAGTGGTTTAGATCGGTTGTTTGCATTTTCAAAATTGAAATATAGTGTCATGAACTAAAAAACTTGTTTTACTCCATGAAGCATCCTAGTCATATGTATATATATAGACAAATTATTCAAATAAGTATATATGAATCGTATGAATTTTTAAATTTGCATGATTCACAATTTTTTTGTGCGTTTTGTACTAAATTGTGGGTTCCTATTGGAAAAAAATGTTTTTTGACAAAGCCAAATTAATATTTTCTCAATAAAGTAATTTTAGCATGCATCCTGCATATTTAAATGGTGTGTGCGCACCCACACGTCCCTGCTTGTTTAGTGACATAGTTTAAAATATTTACCGCCACTAGTTTTATATGTAGTTATATTAATTTGGAGGAAAAAAATAAAGATAGAATATATTTGGAAATATAAAATCGGTAAAAAAATATATTTTCCGCTTTGAACCTCTAGTGCTACCGAATTCAGATCCTTAGATCTATCCGGCGCTTTTTGACTTTTATTTTAAATTTAGTGGTTTTGCTGTCCATTATTTTTTTTATTAGTTTTTTAAATTATATTTGTTGATAGATCGATAATCGTCCATTTATTTTAGAAGAAAAAGAACTAAAAATATGAGAGAGCAGTACTCATGCAAACATATTTACATCTTGAAAGGAAAAGAACTCAAAACTTGTTTGGTTTGTTTGGGATGCCAAAATCATTTTGATTTTTATCGACAAGACATGTTTTGTGTATATATATGTGTGGATAGTTTGATAAATTTCAGGATATTATTTTGTATATTACTTTTTTCTTGACAAGACATGTTTTGTATATGTACATATATGTGGATATTTTGGGCAGAGATGGTGACAACATGTTTTGTATATATGTGGATATTTTGATAAATTTCAGGATATTATTTTGTATATTATCTTTTTCTTGACAAGACATGTATATTTTGAATATATATATATATATACGTGGATATTTTGACCAGACATGGATATTTTGTATATATATGCGGATATGTGGATACTATATATACTCTGACTCTGAACAATAATAATAAATATCTTAATTTATAGAACTAGCCGACGTGAAATTAAAAGCATTTTGACTTTACAATTAAGTAATTGGTGGGTGGTATTTAGCCACCGTCATAGAAGACCAAAAACTCTAAAGAGAGGTTCTACACTACACTCTGACTTGCTTCCTACTTTCTTTGACTTGCTTCCACTAAACTCTAAAAGAGAGGTTCCTTTCAAGTGCCTTAAATTCATGCATGCTGTTTTTCTATTAAAATCCTTATTTTTTGTTGCATAGCTAGGTTGGTAGTTTGTAGTACTTTTAATCGGTATTAACTTGTAAGAAGAATACTGCATGCTGGTTTCGGTACGTTAATTGGTATTGTTCAATTAGGTACAGGTACGATCATGTTCTCTTTTTATTTTTCCTTTTTAATTAATTTACTGTAATTATGAAACTTATGTTTCATTCAACTGTCTGTTAAGCTGCAGCTATTTAAAAAAATATATATATACATATTACACCTTACATTTTCAAAGTTCAAATAGTCGATCCAAACCGTTCAACATGTTCGATATATTAAAATGTACTTGCAGATCAAATTTTATATTTTTTTTTACTATTTATTGAGATGGGTACAAAAATGTAATGGTCTGAAAACAATGATTTTGTAAAATACTTAATAAATAGTAAACAAATTAAAAAAATAGCAAAATTTGGTCTCTGAGTACATTTTAATATGGTGGTCATGTTGAATGATTTGGATCGACTTTTTGGAATTTAAAAACTTTAAAAATGAATGGTGTAATTTTGTGTCACCAAAATATGATGTAAGTGGATCCCTCCTCATATGTGTGTGCGCGCATGTGTGCGTCTATTAAGTTAGAAATTAATGCATTATATTTATGGACTGGTTCTATGTAAGTCTGTTAACTGTTGTTTGATTCAGTTCAGGCAAAGATAATAATTTATTAATTTATACAGCTGAGCCACCCCGCCCCCGCCCCCCCCTCCCCGGGTTTCAACTTAATTACAGATGATGTATCTCCACAACAATGCATTTAATTTATGTTTTATGTTATTTGAAAATGAAATATATTTTTTTTCATCTTACAGTCAGATATGGACAAAGACATATTTATTCATAATAAATGAGAATTAATTGACTCCATTTATATTAAAACAATTACTACTTGTGAATGATTTTCTATATAATTAATATAAAATACTATCGATACGGTAAAATTGACTCCCATACATAGTACAAAAAATTTATATAATTGATTATGTTCACATTTGACCTGCAAATCTCAAAATTTGGACTCTGTCCCTGAATATGAACTGACATTTACATACTATCAATTGCTTTCATAGATTATAATTTTTCACACTAGATTCAGCATGGAGCACTTTAGGAGAGAAGTACAGGGACTGCATTATTTTTTTTGTTTTTGTTTTTGAAAAGCTTGACAGGGGCTGTCAATTGTACAATAGAAGTAAATAGTGTTTTTTTGTTTTGTTTTTTTGTTGACAGGAGACATTTGAAAAGCTGCACCGTACTCCATGGAATCCTAATCCCACCCGTGAGTGATATTTACTCATTTATTCGTTTACAGTAGCTAGATTTTTGAAACTTGGCAATTATCGGTCGGCCGATTTGACCCAAACTGTGCATCCGTGATACTTTTTTTTTTTTTTTTTTGGCCTCTTCCTGATTTGACTAAAAGTTAAAAAAAAAAAAAACATACGGCAAATTGGTAAGAGAATTAACATTCTAAATTAAAAAAAAAGAAAAAAGAAAAAGAGAACTAACATTCTAAATCAAAACAAGATGGTGAAATTTTCTGTAGATCTGTTCTAACTTAAAAAATTGAATGGTCATGGTGATCTGTTCTAGTCTTATTAGTTTGTTTAAGTCAGAAAAAAAAATTATGTTTTACTTTTAATTTAATGTTGCATTTATAATGAATATTATGGTTTAGATATTACAATATTATACTTACTTTTTTTGTTTCTTTTAGTTAAATATTTATTTAGATATATATAGTACGTTGTGCCTCTCACTACTAATAAAAAAAACCCTTCACCGATCATTCAAATATTAATTCCTACAACAACTATTATGGAGGCGCCGGTGATGGCACCGTAAGTGTAGGTATATTTTATTGACGGATAAAAACAGTCAGTCAGTGTAGGTCCTCAACATTGATGGTTTATTAAAACAGACAGTGTAGGTCCTCGACACTGACAGTATATTAAAATAGTCAGCGTTGCACTACACCGATGGGTCAAAAACATTCAATGTAGGACCTATAAACAGTCGGTATTGATATAATATTTTTGACAAGACTATGTTTGTATCGGAGCTAGCCTCCATATTTCTACTAGTTATATATTGGAAAGAGATCACCTGCCCCCCGGGGGGCTGGATTTTCCTGCTCCCAGTGCGACTAACACATGGGTCCAAACGAGTTTAAACATTTAAAAATTGTTTTGTTGTGGGTCCACATATCAGTGACTCAAGTGCAGGAAAATCCTGCCCCCTGAGGGGCAGAGGATTCGGTTCCTTATATATTACCATTCCACATTCATTGACATTAAACAAAATATCATGCAAATAATTTAGTTAACAGACATTAGTAATAAATTATCATAATACATTTATTAACAACATTCAACGGCAAACAACAAATAAGAAAACTACAAACAACATTAACTAAACAAAGCACAAAATCCAGAAACCACATGAACTAACAAAAACATAATTTTCAGATCAGTCTGGAATAAGGAAATACTATTTACATTGTTTTATTTGGGAGTTGTGTTACTCATTTGGGAAACCACCAGCTCCAGAGAATACTGCACCATCAAGAAAAGGTCCAATTTCGATGCATTAGGAATACCATAAGATCCTGCACCTACCTATTGTGGGAAAGTTAAAGCAATCAAAGAGGGCTTTTTTTTTTTCTTTTTTTTTTTTTTTAGTAGAATCTAATATCTGATATTCACAATACGATTAAGATTTTCATGGAAATTGAATTTCTTTCTAACAAGAAAAATAATAGTCATACTCTAGTATTATTGTTGGAATTTAAACGGTCGTTCTCTAATATTCCTAGCAGATCTAGAAGGCAAGGCATGGTTGAGGAGGGCTTGAGTCGAGATGCCCGAGCTCTTATCCTCCACATTAGGATCCAACTCCGCCGGTCTCCAAATAGAAGAGCAAGATTCTGCTTTTTCTAATCTAACCGCTGAATTTCTTTCATGCACGAATCTCCACACAGATAAACGGTTAGATTTTGAAAAGCAGAGTCCTACTCTCCTATTTGAAGAGCAGCGGAGACGGTTCCATGATATTATGCTCGTCGGAAAATGCAGCTTCAAATAATTCATCTTTTAATATTCAAAATAAGAACTAACTCTTAAATAAATGATGCCCAACATGTCTGATCATAGTTCCTAACCAACCCTAGGCATTTCAACTATTTGCCAGTAAGACCCACTCAATAGCTTACTGATGTTGCAGGTGTGTTCTGCTATGTGCTGACAATTGTTACCAAAATAAAGAATAATTGAACTAGAACTTGGCTGGATTGTTGTAGAAAGCTTTCTAAAAGGCATTGAGTAATGTTCGTACTTCAGACAATTCTTTTCTTGTGCAGTCAACACATATATTGGCACAAGTGGTTTTAAATTATTGTAAAATTTCAATTTTGAAGGACAGAAGTATCCAATCCTCTAGGATAAATTGGATAGCTTTACTAGATTACCACAATAATTGATAATAATAGAGGTATACCTTTGTGATAATAACTGAAGGAAAAGTCTCATGTTCTCATTTGATCTTCTATAAACACAACTGCAATTCGATATATATATATAATTAAATTAATTTTAAATTACTAGAGGAAGAGCTCCCCACACATGAATTGATTACCCAGAACTGATTATACGGTCAGTCGGTCATGGATGAGCATGCAGCTTTTGAATAAGTCCGTCCTTTGAGCATCAAGGCCGCCGAGTTTAAATAAAATGTGGATAGCAAATTGGTATGACACTAGTACCTAATATACTAATTATCCATACCTAGTAAACTGGTATGGATATTTAGGTGTGATACTCAGTATGAACCAGTAATCCAGTATCACTCGACAGGTTGTCTTCGAAGTTTGTTGTACGGTTCCAGGACTGAATATTGTGTTTGATGTTGTTTATTCCAAAAGTTCATCTAGGGACAAACATGAATATCGTAGTAGAGTAATATGTAGATTGAATTCCCGGATACATGATCTGGCAATGTATTTTTTACTATATGAATCCAAATTTCCACCAAGTCCCCAGCGTAATGGGGATTACGAAATCCTTTTTCTATTTATACCTAGTGATGCACTAGTAGATATTCCTATGTTACTAAAAGTTTATCCGGATGTGCATAACTTGATTTCCTCGGATGATTCTTTCATTAGAAACGTCAATTGCGCGCAGTGTGCTACCCCCAACTCAACCTCTTTGAAAGCTTTGCACTTGCCCTCGGCTTTATTTCACATAGATCTGTTTGAACGGAAATATAAAGAACACTTGATATATTTTGATCTATCGGGCAGTAGAATTAAGAGATTACCTGAATAGCTCATTATACTTTATTGAAACTCTAAATCTCTCAAAATGTTTGCTTCTTGGCAGGCTTCCAGAAGATATGAGATACACGAGCCGCCTTAGGCATCTCTATGTCAATAAATTTCTTAGCATATAGAATAAAACAAAAAACAAAAAGAGTCTTGAACCAGCTGCATCAACAATCATGCAACTTCAACTTCTTCTTAAATAGCTGCATCTTTTGTTTCTACTTTCTCAATAAGATCATATATCAATATCGTGCGACTAAAAATATAAGTAATAAATTATTGGTATAACAAAATAACACAAGTAATAAATTATTGGAATGTATATGCAGTCCAATAAATTAATTTAAGAACATAGAGTACATTTGTTGTGAAGTAGGGGTGTAAACAGTCGGATATGGATAGTTAGTTATCAAATTGTATCCTTTTCTGTTGTAATTATTCAGATACTAATACAAATACGGATAGGCTTAAATACAAGTATAGATCAGATGATTTAAGTAATTTTCTGAATTCAGATGATGCAGATTAAATCAGACTAGATTAGGATGTTAACAATATAACAAAGGCCATATAATACTAGGTGCTATTCATAGTAGCACCCTTCTTGAAGGGTAAATGATCAATGAAACATATATGACTTGCTTTGTTACTACAGAAGGCATGTGTCAAGTTTTTAGACAAGGAGACAACTCTGAAGGGACCGAGAGATACATTAGTTCGATGGAAGTTTTTTCAGACCGTTAGAACTGTAGGATTTAAAAAAGATTAATGGATTTGTTGATCGGCTAATTAACAAGTTGCTTGTCCATGTTAAAATCATATTGTTATTGATGGTCTAGAAGATGGTTTAATGGTAACTTGGGGAGCTTTCATATATGTCTTATTTGTATTAGAGAAGGGTTCAAATGCACCATTTGTTTGGTGCTCCACTATGTTCCAATATACTCTACATCGTTTATCTCTATTTTCAAAGTCCGAACGGTTAATCCTGTTGGGATAAATTTAGCAATACTGCACTGCTTTGTGCCAGTATGCTGAAGATTGAAGAGAGAAGAATATTTTTATGAATAGAAACAATACTTTATTTTCTTTTCTCTCTTACTCAATTACATAGAGTTTTGCAGTATTTATAATAGTACAACATTCCTAAAATAACTACCCACGACTTTGCTAAATTAAGACCCCACTACACAACATGCTGAAAAATAACTAACTACTACGTCTAAAATAACTATGCTTAAAATAACTAATGCCCAAAATAAACCATGCAGTTTTTATGCTGGCAAAAACTGATATGTACGTACTTTATAAATTTGAATTAATTTTCAACACTCCCCCTTAATTCAAAATTGATTATGCCATGTTTGATTCTGAAATTCTTCAAACTTTTCTCTTGCCAACGCTTTTATCAGAATGCCAGCCTTCTTCTTGCAATTCTTGTTGCAATGCTTGATGCTATTTTTCATTTTCTGTTGCTTCTTCAAAGGTTGTAGATCTTTGCCTTCCACTATCTATATACCCCACAAAAAACATGGGTTTTTCTTTCTTTTCTTCTGCATAGCATGCTTGCTCTTCTTCCCTCTGTTTTCTGAAACAATTAGCTTGCACACACCCATATTTTTTGAAGCACTGGACATCTTTTATGTCGTGCTGAAATTGAAACTTGCCAAATCTACAATGACCACGTCCACCTCTGCCTTGAGAGGACTCGCCCTTTCTGTAGAACGCGCTTTCATCACTTTTCTCCTCTAATATGGGTTTCGTTTCATGGGTCTGCAGTGATCCCATCAGTTCATCGAAGGAATAGGTTGAAATGTCCTTTGATTCTTCAATTACTACCACCATGTGATCAAATTTTGGTGCTACGCTTCTCAGCACCTTTGCCACCATGGTTTTCTCCTCCATGGTGTCTCCAAAGACTCTGATTTGATTGACCACCTCTTCTACTCTTAAAAGGAAAATTTGCACAGATTCTTTCTTATTCATCTGCAATGTTTCAAAGTCTCTGCGTAGGCCTTGAAGTTTGATTGCCATGACTCGAGTACTCCCTTGAAATGCTGTTTTCAGGGTTGTCCATGCCTCCTTTGCGCTGGTGGCTGCTGCAATTTTCGAGAATATGGTGTCATGCACTGCTTGTTGGATGAAGAATAACGCCCTTGCATCTTTCTTCTGATTTTCTTGCTGGTTCGAATCTGGATCTGGTGGACCATTGTTAACCAACTCCCATAGGCCGTGTGACTTGAACAAGGTCGTCATCTTGATGCTCCAAAAGGCATAGTTTTTTTTCCTTTGAAGAGAGGTATTGCCGGTAGCATAACATTCACCGTGTTGTTGCCGTTTTCTGCCATTGAAAACGCCCCAAGGTGGATCGACTTGCTCTGATACCAATTTTGTTGGGATAAATTTAGCAATACTACACTGCTTTGTGCCAGTATGCTAAAGATTGAAGAGAGAAGAATATTTTTATGAATAGAAACAATGCTTTATTTCATTTTCTCTCTTACTCAATTACATAGAGTTCTGCGGTATTTATAATAGTACAACATTCCTAAAATAACTACCCACGACTTTGCTAAATTAAGACCCCACTACACAACATGCTGAAAAATAACTAACTACTACGCCTAAAATAACTATGCTTAAAATAACTAATGCCCAAAATAAACCATGTAGTTTTTATGCTGGTAAAAACTGATATGTACATGCTTTATCAATTTGAATTAATTTTCAACAGATCCGGACTACTGAACATAATTTTCATAATAAAATATGCTTGGAGACCAAAAAATAACAATAGCACCCAGTTTTGAGACTAGATAACTAATGATGCTGGTTTTAAGTCTCAGAGGGTTTTGTCAGTACAATAATATAGTTTTAGATGTTATTTTAGACTCTTGTTTCATGATTCAATGAAACAGGAGATAAAGCATACTGTTTATACCAAGGACCAGTATATAAATTGTGAAATTCAATTTTCATACAAGATAATAATAAAAAAACAAACAAAAGGGTTTTAACGAAAGAACCTTTAATGTTAATAATTGAAAAGGATTTTTTTTTGTTTTAATAGAGAAATTGAAATTTTAAATATTTTATGAATACACTATCATAAATTTTAACTCACATTAAGTAGCTTATGTTCGGTAATTCGTAGACATTGATAAATAAGACTTCATCAATGTGTAGAAATAGCTTGAGGTTCAAAAGATGACTAAAATAAATTATTTTAGTCCTCAGCAACACCTTAAGGAAATGAGGATGAGTTTTGGGTCCTTAAAATGGGCTTTACTTGTGAGAGTTCAGGCCGGCCCGATGCATAAGGAAACCTACTCATTTTGGATCCGGTGCTACCACTTGTATGTATAATTACAAATTAAAAAATGGAAAGCTAATTAAATTTTGGAAAAAAATTAATTTTGATCTCATCTCTCCAAACTCGTTGCTGAGTCTATACTATTTTGAGAGTTATTTTCTTTATTAGGCGAAAAAAGTTTGTACGGAGTGATATTTTTCCTGTGCAGACGATATAAATTAATGGTATAAACTAAATTCAATGAAAAAATATGAAATGCTCCTTTGGGTTTTATATATGTTAAAAAAAATATCAAGTTGTTTTTGTTATACACATACTACTTAAGCTGGACTGATTTTGTTATACATATACTAATTTCAATATCTTTGCTAGGTGTACAGATAGAGGTTTTAATTGTATGGATGTTGTTCAAGTATTGTAGAAAATGAAGCACCACACTTTTAGAGAACTGAAGGTAATATTTTTTAACATCCTTATAAATTGTACGTAGTTAACAAAATACTAATATTTTTCAACATCCTTATAAATTTGTTTACGAACTGTATTCAATCGATCAAAGTAATTTTTTTTGGAGACTGCAGCTCATTAATTGCTTCACATCTCTATACCAATAAAGAAGGAAAAATGACAGGAATGGTAGCAGATACGGACATCATCGATATACATGCATATCAAATTAACAACAGCTGCTTTATTTTTTTCTCTCTCTTTTTTATGCTTTGCTTTAAGTAAATGGATTCGTTCTCTGTCTTTATGCTTTGCTCAAAGGTGTGGACCCATTGGACTTCAATTGGTGGAAAGTGAAAACTATATTCCACCGAAATCAGACATGTGTTTTGCTTTGCCTTGCTTGCACTGATTATTATATCCTTACCCTTTAGCTCCCTTCTACTGTTTTCAAGTGCTTTCTCAGTTTCTCTTGATCTATTGCCCTTGTAATAATTTTCTCTTTCAAACTTGAATAAATTAACAGTAGCAATTAAGCAATGGCAACCCTGCTGTGATAGAAATTATAAATCATAATGTGTTTTGCTATTAGAACACAAACAATTCAGAATCTGTAAATTCAAAATAAAAATAGCAAACGAATTTAAAACTTACAGTTTTGGAGTCAAGATATCATTAAGCGGAAGCATAAATACTGATCATTAATGGTTTTCCTCAGACGTGATGATGGAGACCTTAAGCGTTTTTCTTTAACTTCTCTATTTCTTTTTATGGACGATGTTTTTAGAATTGGGATGGATACGTTCAAATAAGATAAGAAGTATATTTATAATTATGAGGAAAACATTGGGACCAGTATATTTATTAAATAGCAATCTAAATTTTTTCATCAAAAATTCAGGTGCCTATCTTTAAATTTCTCACAGTCCTTCTTCATGTGTCCATGCTTTTTACAGTGGTGACACTTTGGAGAATGCATGAATTTTGTACCATATATCCTTGTCACACCTCGATAACGGGGCCGACAACCCGTCGTGCTGTCAACGCAAGGTGATTTTATTATCATGCACAATCTTTTTAATATATACATACACTACCAATGACATAGACAAGAGCCACGACACTTGTAAACACATTGTGGCATGTCCCGCAGTCTTTTAGCACAACATCTCATTTTCGTGTCTCACACTTTGTACCTGGAACCTACAAAGTGGAAATATGAGAGATTGAAAATTTCTAAGTGCAGTATTTAGCTCCAGTCGAGTTATTCTCAGACCCGACCAACTGAAACCAAAATAGCAGCAAGCACCAAAAAGATAGACTACAAAAATAATATAAGATTCCAATAAACTAGCTGCAAACTGTAATTAGCTGAGTAAAATAATAAAGAATGAAACGAAACGGTTACGACACGTCATGTGTGTCTGTTATGTATCATGACTCGCGTTTTACGTGTCGTGCTCAGTTATTAAAAAAAAAAAATACGACATGATACAAAAGCCGTCTTAGTCACATAAATGACATAAATTAAATAGCACAAAGCACAACACTTTTCTGATTTTTTTCAAATTTAAATTACAAATAAAAAGTTTAACACGACTGTTCATGACATGTTTAGTCACTACGTACATATATATTTTACGGTACGACTTGATCATAATGTAACACATGCAATATAATTATTTATATATTTAATTATAACACGTGAAAAATTGACTAGATTATATAGAACGCAAAGCATATTAGTTACCACACGTGACAAAAAAAAAAATCCACTAGTGTTGCTGTGTGGAGTCAACAAATGTGGACTAGCTTTTCTTTTCATCACGCTCGCGATCGTGTTAAATACACACCCACTAAAGAGCTTCTCTTTTGGATATTAAATGCATACCCACTCATTCTTTATGTAAAAAGATGTACATATAAAAGGAAAAATATATATATTAAATTCAGCTAGATCCTAACTTGAAACGACTAGGAATACCTTAAACAAGGTCAACAAACTGAACACTAATCAACACTATATAAAAGCCCCATTGACACCCCTTCCTCTCTCATCACAAACTTTAACACCTCTTCCTTGATTAACAAAATAACCAAACCCCAACCCTTCCAAGCCTAATACTATGGCACCTAAAGCCACCGTAGACAGCCTCTCACAAACCTTAGATGATAGAGGAATTGTTCATATTCAAATTTGAGTCCAATGAAATTTATATGCTTTTAATAAAAGATAAAATGGGTATTTTATAAATTTAAAATGAGTTTCAATATAAAAAAATAAAATGGGTAAATTTGTGAGTTTTTGAAGTTTAGAGAAGAGAATATGTAATTCAAACTTTAGAAGGACAAATACGTAATTTTGAAGTTTTTGAGGGGTACACGTGAAATTCCCCCATATTTAAATTTAGTAGAGAAGAAAAAATAAATAAGATAAAATTGCTTATTGCATGTGACAATTAATTGCTTTTAATTATAATCACATACATTTTTATCCTTATAATCTACATAAAATGGTTAAAACCAATGGTGATTAATCGGAATTTTGAATTATGAATATTTATTGACAGTTCAAGAGGTAGCCAATCATATCCATAAATTGCCTTATTGCCGTAAGGATCCGATCGATAACCGTAACCGTATCCATGCAACAAATATAGCTAACAAAAGAAGTTGGTACGCACTTGTCACAATTCAATCTTTATATTGTGTTTTATGCGGCTGTCATTCTCTCACTTTTCCTCTCGGTATGACCTCATTCCTATTTGGATCCGACTCTGCTGCTTTACTTACAGAGAAAAGCAGAATCCTGCTTTTTCAATCTCAACCATTCAAAAAATTTAATTTGTATATCTCAATAGAGAAATTTTTCCATGCACAAATCTCAACAAATTTGAATAGTTAGAATCGGAACAGCAGAACCCTGCTTTTCTATAAGAAAAGCGCAGAGTTCGATTCTTCCTATTTCATGTCAATTAAGGTAATTGCACACACCCATGCACAAAGTTCATTCCTTACATATAAAAGGTAAAAGTATTAGTTGAAATATTTGGTGGATAGTCGAGTAATCAACACTATATAAAAACCCCATTGACACTCCTTCCTCTCTCATCACAAACTGTAACAACTCTTCCTTGATTAACAAACTAACCAAACCCCAACCCTTCCAAGCCTGATACTATGGCACCTAAAGCCACCGTCGACAGGCTCTCGCAAACCCTAGTTGCTCCGGCTAGGCTAACACCCACCAGCCCATTCCACCTCTCCTGGCTCGACTGGTACCCGACCCAAATGGAATTGATTGAATCATTGCACGTGTTCAAGTCGGTTCAAGGGATGCAGCAAGACCCGGTGAAAACCATAAAGCACACCATAGCCGAGTGCTTGGTGAACTACTACCCATTACCCGGAGTTGCAAAATGCGGACCTAAGGTAATTTTCCGTCCTAAGCGCAAGAATAATCGAATAAGCTTGCCCCAAGTTACGCCGGCATTCCTCTACCTGCGGGCACAACCGTGGTAGAAGTTGATGTAACTTCTTTCAACAATGGTAGCAAAATAATATTTTTACTATAAAGAAAATATTTATTTGTGGGAGAATAAAAATTAAACTTTATGAATTATGGAGCTAAGAGAAAGAATAAAAGTAAGTCAATAATAGGATGGATTATACTTCAAATATCATATGTTATTGATGGACAAATATGTGCATTCAAAGCATTCAACAGAAAGCATTATTGAGGAAAAACGGTCAGTATTCATATTCAATAAAGAGCGTCCACTATATACATAACTCCACTCTAACTCAGAGATAATGATGTAACTCCACTATATATACATCGATTCATTTCACTCTAACTAAGAGCGTCGCATAGTAGATTACTCCACAATAACTCCACTGTATATACATCGATTCATTCCATATAAACTAGATAAAACAAAAAAAAACCCATAGTAGACAAGAAAAATGAATGATTTATTTTACGAAAAATTTACTACCCTGTTATAAACAATATGAAATGTATCATGTGACAATATATTTCAATTGAAAATATTGACGACATATTTTAATTAAAAATACTGACAACATGTTTCAATTGAAAATATTTACGACATATTTTAATTAAAAATACTGACAACATATTCCAGCTGAAAATATTGAAGACATATTTTAATTAAAAAACTAACAACATATTTCAATTGAAAATATGCCATCAATATGTCGTCAAAATGTTGTCAGCATTTAAACGGGTGAGATTTGACCAACCTGAAGAACAAATTTACTGTTATTGGGTGTAATACACTTTCTTATCTTGGCCCTAACTTTAGTAGTGATTATTTAGTAGGTGTCTTTCTTCGTGTGATAGTCTAGATACCCTAAATAAGTATGGATCCTGCTCTGGAATTGGCTGTTGCGAAACAACTATCTCTAAAGAAACAAACTCTATGATATCATACTTTGATAATAAATATAACAACTCGCATGTGTATAATTTCAGTCCTTGCAGCTATGCTATGGTGGTGGAGGAGGCTCAATTCAAGTTCCACACAACTTACATCATTACTGACTTCCTGAGTTTAGGTTTGTCTCAAGATAATGCCATTTCCTCTTCCCTGCCAATGCTTCTCAACTGGGCAATTGGAAACACAACATGCGACATCGCATAGAAAAACAAATCCTCCTATACATGCAGAAGTGATCACAGTGTTTGTTTAAACTCACTCAGTACTCATGGTGGTTATCTATGCAACTGCTGAAATGGTTATGAAGACAATCCTAACCTTGATGAAGGCTGCCAAGGTCATTCTTTCTTTCGCTCTCTCCTGATCTTGCTCTCTTTTGTTTTTTTTTTTATCTTTTACAGCAACATATCCAAAAAAAATAAAAGAACAGTGATGATATCGCAGCAGTACTTGATATGTGGGCTTATTAATGTTGTGTCATATTATATTCATGCAAACATCGACGAATGTGAAAACCAAAATGCATGCTCCAAACCAGGAAGGTGTCACATTTTTCAAGAAGGATATCACTGCTCTTGTCCTTTCGGTTGGCAAAGGAATCATAACAATCCAAAATAGTGCAGTCGCAATGTGGCACCACTTATAGGTATGCCATTACATTTCAGAAAAAATATATGTTAATGTTGAGAAAATTTACAAAATAACCTTCCTTTCAAAATGGTCAAACATCATATGTGCATTCAATAATTGGATGGACTATTCTTCAAATATCATATGTTATTTATAGACAAATATGTGCATTCAAAGCATTCAACAGAAAGCGTTATTGAGAAAAACGGTCAGTATTCATATTCAATAAAGAGCTTTATAAAGAGCGTCCACTATATATATAACGCCACTCTAACTCCACTATATATACATCGATTCATTTCACTCTAACTAAGAGCATCGCATAGTAGATTACTCCACTATATATACATCGATTCATTTCATATAAACTAGATAAAAAAAAAAACCCATAGTAGACAAGAAAAATGAATGATTTATTTTACGAAAAATTTACTACCCTGTTACAAACAATATGAAATGTATCATGTGACGATATATTTCAATTGAAAATATTGACGACATATTTTAATTAAAAATACTGAAAACATGTTTCAAATGAAAATATTGACGACATATTTTAATTAAAAATGCTGACGACATATTTCAGTTGAAAATATGTCATCAATATGTCATCAAAATGTTGTCAGCATTTAAACGGGTGAGATTTGACCAACCTTTAGAACAAATTTACAGTTATTGGGTGTAATACACTTTCTTATCTTGGTCCTGACTTGAGTAGTGATTATTTAGTAGGGTGCCTTTCTTCGTGCGTTAGTCCAGATACCCTGAATAAGTATGGATCCTGCTCTGGAATTGGTTGTTGCCAAACCACTATCTGTAAAGAAACAAACTCTCTGACATCATACTTTGATGATAGATTCAACAACTCGCATGTGTATAATTTTAGTCCTTGCAGCTATGCTATGGTGGTGTATGAGGCTCAATTCAAGTTCCACACAACTTACATCACTACTGACTTCCTGAGTTTAGGTCTGTCTCAAGATAATGCCATTTCCTCTTCCCTGCCAATGCTTCTCAACTGGGCAATTGGAAACACGACATGCGACATCGCATAGAAAAACAAATCCTTCTATACATGCAGAAGTGATCACAGTGTTTGTTTAAACTCACCCAATGCTCATGATGGTTATCATTGATGTAGTTATTTTGTTTATCTTGTAATTTGTAATTTGTACAAAAGTTTACTAGTTGGCATAGAAGATAATATATACAATACAATGCAATATACAAGAAAGCATTTGGAACAAAGTAATACAATATAATACATTACAGGAAAACAAAATGACTACATAAATGAGAAAGGCGATAATAATGAGAAATTATTGAGATAGTAAAATATACAACCGACATATATAGAAGAAGACAAGTATTATTATTGTGAGGACAACACTTGAATAAATGAACGGTAATTAACGACCAATGGCAATGCTCTCCTCCGCTTCCTGATCTATATTGAAATAATTGCTTGTTTGCTCAATCTCTATGTGATGCTGGGATCGTTCACTGTGCAAAATCTCTGTTTCTTCAGGATTGTACTGTAGTACCCAAGGATGCTCCTTAAGTTTGCTTATTCAATGAAGCTCTTCCGCTACCTCTTTCATCATAGGTTAGTCTTCCCCCTTCATACTTACACATTGCTTAGCCAGTTCTGCAAATGCCTTGATTAAGTTCATATCATCTTCATTGTTTATTTCATCAGCCAGAAGCTCTAGCATTTTGTTCTCTTCTATATCAAAGAGGAAGCGAGATGAAAGGCTCATCTCTTCTTCTGGCACATCAAAATCAATAACGGACGTGCTGGTTAAAAGCTCTAGAAGAACTACACCAAAACTGTACACATCGCTCTTGTCTGTGAGTTTACAAGATTGCATGTATTCTGGATCAAGGTACCCACATGTTCCTTGCACAAGCGTGACAAATTGCGCTTCATCTGTCAGAACTAGTATTGAGGCTCCAAAATCCAACACCTTTTCCATGTAATTTTGGTCTAAGAGAATATTTGCAGACTTCACATCTCCATGGAAAATTGGAGGAGATGCTAAAGTGTGCAAGTAGGCAAGTGTTTCTGTGGATTGATGTGCAATCCTTAGACGGGTTTCGGGGGAAATGTGTGATCCATGATTTTTGTAATGGATTTAGTGATGTAAGGTACCATTTGGAATGAACTCGTACACTAGCATAGGAACCTCGACCTCTAGACAGCAACCTAGAATTTTTACAATGTTCTTATGGTTAATTTGTGAGAGAATTAGCATATATTTTCCAAATTCTTTCTTTTTTTCTCTCACTGACTACCTTACACCTTTTTATGGCAACCGTTTGATCTCTTAGAATTCCTTTGTAGACAGTGCCATGACCTCCTTGACCAAGAATATTTGAACTATCAAAATTGTTTGTTGCTTGTTCCACTTGTTGCTTCGTGAAGATTGTAAAACTGAACCCTTGGTTTAATTTAATCTTCTCCAATAGAATCCACCCCCATACAATTGAAAGTACTTCTCTTTTACTTTAGAAAGATTTCTTCTGTGCAAGATCACATATATGCATAATCCAAGAAATGATAAAGTGACAAAACCAGCAGCAGTTCCTACAATCTTTAAGTGCAAATTTTAAAATGTGATACGAAAATTTGTAAATATTGCTCTTAGTATTTGTACATTATTTGGTGATCGAGGACGAGTGTTCATACAGTGTGCGTACAAAAATATTACTCGCTCAAAACTTTCATAAGCTGAAACCACATCCAAAACATTAATAGGGAAATTTACAAAATAACTTTCTTTTCAAATTGTTTAAATAAATTAAATACTCTCTCTTCAAATTTTTGTCAAATTGACCATGTGGGACCCACCAATGTAAAAAGCTTTTCCTCCCCTTACTCATCATTTTAGAAAGAAGGTTAACTTCGAAAAAATAATTTACAAAATTAGAGGTTTATATTTGAAAACTTTTTTTTTAAACATTTGGTTGTGACAACCTACATTTGAAAACATGTATAAGAATATATATATATTTTAGGGGAGTATAAGAAGATTTTTGTCTTGCCGGTCAATTCCAACATACAAAACAAGAAAATTAAATTTGCTCTATTTTTTATGAGATTGCTTCATTAGATTATTAATTAAATTAAATTAATGTCCATGTGTTAAATAAACTGTTGATTTACAGTTTCATGCATGTTTAAAATATTGGAAAAAAAACAGAAATTCTATAATATTTGTTATAATTTTGTTTCTTGTGGTACAGTGTCCTAGTTGCACATGTTCAATGAAATATTGATTTTTATGAACTAACTTCATTACAAAAATTAAATATAATGCAAAGAAAACCACACAACTTTTATAGTAGAGCAAATACTGTAAGCGTCGATATCGCATTTTCAATTATTTTGCACATATATAAAATCCAAAAACATTATTAAATTAGACAAAACAAAAAAAAGTACAAAAAAATATAATATATCGCTAAAAATCATAATCAATAATGTAAACTTCTCTCATAACCTTCTATGTTTATATTAAACTTTCTAAATACCTGTAATGAAAAGAATATATGTTTAAAAACTCATATACATTGAACATTTCAAAAAAATAAATATAAACTAATTTTAAAGTCAGGGCCAAGATAAGAAAGTGTATTACACCCAATAACTGTAAATTTGTTCTTCAGGTTGGTCAAATCTCACCCGTTTAAATGCTGACAACATTTTGACGTCATACTGATGGCATATTTTCAATTGAAATATGTTGTCAGTATTTTTAATTAAAATATGTCGTTAATATTTTCAATTGAAATATGTTGTCAGTATTTTTAATTAAAATATGTCCTCAATATTTTTAATTGAAACATGTTGTTAGTATTTTTAATTAAAATATGTCATTAATATTTTCAATTTAAATATATCGTCACATGATACATTTCATATTGTTTGTAACACGATAGTAAATTTTTCGTAAAATAAATAATTCATTTTTCTTGTCTACAATGGGTTTTTTTTTTATCTAGTTTATATGAAATGAATCGATGTATATATTGTTGGAATTTTATGTGTATGCTATATAGTGAGAATTTAAAATTTTCCTATCACTACTTGGCTCTATGCACAAAATATCTTATTTATACGACAAAAGCAAACAAGATTTTCTTCATCAAACTAATGTGTACTAAGATAAATTAATATCAACTAATTTATTGCTAAAGAGGATGTAAACATTTACCTAAAGAGATTGTCAAATCTCTTGATGGAGAGAAGCCGGTTTCTTTTCTAGATCTCGTGTTTTTCTCAGATGCGCCTCTTGGTTCACCTTGAACCTAAACAACAAATTAACACACCTCTTAGATAGATAGATGTGAAGTTTAAGGCTTAGATCCAACCACCTAACAAGAAAAGATGAGTGCCTTCCCTTGGACTTTTCGATCTAGGAACAAAATCCTCAAGGATTTGGCCTAGAGAAGAGAGAAAGGGAAATTTTTGAACTTGAGAAAAATGGCTGCTACAGTAACTTTCGGCCAAGAAAAATGAGCAGAAAAATTTCATTATTTTTCCTTAATTACACCCCTTTAAATAGGCAAGGAGTTAGGGCTACTATTTGTGTAAAGTTTAAACTATTTACACAAATGCCACTAGCCTCATTTAGCCATTTTATCATCTTTAATCTCATCTTGTGATTGATTTAATAAATTAATTTATGAATACATAATATTAATAATATTATTTTATTATGCAATATTCTTATTATTCTTATAATGCATTTAAACATTATACCAAATAATATTTGCATAACTTCACAAATTTATTTATGGTCTAAGCATGTCATATTATAACATTTTATTTTATCATTTCATCTCATGTATTTTATCTTATACATCATTATGAAATATAAAATACTTGTTGTTTCTCTTCAGTTGGTGTGACCGTATAGAGGATCTATGTCATCTTGGCAATAATATAAAACTTTATATTATTGACTATAAGAGGTTCTATCATTACGTTATAGTTATCCAAACGACATAGTAATTATTTACTCAATCCACTAATTTCGTGTCTATCCTTGTCTCATGATATTATAAATAATATGCAAAATAGGATCGTGTCATTTTTGCATTATATTCTTTTTCTTGATCTCTCAAGTGAATTATAATTATAACTACATCAGTTATATTGCATGCGATATAATTCCACTTTACCAAGGGGCCCAATAATATCAATCACATTATATATTTCTCATGTGAAAAATATATACATCTCATATCTAAGATTACAAAGATACAATTTAAACATTAATGACACAAAACACAATCCATATAATGTTCCATTCATTTAGGTCATGTTCAATATATAAAACACAATTTATATATTCATGTAATTAAACGATAATCATTTATGAACATTTATAGAACTTCAATGTACTTTAATCGACATGACAATCTTTCTCGGTAATTAATGTTCCTCCTTAATTATCACGATCGTGAACATATTTAGTGATTAAATATTTCTCATCTAAGGAGTTCTATGATTCAAGAACAAGAGCATCTTCTTGAATACTTCCAAAGATATAATATATAAATCTCAAGGAACATGCATAATAATATTCATAATAAAATCATAAACAACACATAAATTATTATTAAAAGATAATTTTCAAAACACACATCCTTCATATATAGTGGAGTTATAGTGGAGTAATCTACTATGCAACGCTCTTAGTTAGAGTGGAGTTAGAGTATATATAGTGGACGCTCTTTATAAAGCTCTGAGTTAGAGTATATATAGTGGACGCTCTTTATAGTGAAATGAATCGATGTATATATAGTGTAGTTACAGCATTAGCTCTGAGTTAGAGTGGAGTTATATATATAGTGGACGCTCTTTATAAAGCTCTTTATTTAATATGAATACTGACCGTTTTTCCTCAATAACGCTTTCCGTTGAATTCTTTGAATGCACATATTTGTCTATAAATAACATATGATATTTGAAGAACAATCCATCAAATTATTGAATGCACATATGATGTTTGACCTTTTTGGAAAGAAGGTTATTTTGTAAATTTTCTCAACATTAATAGTTATTTTTTCTGAAATGTAATGGCATACCTATAAGTGGTGCCACATTGTGAAAGCACTCTTTCGGATTGTTATGATTCCTTTGCCAACCGAAAGGACAAGAGCAGTGATATTCTCCTTGAAAATTGTGACACCTACCTGGTTTGGAGCATGCGTTTTGGTTTTCACATTCGTTGATGTCTGCATGAATATAATATGACGCAACATTAATAAGCCTACATATCAAGTATTGCTGCGATATCATCTCTGTTCTTTTTTTTTTTTGGGTATGTTGCTGTAAAAGATTAAAAAAAAAAAAAGCAAAAGAGAGCAAGATCAGGAGAGAGCGAAAGAAAGAATGACCTTGGCAGCCTTCATTAAGGTAAGGATTGCCTTCATAACCATTTGAGCAGTTGCAGAGATAACCACCATGAGCACTGGGTGAGTTTAAACAAACATTGTGATCACTTCTGCATGTATAGGAGGATTTGTTTTTCTATGCAATGTCACATGTTGTGTTTTCAATTGCCTAGTTGAGCAGCATTGGCAGGGAAGAGGAAATGGCATTATCTTGAGACAGACCTAAACTCAAGAAGTCAGTAGTGATGTAAGTTGTGTGGAACTTGAATTGAGCCTCCTCCACCACCATAGCATAGCTGCAAAGACTGGAATTATACACATGCGAGTTGTTGTATCTATCATCAAAGTATGATGTTAGAGAGTTTGTTTCTTTAGAGATAGTTGTTTAGCAACAGCCAATTCCAGAGTAGGATCCATACTTATTCAGTGTATCTAAACTATCACACGAAGACAAGCACCGTACTAAATAATCACTACTAAAGTCAGGGCCAATATAAGAAAGTGTATTACACCCAATAACTATAAATTTGTTCTTCAGGTTGGTCAAATCTCACCCGTTTAAATAATGTTGACAACATTTTGACGACATATTGATGGCATATTTTCAAGTGAAATATGTTGTCAGTATTTTTAATTAAAATATGTCGTCAATATTTTCAATTGAAACATGATGTCAGTATTTTTAATTAAAATATGTCGTCAATATTTTTAATTGAAACATATTGTCTGTATTTTTAATTAAAATATGTCGTCAATATTTTCAGTTGAAATATATCATCACGTGATACATTTCATATTGTTTGTAACAGGTAGCAAAAAATTTCGTAAAATAAATCAGTCATTTTTCTTGTCTACTATGGGTTTTTTTTTCGTTTTATCTAGTTTATATGAAATGAATCGATGTATATATAGTGGAGTTATAGTGGAGTAATCTACTATGCGATGCTCTTAGTTAGAGTGAAATGAATCGATGTATATATAGTGGAGTTACAGCATTAGCTCTGAGTTAGAGTGGAGTTATATATATAGTGGACACTCTTTATAAAGCTCTTTATTGAATACGTTTTTCCTCGATAATGCTTTCTGTTGAATTCTTTGAATGCACCTATTTGTCTATAAATAACATATGATATTTGAAGAATAATCCATCCAATTATTGACTTACTCTTATTCTTTCTCTTAGCTCCATAATTCATAAAGTTTAATTTTTATTCTCCCACAAATAAATATTTTTCTTTATATTAAAAATATTATTTTGCTACCATTGTTGAAAGAAGGTACATCAACCTAGAGAATGTACCATAATATCTAAACCGATTATAATTTAGGTTCAGCATCTCATAATTCCCCAATTATTTCTCAACAGTACGGTATTTCTCACGGTGAACTTCTAACTTTTTTCAGCTGAAACTATTTTGTTGGGATTTCAGAAGTACCTTCTTATGCTCAGTACCAGTCATGATTCCTACCTTGCTTGTGCCTTTAATCGGAGGGACTGACATAAGACTTCTGCTTACCACACATATTACCTATTAAACCAATTAGTATGTAACTTTCAAGTACATGTTCCATCAAACAGATGCTAGTGTCAGTCCTATGCTTTCTATTCATATTTATAGAACCAAAAGATGAGCACATGTGAAACAAAGAAAAGGATCAACCAATATTTCAGTGTACAGATTGGTATGGCTGGCAGCAACTGGTATGTATTGTATGGACCTTGCACAATCTTTCTTTGCCTATTTTATCTCGATTAATATACTCTGGTCCAGGGGGAAAAGATACATGTTATTTAAACACTACAATTTGTATCAGGCTTAAATACCCTCCTACAATCATTATTCTGTACCAGCCTACCAACTGTTATTGGAGGCTCTTTTTGCTTATGTCATACCAATCCTTTACATCATTGACGATTCATCCCTTCAAAAGATCGCCAACCCACATGATGTAAGTTTTCATCTGTTTTGCTTTGCATTATAGCAAACCCAGAATTCGGTGATCTCTCAACTTTAAATTAAAGGACCCAAGTAATGTAAGTTTTTCATCTGTTTTGCACGATAGCAACCCAGGTTACAGTCATCTGTCAACTTTAAAGGTACTGTACCTGTTATGTGTTGTAATGCTCTGGTCAGGTGTATATGACAGTAATAAATTGTCTTTTCTCTAATAGAGATTTATACATACAATGCGAACAATTCAAGGAGCAGTAATCAGAGCCTCAAGCATACAAATAGTACTTGGTTTCAGCCAGCTTTGGGGTGTCTTTTGTAGGTATCTATAATTTTATTATCAATGATATTTTCATGAAAAAACCTTCTAAATTAAGAAAAATAAAGCTACCATGTAAAAAGATAAGGATTATGACAGAATTACCCTTTACCCGCAGTTAATCCCTGCATGAACCAGAAGAAAAGAATACAGCATGTGAAATTATAAAGAAATTAGGGAAGGAGTGCATTATTGTAGCATTAAACGAGTAAAGTATGTGGGGTTAATTTCAGGTTTTTTCAGCCCTCTGGGATTGGCTCCTGTTATTGGCCTAGTTGGTCTGGGTCTCTTTCAGTGTGGATTTCCATCGGTATAAAACTATTTGATATTTTGCTTCTTTGGTTTGAGTAATTCTGGAACAAATCTGGAACAATATAGAGCCTGTTTAGTTCCATAAACTGGAAGGCTTAAGTTATAGTTCATGGGACCCCTTTGATTTTTTAATTCTGGAACAAATCTGGAATTACAGTACACAGAACCTCTTTGGTCAGGAATTAGGATAAAAATAAAAAAACTGTTTCAACCACTAAGTTAAAAAAAAAAATGCTAAATCTGGAAGTAAACATTTTGACCCATCATTGACTAACTGTGAGTACAGACTCCAACTCAGGACAGCAAATTAATGGCTCTTGAACTGAGGTAGGGCCTCAATTATGAACATACCCTGCCTAAATTTACAACAAATTAATATAAAACAAACCAAGTAAATAAAAGTTTTGGGACGAAATCTAGTGACAATGTATCAACTTGACATCCTTCACAACTATCAAAAGCAATTTATAATTTGAAATATGACAGTTGGATGTAAACTATCCTTATGCATGTGACACATGAATGATGAAATTTGATGTTAGTTTAACTGCTCATCAAATGGTTTGAGCTTGGTAATGGGCTTTGGTGGAATATAATCAAACCAATCTTCTCTAAAGCCTGGAAGGTCTCGTAAGCTCGATCTAGATCCCAAATATTTGCACAGCCTAATAACACACAGTTTAGAGCAGACTAATATTTGCCCCCATCTGATGCATCCTCTGTCTAATTTTACCACGTAGTTGAGACCATACTTGATCTAAAAATTCTAGACCATTCAGAAATCAGAAGTAGTGATTTTCTACCTAAATAAAAAATAGTAAAAAAAAATTTAAAATGTTATATTTATATGCAATACACAGCAGATTCTACTGAACCAGACTGAAACAGCAATGAGTTGAAACAATGGCCAAACTGAGATTTTCATGGTGCCAATTGGTGAGCTGTGAATTAAAAATAGTTACTTAAAAGTCACAATTAGACTTGCAATTAGAGAACCACACACAAATTGTTAAAAGTTTCATGACTCTCAAGTTCTTAATTAGAGAAATCCTAAGAAATATATCCCGTTTATGCTTCTCTGAGGCATTTTTACATATATCTCATGCGCATATTCCTGCCCTGATGAGTACCAAGTGCCAACAAATTAACCCTCGACACATACAAGACCAATCTACACAGCCGAGATCCTAATAAATCCCAAGTAAAAAAGAAAAAATGCAACAAGATAAAAAAAGAAATCATACTACTCTTTGGATTTATAGGCACTGACACACAAGGTTAAAAAATAAATAATTTCATTGTGGCAATTTGTCAAACACCTTGTAAGCATCAAGGGTATCTCTCTCTTTCTCTCCGTGCAACTCTGTTGGAATTTGAGAGGCGAAATATAGAAGGGAGATTTATTGGAGTTTTGCCAAGTCTTTTAAATTGTATGTTGTACCCCTGGTTTTTCAGATTTTCAGTAAGGCATTTCGTTGAACAGGTTGTGAGTGCTAACCCAGAAGTCGGAAGAGGCTGGGAGATGCGTAGTGAGGGAAATGTCTCATTGGGGAAGTGGGTTCACATGTCATTAATTGCACTGTTAGTTTGTGAAATAATAATATAATTGTGAAATGAACACAAGGGTTGGAGTAGGATTGCAATCTAAAAAATAAACGTTGAATTGGATGACATATTTGTTAAGGCATATGGATTATTTGGAGGGAAGTTACAGAAATTTGGAGGGGATACAAAAAATTGATACTTGGATGTTTTCTAAATCCTTGCTTAGATACATGCTGAATTTTTCCAAGTCATGATATTTTACAAGATAATTAAATAGTCAGGTGGGACCACCTAGAACTCCCATGGAAATATACTATGGAGCCCATTTGGCTGTTTTGGAAATACTCTAGTGGGACCCACAAACACTCTCTTAGAAAAGACTACATGGGCTCTCCTTTAACCAGTCTTAGAAATACTATGTGGGTTCTAGATTCGCTACTCTTGAAAATAATATAATGGGCTCCACCTTAATCATCATTGAAAGTACTCATTGGATCTCAAGTTCGACACTCTTGGAAATAATTCAGACATGGACTGGGTGTCAAACTATTTTCATGATATTTTACAAGATAATTATAACGAATTTAAATCTGCTGAAATCCGAGATTCCCTAAAATTCCTGAAATCCGAGATCTCAGTCGTTCAACTTTTTCTATGCACATATCTAAGAATAGCTGGGTTTTCTGCGCACAGATCTCGGAACAATTAGACAGTTGGATCCAAATTGCAGGGATTTTAGAAACACTATTCATTCGTCAAAAATTTCAGCAGATTCGGATCCTTATAAAACACCATGGCTCAACCCTATATATTATGCTTTGGGAAGGAAAGTCTATGATTTACTTAACGTTTATATTTTTATTTTCAAAGTTCAAATATTTGATGAGAATAGTTCAACATATTCTCCATATATTTATGTGTTTGGAGACCAAATTTTACATTCTATAGTTTTTATTGCTATTTTTTTTGGAATTCTTTAAAATCATTGTTTTAAAATATGGTAATAGTAAAATATTCTTAAATTATTATTAATCGTTGTTGAATTTATATATGATTTGGAACTCCCAAATTTCTATACAAAATGATTCTTTATTACCTACTATCAAAAATAATTTATTTTATGAAAAAAGAAATGGAGGTGGTTCAACTTAGGGTTGTACAAAAAGTTCGTAGTTCGTGATTCAATTTAAGTTGATTCAGAAAAAAAATTTGCAATTAATTCGATTCGAAATTCGTTATGAAACAAATCAAACCATTTCGGTTTGATTCTTATTTCAAACTAAAACTCAAACTGGGTATAGTTCATTCGAAATTGGTTCGAATCTCAACTAATGTCTTCAACTATCATTCTTTAGTAATGCAAGAACCAAATTTATATCAGAGTTCAAAATTGTTAATATAATAGTAACTTATAATGGAAAAATACTTCATCAGCGTAACAAATTAACAACATAATAAGTTTCATTTGACTATATCTATGTCATAATTTAAATCAATTCAGTAGCGTAAAAGGTAAGAGAATTTTGGTTAACTCATAATCCATCGGTGTGAATTTATGAAAAATAAAATGTAAAAAGAAATTGCGTGAATTTCGTTCCGCGTGAAGAAAACTAATGCATAAATTTTCGGTGACGGTAAACAATTTCATAGTTCGTGATTCAATTGAATTCAATTCGGTTTGGAAAAAAATCATAATTAATTTATTCAAAATTAGTTCGTTCAGAAACAAATCAAACCAATTCGCAATCATAGTTGAACTTACCGTTTTGTTCATGGAACATAAATATACTGTACGGGACGATCTTATCTTCCCGAACTAAAAGATAAAAAAAATATATATTATTTCACAAGTAGATAAATAAATGTAGCAAATATTTAAAGTTTGAATTTACGATCCGTCTCCATGGATTAAAAAATTTGGTCAAGTTAGAATACGTTGCATGACCGATGTGTCCGATGCCTATTCGGGGATGGCGCAGGGCCAGTATTACTTGAGCTTTGAGATTCGTGCAGAATGTATTTGAACGGTTGAGATTTTTCAAATAGTATGAAATAGTATAATTTTGTAAAAATTACACCAATATTTCTATGCATAAAAAAAATGAGTTACTTCATTCTTTTTTCTATCTTATTTTGTAATAAATTTTATGAATAAAAATTCTCATAATTCACATCTATTTGGATAAGCGATTCAAATACATTGGAAAAATACTTTTTCAATTTATTTGCATATATAGATCACAAGCCTTAGTAATATATTGGGCCTTCAGGCCTTTATTTAAAGAAGTTGTATATCTAGATAATTACATTTGACTTGATTTATTAATCATACTTGTTCAACTCTGTTTTACTTTGTTACTATTTTGTTACTCTTCATTTAAAATTTTTAATTTATCTGAATTAATAAATTATTAAGGTTGTTTTAAATTATTAATTCATAATTACTTATTTTGTTTTAAACTATTTTAATTTGTTTTCAAAATTCAATAACCTATAAATGTGTTCTTAATTTAATCTTAATTATGATTATAACTAATTAATAATTTTTAAAAATCTGCGATATCATAATTTAACTGTATGGTGCAGAAAAATAGAATATGAACATAGCTTTACTTATCCATTAATATTGGTTGGAAACTCCTCGTGAAATGCAGTTTATTTTAGTTTTTATTTTTATTAATTTGTAGGTTGCAAAATTGAAGAAAAAAAAATCCTATCTATTTCATATTGGTTGCATGGTACAAATCAAACAGGTATGTATATACACAGCTAATAATCGTCAAACATGCCTGTCATTTTTTTATGATTCGTACAAAAATATTAAAAACTGTGTTTATTTTTGCAAAGTATGAGAATATTCATCACCAATCGGACTCAATAGATTTAATAGTTTTTTTTTTTTCTGAGCGACCAATAATTTTAAACTTTACACTACATTTGATTTATGTACCTCATTGAACTGAAGTTAATATATTTGCATTTTCATTTTTTTTTTACTTTAATCGCATTATCGTTATGGTCAAACTTGCGGGTTAATGACCATGAAATAAATTTAATATTTTCTCATATAATAAAATATAAAAGAGCAAATTCCAGTAATAAGTTGGTTGGGATT
The DNA here is from genome assembly GCA_024447775.1 of Carex cristatella. Lineage (NCBI taxonomy): Eukaryota > Viridiplantae > Streptophyta > Magnoliopsida > Poales > Cyperaceae > Carex > Carex cristatella. The sequence continues at coordinate 5,975,563 of JAJHPF010000007.1, forward strand.
GTGAAATTATAGGATTTTTTTTTTCAATGATTGAAAGAACAAATATATTGATTTTTGTTGTATTTCTTTGAGACCAATTGAATGTGAAAATTTGTACAAGTCTCGGTTAAAATAATATATTTAGAATATGTTGGAGTATCAATACAATATGTTCCAATTTTTAATTTCAGAAAATCAAATAGAATAAAGGTCAGGTGCAATCTGGAACAAGTAGCTAGGACTTGATTATAATTTTGTTCCCAATAAATACAGAAAACATAAAAAAACACACTTAATTAAATGAGAAAAAATAAGTTACAGTTATTCAACTCATGGTTTTTTCCTACATGTAATGTTTTAGGATACCGCTAACAAAAGATACAGCTTATTTTCCAGTTAAACAATTAAAAATTATTGGTTAATGAATTGAAAGTGAGAAAACCAAATACTTGCAAAATTTGCTCCATATTTGCTTAAGTGATGATTAAGTGGAGTGATTAAGTGGTGGAAAGAGAAAAAGAAGAGAAAAGGGATTAAGTGGAGGGTGGGGCCCATCTGTCATAGAATTAGAAAGAGAAGTGGAGAGGGCAAGGCTGGGGTTGTGTGGCCGTATGTGTATCGGGTATTTCTATTCTGTATAACAATTTTATGTCCTTATAAATGAAAAGTTTCAAATCTAATTGAACTTTATGCTTTGTATAATATAGTTTTCTGAACTTTTTAATTTTAGGTGCGATTTGTTTGTATTCAAATTTCCATCTCAATTTATTTTATTAGATAATCTTTTTAATTTTGTGGAATGTTTTGGTTTATAGTGAATAAAAAAATCGTTCTAAAGTTGGTATATAATATAGTAAAAAAACTGTTGAATTTTTTGGTTTGATAGTAACAGGTACCAATTTCAGTTCAAGTACTAACAAGAGACTCTATATGCTTTGTGTATATAGTAAAATTTATAATACTTTTTCAAAAAAAATTGAAACATTAGGAAATTATATTTGTACTAAAATCCATACTCATTTTTCAAAGAGGATCTTTCTTTGCATTTTTTGATACATCCCTTTTGAAATTTAGCCCTAATTCTCTCTAGAAATGAAAATTGCAGAAACATTAGTTATACACATGAAAGGCAAACTCAGTCGAGTCAGACCGGAATCGGCCGAATTAGATCGGAATCTGACCAGGCCGAGCTGATTTTTGACTGACTTACACGGTGGGGCGAGTTTTGCGATGAAAATTAGCGGAATTGATTGTATCGGACCGGAATGGACCGAGTTTTTGTTCAAATCGGGTAGATTCTCACGATTTTGGTGCTGGTTCTCTTCCAGATGAGTCCAATTTGGTTTTTATTTTTCATGGCTGGTCGAAGAAACTTGGGATTGCAAAGGAAAATAAGTGCAATTCCGGAGAACAAGAATGTTAAGCATTATAAAATATTAAATTGGCATGGTGTATATGTTGTGTATTGATTTGTGTTTAGAATAAAGGTCGATTCACACTGAACCATGTCCGGGCGGGCCTCACCAAAATTTTCGCTATTTTTGAAAACAAAATTTTGGAATAAATTCCGCGTGCCAGATGAAATAATCAGAATTTTTTGTTTCTAGTGGAGCAATTCTCTCATTAATTAACAAAATGTTTTATATTGATGCATACACATATTTCTACAGAACGAATCATATCAGTACAAAAAAAAAAAACACATATATAACAATTAACGTTTTGAAAGAACTTGCCAGAAAATTAACTATATTAGAATGAGGATATATAATATTAATAAATCAATTATATTCAAGTTTCGGTAAATGAAAGAGAGATTCCTTTATGTCTCATTAATTATTACTACCACTAATACATTGATACATTGAGTGTTCAATAATAATAATCACACGACAACGACGATGGCGGTGGCGGTGGCGGTGGCGATGACTATGGCTATGTGGCAATGGCAATGACAAAGGTAACGATAACGATGAATATGGAGGGTTTTGCATGAATTTTTTAAATCAAGCGATTTTAAGTGTTTATATTTATTATATTAGTAGATTATTGTTTTTGTAAGAAGTGATCTTAACATTATTTTTAGACTGATTACCATTTTACAATTTTTTCTTGCATATTTAGTACAAAGGATGACGAGCTGATTCAGCTAGCTCGATATAGTTTCTGATAGTAATATAGTGTATGATGATTGTCATGCTTGTATTATATTTATAAGTTTTAAGAGTATAATCTTTTGTCTTAACATAATTTTTCGACAGTCTAATTTTCTAACTCATTTTCTTATTTATTTTTTTTTTAGAAAACAAGATTCTATTAAAAAAAATCCGGGTTTCCTATCCGATTCGGCCGATACTGACCGGTTCCGGTTCAGAGTGATTCCGATTTTGCGAACTATGGTTATACATATGAATTATGAATTATTCGACAATACTTGGCACCGAAAAGTTATTAAAAATTCATTGACGACCTTCATGTTTTCAAGTGCATCAATATTATTTTTGATAAAAGGCACTCAATGCCCGTTTCAATATATTCAAAACTGTGAGTTAATTTATAATGCAGTCTTTAACCTGCTGTTAGCTCAAGTGCATCAATATTCATTTGTAATTAAGTACTAAAAGAGCCATGTGTTTTTCACGTAAATTCCATAATTGCCGGTGAATAGAATTTCATAAATTATCTATACCAGAATAACAAAAACCAAGACTTAGTAATTCAAACTAGTTTCAATAACTGACAACATATATTTCAAACTGTTAAGCTGCTTTTTAATATATATATATATATATATATATATATATATATATAGCTGGGCTAAAATGAGTCATGGAGTAAAACAAGTTTTTACTCCATAGCAATATATTTTTATTTTGAAAATTCAAACAACCGATTCGAACCGCTTAACATGATCTCCATATTGAAATGTGCTCGGAGACCAAATTTTACATGTTTTGGAATTTTTTTACTATTTATTACGCCACTTTGAAAATCACTGATCCGGTGGTCTAGAATTTTTTACAGTGTTTTACTATTCACAGTGGATCAGCGATTTTCAAAGTTGCTTAATAAATAGTAAAAAAAAATTCAAAAAATATAAAATTTGGTCTCTAAGCACATTTCAATATATATGGAGATCATGTTGAGCGGTTTGAATCAGTTGTTTGGATTTTCAAAATGAAAATATAGTCATGAAGGAAAAACTTGTTTTACTACATGACTCATTTTAGTCCAGCTCTCTCTCTCTCTCTCTCTCTCTCTCTCTCTCTCTCTCTCTCTATATATATATATATATATATATAGAGGTTGGCTAATATACAATCGATTGTTCCTGAGCTCTCATTTGACCACTTGACTCTATATTAAATTAATTTGAAACTTTAAAATTTTCACATGTAGACGGATCAATCATTAGGTAGAAGGATTTCAACGGTTTGGATTCATCGTTTAAAGTCGATTCGATATATTTTAGAGTCAAGTTCACAAGAGGTTGGGTGAACTTAGGAGCACCCTAGTTCTACTCATATATATATATATATACACACACACGCACATATATATACATATGTATATATATATTTATATATATACATATGTATATATATATTTATATATATACATATGTATATATATATTTATATATATATATCAATCATTTTTGGAATAAATATATTTTTTACAATTTTTTTCCTGTTTTTATTATACAAAACAAGCATTTTAATAAAAAAAAAATCCGAGTTCACAAATTGATATCTATTAATTACATATAATATCCATTAATTTTAAACTGTCTAAAATCATCTCACATTATTTACTCACATATATAGCGGGAATTGCAAAAATTCATGTATAACATTAGGTCTATGTTTCCGTTTCGTAGAAAAAATAAAAGTATATATGTGTTAAACAATAAGTTAAACTTTACAAATAATTAAATTAATTTCCTCCTTATAAAGAGACTGACACAAATATATAAACTATATTTTATACGATTCACTATTAACTGACAAAATAATATAATGAAAGGACCTATTTCCACCTAAAAACGATCAGGGCAAAAAAAAAAAAAAATTCCATGCAAGTAAAGTGGGGGAATTCGAGGTCAATTTTGAGACTAAAGTATTCTTCTCACATTGCTTCATCACACCAATAAAGTGGGGGAATGACACGAATATACATGCATAGCCAACAACTGCTGTTTTCTCTTTTTCTTTCTCTTCTTTTTATACTTTGCTTTAAGTAGATATATTCGTTCTCTTAATTTGTTTTTATGCTTTGCTCCGAGGAGTGGGCCAATTGGACTTTAATTCGTGTAAAGTGAAAACTAAATTCCACCAAAATCGGATAGGTGCTTTGCTTTGCTTGCACTGATTATTATCTCCTTTCCCTATAGCTCCCTTCTACTGTTTTCAAGTGTTTTCTCAGTTTCTCTTGATCTATTTCCCCTGTAATAATTTCCTCTTTCAAATTTGAATAAATTAATAGTAGCAATTAAGCAATGGCAAGGGTGCTGATATCGGACCAGATACCTATCCTGCAACAGCCCGGATTGATGCCGGGAATGGAGGAAGAGTGCCAGCAGCTGCTCCAACTGTTTAGGGCTATCCAGACTGTGCTCCCTCGTGTTGTACTAATTTATGGAGATCATGCCAATTCTACTGAACAATGGATGGAATGTAAAGCCTGGCTGAGCGACCTTAATGCAGCGGCATATGAAGTTGATGACATAGTAGATGAGTTCAGATATGCAAAACTTCAAGCAGAGGCTGAGACCAACGGCCACCAGAGCGGTGACAAAGTAAGAACTGATATCTTCTCTCTTTGTAAATTAATTAGTGGGATGAGGGAGAGGCTCCCCATTAAGGGAGGGATGAGGGAGAGGTTCCCCATTAAGGAAGGGATGAAGGAGAGGCTGACAGGACTTGTGATCAGAATTCGAGGTCTTCTTGAAACGTCGACTCGTTTCATTAGTCAAGATAGCCAGGGGCTAATGCCAGGAGCTGAAAGTCGGGAAGGCCCGATTTTATCAAGCCTGAAAGAAATTGATCCTATAATTGTTGGCAGAGATGAAGAGAAGGAGGAAATTGTGAACATGTTGTTCGATTCCAACGCTGTTGGAGATACCAATACCATTGCAGTAATCACAATTTATGGTTGGCATGGTAAAGGAAAGAGTACCCTTGCTAGGTTCACATGTGCTGATGCCCGAATCAAGGATAATTTTGAGCTTATTCTATGGGTTGATGTTGGAGGTGAAATTGATGTTCCAAGAATTGCAAAGTCCCTGATAGATCAGGTAATAGGGAAAGATTGTTGCTTATCTGAAGGTGATCCTGATTTACTACAGCGCCGCATTTATCAAGAGTTAAGTGGTAAGAGATTCCTTCTTGTCTTGGATGATGTAGGGGGTGATGAATGGGATGATGTAGTGGGTGAGCAGTTGAAGTTAATGTGGGAGCAGTTGAAGTCATGGCTTGAGCAATCTGCTGCAATTGGGAGTTCCTTAATAGTAACGACATGGAGGGAAAGAGTGGCAGACATTATGTCCTCAGCAGGTGGATATCAAATGGACATATCGTCTTTGAGAGAGGGTGATCTTTGGACTCTGTTTTGCAGCAGAGCATTCTTTGCTGATGAAGAAATTTCTTCAGAGGTGCTTGAGATTAGCCAACAAATACTCAAAAAATGCTATGGTTCCCCTCTGAATGTGAATCTGATGGGTGGTTTGATGAGATTCAAGAAAGAGCTTGCTGAATGGCAACAAGTAAATCACCAATTAAATCATTCTCCCATTGCTCTTTTGTGCATTGCTCATTTATCTCCTGAAACTAGAGAATGCTTTGCCTTTTGTTCTGTCTTCCCTGAGGGCCATTACATGGACAAAGAGGTGTTGGTCAAACTTTGGATGGCCAATGGTCTAATCTCTTCTGATAGATCAACATCTGTAGAAGAAAAAGGTAACCACATATTCAATGAGCTTGCCTTGAGGAATTTATTTGAGGATGTCAAACTTGTTCCCGAAAGTTCATCTAGGGACAAACATGGATATCGTAGTAGAGTAATATGTAGATTGCATCCCCATGTACATTATTGGGCGAATTGGTTTTTACGATATGAATCTGATTCTGGATCAACACCCGATCGTTATAAATTTATACTTGGAGATTCACTAGTAGATATTCCTGTGTTATTAAAAAATAATTCAAATGTGCGTATTTTGATATGCTCGAATGATCCCTTCATTAGAAATGTCAAATGCAGTGTGCTACCCAACTCAAACTCTCTGAGATCTTTGCACTTGCCCTCGGCTTTATTTGACAGAGACTTATTTGAACTGAAATATACAAAACACTTGAGATATCTTGATCTATCTGGCAGTAGAATTAAGATATTACCAGAATCCATAAGCTCGTTATACTTCATACAAACTCTAAATCTCTCAAAATGTTTGCTTCTTGGCCGGCTTCCTGAAGATATGAGATACATGAGCAGCCTTACGCATCTCCATGTCGATAAATGCCCGAAACTAAAAAAAATGCCATTACATCTCGGGCAACTGAGTTGCCTAAAGATCCTTACAACTTATATTGTCGGAGAAAGTGCCGGCAACGGCATTGATGAACTAAAGTGTCTGAATCTTAGCGGCTTGCTGGAGATATATAACCTGCGTATGGTGAAGAATGCAACAATTGCGAAAGAGGCAGATTTGTTTTCAAAAACAAATTTGGAGCGGTTAACTTTATGTTGGGGTAGACAACAACTAGTTATGTCAAAAGAAAATAATGATTTGGAGGTATTGGAGGCTCTACAACCTCACAATGGATTGAAGGTGTTGAAAATACAACAATATGGGGGAAGTGAATTTACAAATTGGCTTACCAATCCAGTAGATCTCTTGAATTTGGTTGAACTTCATTTGATTGGTTGCTCACAATGTAGCACCATTCCTCCTGTGTGGAAGATGCGATCCCTTCGAGTTCTTTGTTTAAAATATATCATCAATCTGACATGTATGTACAACTTCGAGTTCAATTCCTTCCCTGGTATCGATAAGAAAGATGGTTCGGAGCTATTCCCAAGCCTCAAGAGACTGGTATTAGTCGGACTGAAGAGGTTGGAAAGATGGCATGGAGAAGAAGGAATGCAGAGAAAAATACCATTATTTCCCGTGCTTGATGAGATGGAAATCACAAATTGTCCAGAGCTGACAAGCATGCCTAGTGTTCCTGTGCTTAAATATTTAACTATAAGCATAGAAAATCACGGTCTACTCCAGTCTATCATTGATCTGATAACACTATCACAGAGCTTAGTTGAAGTCAGCATGGCAAAAGCAAGCTATTCTGATAACGAGGCATTGACAGAATTAGGCGCAGAATTGAAGGGACATAATAGCCAGAAGCTTCGAGTAATGCGACTGGATTCAACTAATAGTTTATTCATGGCCAGAGAATTTTTGATACCGCATCTAAGGTTGGGTTTTTGGAGATCACTGGTTTCACTTGAAAATTTGGATATTTTCAATTGCAGCAGCATTTTCGCCTGGCCATTAGAGGAGTTTAGAAACTTGCACAAATTGAAACGGCTATCTTTCCGAAAGTGCCCAAACCTAACTGGTTTGCCTCCTAACCAGTTGCAAAAAGACGAAAAGGTTTTACCGCTGCTGCAATACCTAGAATTCTATGCATGCCCTTTTTTGAAAGAGGTTCCGAGGTGCACATCGATCCTATTCTCGGAACTAGATGAATGTCCTGAAATCAATTCAATTTCAGGTTTTAATAACCTGAAGATGTTGTACCTTTCATGCTTAGACTGGACGTCTTTGCCAACTGGATTCCAAGACCTCGAGAAATTGGAGTCTCTTAGAGTGTCCGAATGCTACTGCCTGGAATGCTTGCCAGCTGAGTTGGCAGGTCTCACATCGCTTCGAACCTTGATCATTGACAAATGCGCAAGAGTGCATTGTCTTCCCAATGGTCTTGACCAAATGCTCGCTGGTCTTGAAAAATTCAAAATTTCAGAGTGCCCTGCTCTAGAAAAGTTCTGTGAAGAGGGACCATATTCTTCCATAATCTCACAAATTGGTACAAGGTAAATTTGTAAATTCTGCCCTCCTTTCTCATGTATTATTGTCAATTTGTAATTGAACCCTTCCCTTTCCAAAACAAATTTGGTGTTTATGGGAAAAAATGATTTTCGTGCTTTCCACAAGCACCTGTAAGAAAATTTCCATATGCCGGCCTCTTGTTGCTCAATCACCTATAAGGCATTTTGGAAATTATTCCATTTGACATTATTATTCACATTGTTTCAGTTATTTAACATTTATAAGAAATAAACTTTCTAATGATAAAAAAAAAATAAGCGAAACAACCTCTGCCAAGTTTCCATACAATTTTACTAATTAATCCCTTTTTCTCCACTAATGCAGTTCAGCAGATGACACGGAGTAGGGTGGATTTTGCATCTCTTGATACGTCGTTGTGTAGCAATTTGGTACGTATATAGGTAAGTTCAAATATTTCTTTAATTTCCTTATTTCTGTGTGGTCTGATCATAAATTTATAATGTTAAACGATCCCAAATAAAGACTCACTTGGTTTGGGATGGCAAGAAAATTGAAAACAAAAAAAAAATGGAAAGAAGTGCGGATTCTTTTTTTTAATGCTTATATATTCGTTGTTTTGATATTTTAATACTTCTAAAATATTAATACCGTTCTCCACTACTACATGTGGCAATTAAACTCCATATTAGATTTAAAAAGAAGTTCACAATGGCAGAAAAGGACAATATTTTTTTTTTTACAATCTAAGATAACAAGGATATATATATCTTGTTTTCATTTTCAATAATTTTAAGTGCGTTAAATATTTTCTGATATCATTTACTAAAGATATAAATGTTAACTTTTTTTTGAAGTAACGGGTAAATCACATATTATATTTTCCACTAAAACAAAATAAAATTCTACCAATAATTCAAGTTTCATGGATGTAGCAATTTTGTAGGAATTTTAACAATTATATAGCCACTGATTTTTTTTTTTTTTTTTAATTTTCACTTCTTCCAAAATCTTCCATGACGTGACTGTAAAAAAAATTGTATTCAAATATTATCATTTTTTGTAGTGTTTTGAGTTGCCATGATTACATTGAAACATATGTAACATTTTATTTTTCACCGGGGTGTATGAGAAAAAGAGTAGGCGGAGGGCGGAGGAAGAGGAGAAGTGTCGTGACTATTTTCATGTAATATGGTTGTGATCTTGAATATATATATTTAAAATTTGTATTGTCCCTTAAACTTAAAAACTCTATATAGTACAAGATGAAATGAACAATCTCTATAGAGATTGACTAATATGTTTTTAGTAGCATTTGCTAAAGTGCAACCAAGTTATTTTTTAATTTTTGAAGTTCAAAAAATCGATCCAAACCATTAGATGTAATCACTATATTAAAATGTGTTTGGAGACCAAATTATACTTTTTGGAAAAAAATTTATTATTTATTAAGCCACTTTGAAAATTGTTGATCCAATGGTGGTTTCTAGTTTCACTATTTGGTTAAGTCACCGTTGATCAGCGATTTTCAAAATGACTTAATAAATAGTAAACAAATTTCAAAAAATGTAAAATTTGGTTTTCAAGCACATTTTAATATAGAGATCACATCCAACGGTTTGGATCGACTTTTTGGACTTCAAAAATTGAAAAACGACTTGGTTGCACTTCGGCCGAAGTGCTATCGAAAGTATATTATCTAGTCTTTTTGGCTTGAAAGGAATAAAATATGGTTTAAGGGGTCTGCAAAATCAATCAGAAATTTGAATAACTCTATTATTTTATTACTCTCATTTTGGAATAGATCCAAAAGTGATGATTCTTTTTATAAATTGACTCTTATTTTGGCACACGATATGATAGAATTTTCCTTAATTGCAGGAGGGTACAGGTACACCTTCCAATACCGGATCCTCTGTTTGGACTAGACCTCTGTGAAGCAACTGGTTAAAAGGAATTTATTTATTTCCTCTTCTATTTTTATCTTCCTTTGAAACTGATATTTGATTTGAAATACTGTTTTGTTTATCGTTTGTCTGTAATAGTTGATACAGTTCTTCTTATGCTTAAGTTTGAATGCATTGTGACTCTTTAGTATGTAGGACTTTTAAAATCATAGTCTGTAATAGTTTAATTATACATGGAGTTATGATACCAGATGATTTGTAATGGTTGGATTTTGAAAAAACATAATGTTTGATAAGCAAATCCTTCCTATAACACTAGTCATACTAAAATTAAATCTGTGACAATTGTAAATTCTCACATTTATGCGTGTTGATGACACCAATCCATAAATTCATTCGCACAGAAGATAAAGCATATATGTTTTGTTAATTTTCTCATGGAGTTTAGTTTAACTCACTGAATATCAATATGTAACTAATCCAAGGATAACAATGTACTTATATATCTCTGGATACCCGCATTCATTTAACGGGCTCAAAAACAGCTCTATCACATCATAATTAAGTCTGCCTCGTCAACTCCCAAGAGAGGTAAACAATGAGCCCAAACGGGCCCTTACCATTATGGACGGGCTTCAATATGGGCTTTCCTAGTGAGTCTCTTGATAAGTTCGGTTTTTTGTTTCTCGAGATACTGTCTTTTTTATTTATATATTTACAATTATTATCTTTCTTGATCTGTCTTCAAACTATATCCATTTAATCTGACTCATGTGCCTCGTTGTCAGATCAACTTGAGTATGAAATGCCTAATTGAGCTTAATTATATGTTGTAATAATTAATAAAGGCAAAGAAACTTGAGTATCAAAAACATAGTTCCTACTTCCAATGAATCAATTAAAATTAAAATCATAGTGTCAGAAGGGGAGCAAAACTTATGCTTATTCAAGTCAGAGAAGTACTACGCACCCTCATTTCATTAACTGATCCCTTTACTGAAATAAACCATATTTGGTAGAGAGTTTCCAACCAATATCAATGAATAAGTAATGCTATGTTTTAATTTTCTGTTCTATGCATATAAATTGTGGCAGTCTAGGTTATTAAAGCTGATTTAAACAAAATCAATCATTTAAAACCATTTTTAAGAATTTAATAATTTAGATGAATTTAAAAAAATTGTAGGAAGAGGAACAAAATCTGACAAAGTAAAATAAATATAACAACTATGATTAACGAATTAACGCAAATGTAATTATTTAGATTTGAAAATGAATGTGAAAAGATGAACAGGCGCAACAGCAGCTCGGAGGCATGTGCAATCTCACTGCACCAGAATCGCAGGCATCTCTGAGTGGAAAACTGGTGCAAGGAGGCACAACAACAGCCCTTGAATCAGGTACTGTTAATTTCCAAAATGGAAAGGTTGGTCCTAACTTTCTTTTGACAAAAACAACTGTGTCTGATGGAAACCAATTCGTCACTGGTACACTAGCTGTGACCTCTCATGAATTTATGCCTAGTGGATCGTTCAAATTTATGTGTTTTGAAAAGGGGATACTCAATGAGAAAATGAATTCAGTTGATTTTATTCAAGAAACAGAAAAGGGGTATAATATGGTATACGGGGACGGAATTCCTGGCCCGAAACGGGCCTCTTTGCAACTGCTTGAGGAAGGGCAAACCTCGGGCTATGGTACAGAACAGGAACAACCAATTCATGTGCTGCCGGGTAATCTGAGCCAGCCGGTACTGCACGGTATCGAAAATCAAGAAGGATCTGAAAATCAGGGCCCTCCACCGGGCTTTGAGTTCCCGATATATGCAGCAAGTAATCAAAAGGCACAGGTAGATAATGCACTGTTAGCACCACAAGAAGCAAGGGACCATCAGGTTTTCAATTCTAATACTCAGCAAGTCAGGAAAAGCAAGAGGCTGACTGAAAAGTACTCGGGAGGCAGGCTGAAATACGATTCTGGAAAGAGGAAGTACAAAAAAGGAAATGCTAAATTCAAGCCAATAAGGTTGGAATATCATAATACTCTTGACCCACTTGACAAGGAACAAGCTGAGAAGGTGGTACAGATGGCAGGAGTAAAGATCCTTGGTCAGATTGAAGAAGAGGTGGCGAAGATTGTGTTCAAGTGATGAAGAACAAATTATTTACTATTAAGATGCTAAGTTTAATTTTAATTATGTTATCAATGTCTAAGTCTATGTGTTTTAGTATGGATGTTATCTTTATAAGTATGTTAGTAGAAAATTTTTGGGAAGTAAGAAGAAGAAGGGCATGTAAGGGGAGAAGAAGTACTTTTTTGAATATAGTAGGAAGTAAGGTTGTTGAGAAGAAGAGTTATGTAATGCCCCCTATTATTATAAGTAAAATGATGTTTATGTGTTATCATGGATTTTGGAACTAAACTTAAAATTCTATCCTGGAATGTAAGAGGTTTTAATGAGGAAGCCAAGCGGATAGCAGTGAGGCAAACGGTTCTTTTAGAAAAACCCGATATTGCTTGTTTTCAGGAAACAAAAATGGACTGCATGTCTCCTGTCATAGTACAACAGATAAGTGGAAGAAGGTTGAAAGAATATCAGTATTTAGAGTCAAATGGTACGAGGGGGGGAATCTTGCTGGTTTGGAATTCATCAAAATTCAAACTGGTAAATTGTGAGAGAAAAAGGTACATCTTATCAGTAACTCTGAATCACAATGGAACTGAACTCAAAATCTCGGGAGTGTATGGTCCAACAGCGGCTACCATGAGAAGAGACTTTTTTACAGAAATGCAACAAAGCAAGCCATCTACTGGTATACCATGGCTCGTATGCGGTGATTTCAGTGTAACCCTGCTTCAAGAAGATAGAAATAATCTGAATGCATCTAATTGGCAAGAGTCCATCAAGTTCTCTGATCTAGTTATGGATTTAGACCTCATAAATCTACCTTTAAGAGGCAAAAACTACACTTGGTCCAATTCAAGACTCAACCCCACATTAGTACGTTTAGACAGATTTCTAATATCACCAACCTGGAGTGCTTCTTTTCCAATTCTACTCAAGAGGCTATTGCTAATACCTCTTCAGACCACACTCCTCTAATCCTATCAGCAGAGACAAGCTTCAAGAAAACTGCTTTTTTCAGATTTGAGAATATCTGGTTAGAGTCCGATGAACTGAAAAATCTTGTCAGACAGAGTTGGATAGCAGCTGGATTGGCTACAACACCAAGGGAATTAGGGGCAAAGTTGAGAAGTTTGCAAAGGGTAATAAGAGAATGGCCTAACCAAAGATCTAGTAATATCAAAGAACAAATTAAAATCTGTAGGGATTTTATGAACTGGATAGGGAAAGTAGAAGAGCTTAGGCAAATCACCAATTTAGAAAAATGGGTACATATAACTTTGAAGAGGAGATTTGTTGAGTTATCCACCTTGGAAGAGAAGCTATGGAGGCAAAGGGCAAAAATAAGGTGGGAATTAAAAGGAGATCGCAACACAAGATACTTCCACTCTTTAGCAACAGCATCAAAGAGAATTAATATAATACCAGCAATTGAGCATGAAGAGCAACAATACACATCACAGCAAGAGAAGGCAGGAATCTTTTGGAATTTCTATGTTCAATTGATGGGAAAGCAATCGGACACTACCAACCTGAAGATGGGATAACTTATATGGAGCAACTCACAATCTACAGGAGCTAACAGATGAGATAACAACACAGGAAATTGTTGAAAGTAATCCAAGTCATCAGGTGTCCCCACACGGCCCGTATGGATAGGGACACGGCCCGCGTAGCTAGGGACACGGCCCGCGTCACTGGCGCTAAATTTGTCTTCTGTTATAACTGTCTCTGTAAACACGTTTTTCTATTTTTGGTAAGTCCCTGTAATAGAGTTAGTGGGTGTAGCTGTAAGCTAATTATAGCACCATAATTTTAGGGTAGTGGATGCTAAATTAGGATTATTTTCTAGTATTTATATCATGTCTCTTGTATTTTGTAATAAGTCTAAGTTGAGTAATATGAAATTATTGTAAGTTTTTTCTGTTATCTCAATTTATTCCCAACAAAACTGGTATCAGAGCCAAAGGTGAGAGATCAAGGCAGATCCGACCAAAGGTGAGAGATCAAGGCAGATCCGACCAAAGGCGAGAGATCAAGGCAGATCCGACCGAAGGCGAGAGATCAAGGCAGATCCGACCAAAGGTGAGAGATCAAGGCAGTTCCGACCAAAGGTGAGAGATCAAGGCAGATCCGACCATGGCAGAGAACATGAATGTATCGAATCCCTCGATTCCGCTGTTCAAGGGAGACAACTATGAGTTCTGGAGCATCAAGATTCGAACTTTGCTCAAGTCGCAAGGCCTATGGGAATTGGTAGAGAAGGGAGCACCGGCTCCTGATCCTACACCAACAGAAACAGTGAAGCGCGATGCGAAGGCGCTGTTTTTCATTCAACAAGCCGTTGCTGACACGGTGTTTGCGAAGATTGCAGCAGCAGAAACTGCAAATCAGGCCTGGTCTACTCAGAAAACCGCATTTCAGGGAAGTTCCAAAGTGGTAGCTATCAAGTTGCAGGGCTTGAGACAGGAGTTTGAGACGTTGAACATGAATCAACGCGAATCTGTTCAAGCGTTTCTCACAAGAGTCACATCCATAGTCAACCAAATCCGAAGTCGTGGAGAAGATCTTCCGGAAAAAAAGTTGTGATGAAGGTGTTGCGCGGCCCTAACAACCAAGTTTGATCATGTGGTGGCAGCGATCGAAGAATCCAAAGATCTGTCCACCTACACGTTTGATGAATTGATGGGATCACTGCAAGTTCATGAAGTTCGTCTCAACCGATCAGAAGTGAAGGATGACACGAAAGCTTTCTATACCAAGGGCGATTCCTCAAGAAGCCAACAGCAAGGCAGAGGCAGAGGGAAGAAAGATGTAGAATGCTACTACTGTCACAAGAAAGGGCATATGCAAGCCGATTGCTACAAGAAAAAGAGAGAAGAAGGTCAAGACGTGGAGTGCTATTATTGTCACAAATTCGGCCATGTGCAGGCTGATTGTTACAAGAAGAAACGTGAGGAAGAGCAAGCCAACGTTGCAGAGGAGAAAGGCAACAAAGAAGACACCGAAATCAGGCTCTTCATGACGAAAACTACTGATGCGATCCGTACCATGCCTGACACGGCCCGTGTTCAAAGCACACGGACCGTGCAGGATACAGATGCAAGCCAAGTTTGGTTCCTAGACAGTGGGTGCTCAAACCATATGACGGGTTTCAAACATTTGTTTGATAAATTAGATGAGTCATACAAGAAGGCAGTAAAGCTTGGTGATGACAAAGAGATTCATGTTGAAGGAAAAGGAAGAGTAACCGTGCAAACCAACAGTCACAATACACGAATGCTACATGATGTGTACTATATTCCTCAACTATCCCAGAACCTACTCAGCATTGGTCAAATGATGGAGAGCGGGTATGCGATCAAATTCGAAGGCTGCACTTGCAAAATCAAGGATTCATCAACAAAGCATGTGATGGGTAATGATCAGGTAGGAATTGATGCCATGATGGGGGGCAATATAGTGGAACGTGATTCCATGACTAGAGATGACAAATTGAAGCATAGTGCCCGGCAAAGCGACTGTGTTCAACTTGCTGAGGAGAAAAACCATACAAATCCGTCACATGTTGAAACTGACCTGATGTCGATAATCGGTAATGATGGAGGTCATAACACAGTTGACAAAGAGAAGGTAGATAAGAAAGTTGATTTGTCTAAAATGGGTGTCGAAGTGGATAGACACGGGAGTTCTGTTGAGTTACCCAATGACGGTGATCATTAATACTTTTATCCACCTAAGAAGGATCTTGAAGAAGATGACTCAATATGAAGATGCTAACTGGAGTTGGTCTATGGCAGAAAACAACATACCAGTAGCTGACAGAGGAGATGTAGAACCTGATACGACCCGGATCATCATCCAATACGGCCCGCATGAAGGTGACACGGTCCGTGTGGACTCTGATACGGCCCGTGTACCATTCAATTCAGACAGCAGTAACATCGAGCAGCCTCAATTCGAAACAAACAAGTGAGCAGCCTCAAAAAAATGAAGACATACCAACACCACTGCGAGTTTATACAAGAAGAATCAACCCACAGTCACAGCAAAAGACCAAAACCTTGCAAGAATTATACTCATCAACACAAGTGCTGATGGTGGAAGATCCCAAGTGCTTTGAAGAAGCCGCAGGCAAGAAAGAATGGGTCACAGCTATGAAAGAAGAAATTCGGGCAAGTGTTCTTGACGATAGAAGGAGCACATCCGGGCAAGTGTTATTCTATGGTGACAATACAATTTGTTGGAGTTCGAAGAAACAGTCAACAGTTGCACTATCAACCACAGAAGCTGAGTACAATGCAGTAACATCAGCAGCATACCAAGGTGTATGGCTAAGGCGCTTATTGGAAGAGTTAGATTGTGAGCAGAAAGGCGCAACAATACTCTATTGTGATAATCAGTCGACAATTGCAATTGGTAACAACCCGGTACATCACAACAAAACAAAGCAAATAGACACTCGGATCCATTTCATACGAGACCTGATTGAGCAGAAGAAGATAGAATTGGAGTATGTGAATACGAATGAACAAGTTGCTGATATCATGACCAAGGCTCTTGCAAGAGAGAAGTTTGTTTGGTGTCGAAGAATGATGGATGTAGATGACTTTGGATTAAGGGGGAGTGTTGAAAGTAATCCAAGTCATCAGGTGTCCCCACACGGCCCGTATGGATAGGGACACGGCCCGCGTAGCTAGGGACACGGCCCGCGTCACTGGCGCTAAATTTGTCTTCTGT
This sequence comes from Carex cristatella, assembly GCA_024447775.1. Lineage (NCBI taxonomy): Eukaryota > Viridiplantae > Streptophyta > Magnoliopsida > Poales > Cyperaceae > Carex > Carex cristatella. Next base: position 5,992,379 of record JAJHPF010000007.1, read on the forward strand.
TATAACTGTCTCTGTAAACACGTTTTTCTATTTTTGGTAAGTCCCTGTAATAGAGTTAGTGGGTGTAGCTGTAAGCTAATTATAGCACCATAATTTTAGGGTAGTGGATGCTAAATTAGGATTATTTTCTAGTATTTATACCATGTCTCTTGTATTTTGTAATAAGTCTAAGTTGAGTAATATGAAATTATTGTAAGTTTTTTCTGTTATCTCAATTTATTCCCAACAGAAATTGCAAGGGTTATAAACGAGGGGCCTTCTAATAAAAGCCCGGGTCCAGATGGTTTCACAGGAGAATTCTTCAAAGAATTTCAAGATATACTCATACCAGATCTGCACAAAGTAACAACAGAAACCTTTGACAAAGGATGGGACTTACAGGAACTTAATACTTCATATATTATTCTCATTCCAAAAAAAGATGCAGCTAAATCTCCAAAAGACTTTCGACCCATCAGCCTGATTCATGGAATACAAAAGATTATCTCCAAAGTTCTAGCCAACAGGTTACAGCCACATATGCAACACCTAATAAGAGACAGCCAATCTGGTTTTATAAAAGGCAGGCAAATTACGGAAGGTTTTTTATATGCGCAACAGGCAATTCAAATGGCAAAGGAAATGAAGACTCCATTAGCATTATTTAAAGCTGACATTCATAAGGCTTTTGATACAATAAGTTGGGAATTTCTTCAAAAGGTCATGGTTAGCATGGGCTTTCCAGACAAATGGATAAAATGGATTGTTAACTGTGTACTGAAAGGGTCTTCTCAGATAATTATCAATGGACTGCTGGGGAAGAGGTTTCACCTAAAAAGAGGGGTGAGACAGGGGGATCCGCTATCATCCCTACTTTTCATATTGGCAATGGATTTTCTGCCAAGGTGGTTAGAAAATTAGTTGAAAGTGGAACCTGGAGACTACCCTTCACGAACATGAGGCCCTGTTTATTATATGCGGATGACTCTCTTTTCTTTGTAAAACCAGAGCTTAGACAGATCCAAACACTCAAAATTGTATTCACAGTATATAAGCAAATATCGGGTTTGACAATTAATATGGACAAGTCAGAGTTGATCCTGCCTACAGGCCATTATGTTAATTCTCAGGAGCTTCTGGATGTATTGGGATGTAAACTTGGAGCTTACCCTTTAACCTACCTGGGATTACCATTATCAGACAAAAGACTTCCAAAAAGTGCATTTCTGCCACTGATAGAGAAAGTTAATAGAAGACTAGAAGGATGGACTACAAAATTACTTTCAATTGCAGGAAGAATCGTATTAATTAATGCAGTTCTGTCTTCAATTCCGACGTATTTCATGTCAGTATTTAAAATTCCAACGTGGGTTATACTGGAAATTGATAAGAAAAGGAGGAATTTCTTATGGAAAAGAAATGGAGAAAATAACAAAGGGATACCATTAGCAAACTGGGACATGATCTGTAAGCCAAATAAATTCAGTGGATTGGGCATCATTGACTTGAGAATTTTTAATGACGCCCTCCTAGCCAAGTGGTATTGGTTCTGGGCGAAACTGGAAGAAAGAATTTGAAAATCTCTATTCATAGAAACTCACAATTTGTTAAGAAGAAGTGATACCCCACAATGCAAATTTTTCAAAGAAACTTTGGCAGGAGCTTCAATTCTATGTGAATCTGTAATGATGAGGATACTGGGTTATGGAGAAAGGACAAAATTTTGGTTTCAGAACTGGGGACATGGCATTCTCAAAAATGAACTACCAATCCTGTTTGCTGAATCAAGGGACACAGATATCTCAGTACAGGAGGCGTATCAGACAAGAAGTATAGTAGCTTTAATCCAAAATATCAGTACCCTGCAACAATCTCTTGATGACAGTAGGCAGCTTGCTGTGTTGCAAAATATCATAGCTTTACCAGCACCTGCAAATGGGAGTCAGGATGATGTCGTATGGACTCTCACGGCATCCAAAAATTTTTCTGTAAAATCGGCTTACAAAAGACTCAAAGATACACCTACCTTCAAGGAATCAATTTGCAGGGTCTGGAAGATGAAGGTCCCTAGAATCAAGGTTTTTGCATGGTTGGTTTACTTCAGCAAGATTCTGACAGCAGAAAACCTGAAAAAAAGAGGTTGGTGTTGAATAAATGATTCAAACTTAGATAATTTCTGTTATTGGAGAAATGAGTGAAGGGCTGGGAGTAAATTTACGTTTATTAGTGTTGTCTTTGTTTATTTAAATTCTAATTTAGGGGTTTTCCATTTTGTAACTGTTTGCTAAGTGAAGGGTTGTAACTCTTCAGAGGTTGGGTCTATTCTGCTGTATATATAGCAGTTAGATAATAGACAATCTGTATCCTTTCTTCTTTTCCAAGGAATAATATCAAACTTTGTCTGCTTCCTCTTATTTCCTTTCTAAAATATTCCAACATTCTGGTATCAAGAGCAAGGTTAGTGAATGTCTGACGACACTTCCTCTAGAACCATGAATCAATCTACCATTCCTCAATTCGATGGAGAGAATTACAATTTATGGTGTATCAAGATGAAAACGCTGCTTAAGTCTCATGGGTTATGGGACATAGTCCATGCTGGTGTTACGGGAACTGATCAAGAAAATGTTAAGAAGGATTCAAGGGCGATGTGCTTGATTCAACAAGGTGTTAGTGATGCAGTCTTTCCCAAAATCGCAGCAGCAGAAAATGCCAAAGAAGCCTGGACGAATCTGTCTACATAGTTTGATGAAACACAAGAAGCTGCCTAATCAATTTTGGGCTGAAGCTGTAGGAACGGCAGTTCATATACTGAACCGATCACCAACCAAAGCAGTGAGTGAAGTTACTCCATTGGAAGCTTGGTCTGGAAAGAAACCCGATGTAAGTTATTTTAGAGTATTCGGTTGTATAGCTTATGGGTTCATTGATGATCACATGAGAAGTAAACTTGATGACAAAACTCTAAAACAAATCTTTATTGGGTACAGTGAGCAGTCAAAGGGTACAGGTTATATGATCCTGTAAGTGGAAAGGTTCCAGTGAATAGAAATGTTGTTTTTGATGAAGGGTCATTTTGGGATTGGGATGAGAAGAAAGAAGGTGTAGCTATTGAAAAAGAACCCATTACGATTCTGAGACGGTGAATTAATAGAAGATGAAAGTGATAGGAGTGGTAGTGATGAAGAGCAAGAGATATTGGTTAGAAATGAGGTTGTCGAAACTCCTCCGAAAACTTATACCGGGAGGGGGAGAGATGTGCGGCTCACAAACAGGGAAGACAAGAGCACTAACGGACTTGTATGAATCAACGCAAGTTATGTTAGTGGCCGATCCGACATGTTTTGAAGAAGCGAGATATGAAGGACGAATGGAAAGTAGCCATGAAGGATGAGATAGCAGCAATAGAGAAGAACAAAACTTGGAGATTGGTAAGATTACCGGAAGGAAAAAATGTAATTGGGGTGAAATGGGTGTACAAAACTAAAGTGGGACCGAGAGGGTGAAATATCGAAGCATAAGGCAAGACTTGTGGTGCGAGGGTACACTCAAGAGCAGGGAGTTGATTTTGATGAGACATTTTCTCCTGTGGCACGATTTGAAACCATAAGAACTCTTCTGGCAATTGCAGCACAGTTAAAACTGATAGTGTATCAATTTGATGTAAAATCAGCCTTTTTAAATGGGGAATTGAAGGAGGATGTTTACATAGAGCAGCCAAAGGGGTTTGAAGTTCACGGGAAAGAGGAGCATGTATGCAAATTGGATAAGGCTTTGTATGGATTAAAACAGGCCCCACGAGCTTGGTACAGTAAAATTGATAGTCACTTTCTTGAAACCGGTTTTGAAAGGAGCAAGAGTGAACCTAATCTTTACATAAAGAAGAATGGTGAAAGTGAACTGGCGATTGTGTGTCTTTATGTAGATGACATGATCTACATGGGAACAAATCAGAGTTTATGTGATCAGTTTAAAGACAGTATGAAAAAGAAGTTTGAGATGACTGACTTAGGCAGGATGAAATATTTCTTGGGTTTGGAAGTGATTCAAGATAACAAGGGCATTTTTGTCTCACAAAAGAAATATGCGTGTGACCTTTTAAGAAGATTTCAGATGGAGAACTGTAAGGCAACGAGTACACCCATGAATGCAAAAGAAAAGTTAGTCAAGGAGGATGGAAGTGCATCAGCTGATGGTGTGAGATATAGAAGTATGGTGGGTGGCTTAATTTATCTCACTCACACAAGACCCGACATTTCGTTTTCAGTTGGAGTTGTATCAAGATTTATGCACAATCCTACAAAACACCATATGGGAGCAACGAAAAGAATTCCGAGGTACATTTCGGAACAACCGAGTATGGGCTGTGGTACGATAGGAAGAGTCCGGGAAATTTGTCCGGGTACGGTGACAGTGATTGGGCAGGGTGTTATGAGGATATGAAGAGTACATCTGGTTACTTGTTTTGTTTGGGGTTAAGTCCTGTTAGCTGGAAATCAAAGAAACAACCAACAGTAGCGCTTTCCTCAACCGAAGTATGTAGCAGTATGTACAGCAGCTTGTCAAGGGGTATGGCTCAGTAGAATTTTGAAAGATGTTAAGAAGCAGCTGGAAGGATCAGTAGTGATTAAATGTGACAACAAATCAACAATAGCTATGTGCAAAAATCCGAAGTATCATGGTAGATCCAAGCACATTGATATTAAACTTCATTTCATCAGGGAGTTAGTCGCAAATAACACTATTGAATTGGAGTATGTGCCCACTGCAGACCAGAAAGCTGATATTCTGACCAAGGCGTTACCAGCAGCTGATTTTCTAGCTATGGGCTTGAACCAAATTTGGTTTCTGTTGCTGCTGTGAAATCGACGGATTAGATTCATCAATTCATTATCTCCATCTCTTGCTAGCTAGGTACTGATCTGGTTCACTATTTCGGCTAATTTGAAGGATTCCCACTACAAATTCTTAGTTTGAACTTATTAATTCCCAAAATTGATTTTGTCAACTCAGGATGCTCACCCCCCTTGTCCCAGGGAGACTCGATTTGTTCTTCATGACTGTGACTAGAGATTGTAGCTTCAATCAGAGGCATAGGGTCAGAATAGATTATCAAGGAAGAGAATGGATCTTCAGTTGCCATAGTAAATACTGTTGAGGACAAAATACACATTCAATAAGGTACCATCTTACTCAGAAACACACCGGCTTTCAATACTGGTACCAATGAACCCTGATTTTACACACACCGGCTTTGAATCCAGCTATAAAAAAGCAAAATAAAGTGCCATCCTGTGAGTTTAACCCGTACCAGTAGGCACTCCTAGTATATGGTATGTCCTAACAATAATCTAGCCTGCACAAGTCAGAAGTAAATGAAAAATAATTGAAAAAACAAAAGGGGGCATTCCTGGTATATGTATGTCCTAACAAGGTCATTTATTATTTATTTCTAAGTTTGATTAAATTGAGAAGTTATTGAGATTGACAAAGTTACCATTACTGGTACCTGCTGTCCCCAAGGAAGTCAGTAGAAACAAAATCCTCATCAACATATCCCAAAATTCCTTTCATGCTACCCTCTGCTTCTGCCCTGTAATATATTATTTAAGTAAAAATTTATTATTAAAGTTGAAATATGACAAAAAAGAAGAAGAAATGAGGCTATGGTGATATGCATATTACTGATCGATCCATCTCTATTATAGCAGAATTATTAAGGTTTGGCTTTTGGAAATTTGTCTTCATACTATTCACAAACCATTATATATAGATTACAAAACTGTCAAGTTAAGAAATGAAGTTACAATTGCATTCATAGTCCAAATTAAAAAAAAAAAAAAAAAAAGAATTATCCCCATGTGCACATTCAAGAAATAAATGAATTGCTTTCACTCTATAAAGAGAAAAAAATTACTTTCATCTATATAAATTTACAGTTTAATAATCTACACTTCAATCCTATACTATCTCTCTCCAAATGAAACAAAAACCCATCAGCACACATATTTTTGCTTAATTAGCCTCTTAAAGAAAACCAAGAAAATAAATGGAACTCAGTAATCCCACACAGTTCAAAGCAAAATTCAAATTTGATCACCTAAATGATCGGAGAAGGCGACGATTCCCATACATCAAACACATTATCTTCACTGTTGGTGCCAGTACCAGCACGAGGATCGATGAAACCTAGGTCCTCGTATTGGTTTATGATGCATATGGAATGCCCGTCTTCCATGGCGATTGCATGTAGGACCCACTTGTTTTCAAGGGTGACAACTATGCAGGCGTCAGACCATGACCACGGGATGGTTTTGGCACGAAAATCGAGAAGCTGCACTCAGACCAAGGGTAACAACTATTCGATAGAAACTGCACTCAGATAATAATATTCAGTTATTCGTTCGGTCAAAAAATAGATAAAAATAATAATTCAGTGAAAAATAATACTGCCAGAGATTTAAATAGAAAATGTGCCTCTTATACCAAATGACAAGTGTACCACTCAAAATGTCGCAGTATTGACTAATACAAACTGGTACCAAACAGATTAAACCGCAATATAGCTGTTTATAGGAATTTCATGTATACCCTTCAAAAACCTATAAATTACATATTTCCCCTCTAAAATTCATAATATCATATTTGCCCTTCTAAATTTCAAAAACACATTTACCCAAATAACAACATAGATTAAAGAGGGAAATGTGCCTATTATACCCAAAAATAAGTGTACCAGTCAAGTTGTTGCAGTATTGACTGATACATACCAGTACCAACCAGATTGAACCACAATACTGTTGTTCTCCTTTAGGTGAATAAAAATTTGGAGAAATTTCATGCATGAATTACATGTATACCCTTTAAAAACCTCAAAATTAAGTATTTTCACCTCTAACATTTGTAATATCAAATTTACCCATCTCAATTTCAAAACTCACAAAATTAACCAATTTTTTGCCTTTTCTATTAAAATTCAATTTAAATTTAAAAAATTCATAAAATTGTAGTCTATGAATTAAAAAATTCATTTCAGTTTGACAGGTACAAATTAGATTTCCCATGGCAAGACCAAACTGAGATATACCAAAATTTAATTTGAATTAGTTTCTAACACAATGAACAAATAAAAAAAATTCATACACACCTTTCTCTGTTTCCCAGAGTGCTTTGGAGGCTTCTCTCCTAGTAATTTTTTGTCAAATTTACCACCACTTGCAGTAAACGTTGCAACCATACCTGCCACACTTTCCAACTCAATCTTGCTTGCTTTCTTTGGCACCTCCTTTTTCGTACCCGTAATTGGCAGCGATGTCGCCGCTAGTTGTATATGGCTGTCATGAAAAGAAAACAAGTAATAAATTATGTTATCTCTTTTATTTTCTTTCACGTTTCAAATATAACATCAGTAAAATTAAGAAGAGATTAAAAAAAGTTGTTAAGTATTCAAAACACTCATGAAATTAACTTTTAATCTCTTTTAATTACTTTTAAAACGATAGTAGAGCTTGATAATTGTTTTATTTCTCAGCATCCAATGAGGTATAATCTCCCGTAAACATATTACTGGTAAGAGACCAAACAAATAAATAAAGAAAATTGCCATGAAGGCATATACCAGAGTAGAGTTCCAAATATTACAATTTGATACAGTGCAAAAGATAATAATGAAAAACCAGTCTCGCATAAATATTGAAGAGTATATAGTTGTCCAAAATTAGCTGGTACACATCCAGACAGCTTGTTGAAGCTTAGGTGCCTGAAGTTATTATATCCATCTATTAAAGAAAAACTTATTTAGATGTGCTAAAAGTGAGCCCTCTAGACATGTTAGGCTAAATAGAAGAGCAAAAGCAAAATTAGAGAAACAAACTCAAATTAGGGGAAAAAGAGAAGAAAAAATTATTGAGAAAGAAAAAGAAAGATAATGAATGGTGACTTACATAACTATAAGATGCATTATATGGCCAAGATAAGAAGAGATTTCTCCATGTATCAAGCAGATCCTCAAAACACTAAATCAATTGTGATTATAAACTATCAAGTCTTCAGATGATGATAAGGAGAAGAAAGTCATTCAAAAGCTATGAAATTAAGTAAGATTATCTCACATCTCTATCAGGCTATTAGCATTTTGCAATGGTGGAAATGTTGTCTTTGGCCCAGCCAGGTCAACGATCCTCCAGTGAAATAATTAAAAAGGGAACTCCTGTACAACCTGGGAAAATAGTTCATATGTGCCAAAAGGAGACAATTATGTTTAGATTATAAAGTAACTTTTGACTGGTAACTCACTTTATAATACATCTTTAACTTGGTAACTCACTTGGTAAATTGAAGATTAACATAATTCTGAACAAATATGAACTTCTAAATCTGAATTTGATAAATTGAAGATTAAATTGGTAACTCACCTGATAATCTTTTGTGCTCCTTCAACACTAACAACTTCAGCCTCTCCACGCATATTTGTGTTGAAAATATGAAATAGAATAATACTTCACATTCAGATAAATGAAGATTTAACCAAACCAAGTGAAAAAAAGATGGTATACACAAACCTAGTTCATCTCCACGCATATTTGATATAATGGAAATAAAGATTTCAGACAGCACGAGTTCATGAACGAAATTGACATAACAATTACCAACAAAAGAAGGGCACATACATAGTAACAATTACCAACAAAAGACGGGCACATATATACTAACAAAAGAGGGGAACATACCATATACAACCAAAAGACATCACACTCCAACAACTAATCGCCTAACATAATCATTACCCCTAATTATAATATAAAGTTGTTCCTTCAGCTATTATCCTTGACCGCCTTCTTGACCACCTTCCTTCTTTTATAGTCAGCTGCCCTATGCATACGGGTCCTTAAGAGCAAAACACTGTCTTCTATTGGTTCTGAAGGATTTGCTTCAAAGCTTCTCTTCTTATCTTCTATTTCGCTCATGGTGAAGGACGATCCTTGCTCTTTCAAGAAGCCATCCATTCCACATTCCTACAACACAATATAAAGACACGCTGAAAGTAAAATAGAGACAAAGTCTTAGTATTAAAGGTATCACAGTATGGTACAGTACCGTCCAAGCTGATTGAGGTATGCATTGACCAACGGTCATTGTAATAAAAAAAACTCTTAAGAGCTGAGAAAACAGTTATTACTATTAAGTTGTTTCAAGGTGCTCTTTCTCAATTTCACAACCTGCACTGAGATCTTGTGCTCTAATATTGAAGGAAATAATTGTAATTTGTCAATCAAAGAGAAAAAAAATTAAAGGTAGGTTGCACTTCAAATCATGTCTCTAGATGTATGGTACCTATTACCTGAATATTACTTAGCATGTTTTCCATGCTGTGCACTAAGCGATAAGGCCAACGTGGAATATTATTATGTCTGCACCAAACCGCGAGCGTTGTCTGGCTCACCCTCATTTCCTTGGCAGCTTCTTTCTTTGTTTTTTTAAACAATGGAGCGACCAATGCATATGATAACTCTTTCATTTTCCTCCTACAATTTATAAAAAAATTATAAAATTAGATGTAAGACAAGTGAGTTTAATGGATCACTCCAACGGATAAAAAAGTTATCATTGAAAAGAGTAAGAAACTTTTAAGCTATCTGTAATTTTTGAAATAAGATGAATGAATTGTCAACTCAGCTCTGCAGTTTTTATTTTAAGAAAGTGCTACTTTGGAGGATCATTCTGAGAGATCTGCTGAAACAAATTTGATGTTCTTTATATGAAAATTCTCAGGGAATGATGCTCTACATTCTGGAAAAATTTCATGAATTTTGGGGTTTCCTAGCCGTACCAGAAGGGGTTTAAACATAGGGGCAAACTGGGAACTGTACTGGTCTTTTGCTGTTTTTTTTTTTAATTTCAAAGGCTGAACTTTAATAATTCATTAAAAATAGCAGAAAAATCTAATTTAATCGAAATTTGGGGCTAAACTGTGTATTTTGAAGTCCTCTACATGCCAGTCTAGTTTAGTTTACACTTTGGTCCCTGTACCAGTCTGCACTGACTGGTTTACCAGAACAGGTCAATTTGTTGTTTGTTGAGCTACTATTTGGTACCAGAAAAGGGAAAGATGCAATCAGAGCATGAAAGTTCATCGTTTCAACACATTTAAAATATCACAAGACTGCCAGGAGCTGAAAATATGCAGAGAAACCCCTGGTTTGTTGAAAATCATATTTAACATCTCTTTTTTTGTTTAAAATTGTAGCCTTCTGTCAGTTTTGAGTTAGAATTAGAATTTTGGGTTAATTTTCTATTTACCCTTAAAAACTTCTTTGGTTTCCTATTTACCCCTACAAGGGTATACGAAAAATTAACCCTTTAATTTTTTGTTAATCATAGAAATATTAGTAGAGCATCTTTCCCAATTGGTTTCAACCTCATCCAACAAACCTACAGAAAGATATTGAATTTACAACATGACACTCAGCAAAGGTTTGGGAAAAAGCTGAAAATAATTTCTGAAAATCAAATTAATGCAATTTTCATTAAAATAAATGGAAATTTGTACCAGAAACCATTCTACATGATCTGAGATTTATTTGAGAACTTTAATATATATTTAAAAAAGTTTTAGTTTGCACATTAAACAATTGGCCTGAATATAAACAACAATAATAGTAAAGATTACTAACGTTGACTTTTGCTTGGGAGTATTAACCGAAACATTAACGGGACCATTCACAGCAACATTCAAAAGCTGCGGGGCAAGATAAGGTGAATCCACCTATAGTAAGATGCATAAAGGTGAAATTGTGTTATTTTTTCTTGTAAAATGAAATGCATATCATAATCGGGAAAAAGTTTACAATAATTTCAATACCCCATCGACGTCAATTGATTCTAAAGCATCAACGGGACCATTGACAACAACATTCAAAGGTTGCGGGGCAAGATAGTCTGAATCCACCTATAGTACGAAGCACAAAAGTGAAAGTCTAAAATTTTTTCTTGTAAAAGGAAACGCATTGATAATGGTAAAAAGAAAATTCGAGAATAATTTCATTACCCCATTCGTGCCAATTGATTCTTCTATATTGAGATCCAATCCACCAGGGACATTGAGGCCCAATTCCACCAAAGCACGGGTGTTTTCTATGGCCTTCACACGTGAGCTTAATTTCCATATGGGTGCCATTATCGTCTATACTCCCAATAAATGAAATAATAATCAGGTTACAAAGAGGTGGTAAAATATGCAAAAAGTGGTAAAATATGATTAAATTGCAAGGGACATTGCATCAGTTAGAAATTGAAAGATCATTGCTTTAAATGAATTAGAAATTGCATCAGTTAGAAAAAGTTATGAAGAACTTTATAGTAGTAGAAAGGTGCTTCAAATGAATTAGAAATTGCTAAGAAATAGAGAGCCAATTGGCTCAGCAAATGAGCAGCCAAATTATTAAAAAAGGAGACTAAAAGCATCAACATCTGTGAACCCAAAATAAATTAAATATAGTAGTCTTGGTAATTTAGGAATTAACTAAATCTTAATTTCTTAGCCACTGTATTTGTGAAATTAGTTTTAATTTCTTCACTTGAGTTACGAACCAATCAGAGAAAGAGAAAGTCTTGTAAAAAATAACTTAACTTCTTAACCACTACATTTGTGAAACCATTTCTTCACTTTTTATTTTAGAAAAATTATATTTTCTTCCTTCCAGTTTCTTAGCTCTGAAATTTTCTCATCAAATAAATTTATATATATGTAATTTATTGACACATATAAACTCTAAAAAATCAAAATGTATACACTTTGAATATCTTTGATAATGCATCAAGGACTATTATTTTCATATCAATGAAACTTTAAATCACTTCATGTATAATAAAACATATAATTTTAAATCACTTCATACTTTTAAAACAAATAACTTCATGCTTTACTGGTAAGAAAAACACTTCATGCTTTTAAAACAAATAACTTTAAGAAAAACACTTCATGCTTTACTGGTAAGAAAAACACTTCATGCTTTTAAAATAATTTTCATATCAATGAAACTTTAAATCACTTCATTGTATTAAAACAAATAAAAATTTATTCCTTTACTGGTAAGAAAAACAGTGCTCAAAGGGACTTTGTATCAGTTATGGTGATTGCTCATGTTAAATACACTGCTCAGACAATACATGAACATCAAACAATCAAAGCAAGCACCATGAATTGATAGGAAAATTATTTGATGCCTCTGTGGCTAAAAAAATGCAAAGAATGTCCTTCTGTCAATAACTTGTAAATTAGGGAACATAGATCCTGATTATGTCAAACTCAAGTTCACAAGTATGTACAGGATTCCAAAACAGAAACAGAAAGAAAACATATTAGCCACTTTTTGATTAAAGGTGGCATGATTCAAGTTCAGTAGGCAATAAAAACATTAAGTATCAAATGCATTGCGAAGACCCTCAGTAAGTATCGTAAGAGATCAAAGAGGTAAAAGCCCAATACCAGTTTTCTATTTGTATAAGGCAATACCGGTTTTAACTCAAAAGTGATTGATGGAAGAGTGATACGGTATTTATAGGTATAATTTGGCGGGAACCGACACTGAGACGCACGGTCGTTTGAATCTACAAAAATTACCAATTTTTGAAGTCATCGCAGGAGATCCGACACGGCACAGCCTCTCTTCATTTTAATGTTTTGAGGTCTGATCGACACGGCACAGCCATCATCGCACGCGTCACAGGGTCTGATCGACACGGCATAGGCGCTGATCGACACGGCACAGGCATCGCAGGCACTTGAGAACCTGTCTAATCAAGCTTTCGAGACGCATCGCAGGAGATCCAGACGGCACCATCAGCATCCATTTCCGATATTGCAACAAAGAGAATCGCTTTCCATTTGAATCCAACGGAGAAGAAGAATTGTCGAAAATAATGGACCCTCCGTTTTTCCCATGTAACGGAGAAGAAGCTGGATCTTTCCTGTAACCCACCCAGTATTGTTTATTTATATTGTACGAAAGGCCAAGTTACAATTTGGAAATAATTTGTATTGTCTATTTCTATTTATGAAAGGTCAAGTTATAATTTCGAAAGACCATGCCATGCCAACTCAACTTTGACTCTAATCATTTGTGATTTTGCTTAAAAAAATGTAATTAATTGGTTTTGATTTGTGTCGAATTAGTTTGGACTAAACAGTTTGTTTTTTCGGTTTAATGGTTTGGTTCGGTTCGATTTTTAACAACGAATTATAACTTCAGTTTAGTTCGGTTTTGTTTAGAAATCATCAAAACCGAACTGACCGAACATTTATATATTATGAATTTTGTCCGGACCGTATCGATTTATTTGTTAATATCCCGATTTATTTCTTAATTAATTGCTCCAAATACTTTAGTTTATTTCTAATAATTCATATTTATTTCTTAATATTCCGATTTATTTCTTAATATACTCCGGTTTATTATAAATAAATTGCTTTAAATAAAAGGGGGAATTTCACGTATACCCCTCAAAAACTTCAAAATTACGTATTTCCCCCTCTAAAGTTTGCAAGTACGTATTTCCCCCTCTAAACTTCAAAAACTCACAAATTTACCCATTTTATTGTCTTTTATATTAAAACCCATTCTAAATTTAAAAAATACCCATTTTACCCTTTATTAAAAATATATAAATCTCATCAGATTCAAATTATTTGAATCTGAAGGGTTCCTCTATCGTCCGATCCGTGCGCATCGCATTAAGATTTGTGCGCGTTGCTTCAATATTTGTGCTAATCTAACACGCACGAATCTTAAAGCAATTTCGATTAGTGCGTATCGCATTAAGATTTGTGCATGTTGCTTCTATATGCGGGTGTTTTTGCATCAAGAATCGTGCTGATCTTGTGTGCACAAATCTAAAAACAGTTCAGACGGTAGAGGAACCGTTCATATTGAAATGATAAGATTTATATGCTTTTAATAAAGGGTAAAATGGGTATTTTATAAATTTAGAATGAGTTTTAATATAAAAAACAATAAAATGGATAAATTTGTGATTTTTTTAAGTTTGGAGGGGGAAATATGTAATTTTAAATTTTAGAGGGGGAAATATGTAATTTTGAAGTTTTTGAGGGGTATATATGAAATTACTCCTAAATAAAAAAATTAATATATTTCGGTTTGAACCAAATAAACCGAACAAACCGAAATAATCCCTTTTGTTCGGTTCAGTTCGGTTGCAATGCTAAATCGGTTTTGGTTGGGTTCCATTTTTGAAACCGAATTATAACTTTGATTTGCGTAATTCGGTTCGATTTCAAACAAATCGAACCGATGAACATCCCTGATGTGAAGGAATTCGCATTCTCTCATATATGTCAATTTTTTTCATTTTATATTTTCTTTGTTTGTATTATTGGTTTCATTTTATGTTTTCTTTTTTCTTTTTCTAAATTTATTTTTTCCATTTTATTTTGTTGTTTAATTTTATTTATGTTTTCGTTGTTTATATTATATGTTTATATTTTTTATTCTGTTATATTTTGTTCTCTTATGTTGTTTTGTTTTGTTTTGTTTTTTATTCTGTATCTTTCTTATTTTCTCATTTCATTTACTATCAATGTTTACTTATTGAAAGATAAATACGGACCTGTCAAGGGCGGAATTCAATTTTAAGTATAGGGAACCTAACTGAGTTCACGTCATATATTTTTTAAAAAGAATCTATATAACACAAGATTATAAGATTTTTCACTATTTAAATTCATAAAAATAAAATAAATCATTAAATGGTTTCTTCTATAATTCCATAGACAAATTATTTTTGTCCAAAATTATTTTTTACAAAAAAGTTAACAATCGAAAAGAATTTATGAATTTAACGATTTCTAAATAGTCAATAAATAAGAAGCAAACCTTGAAATCAAACCTCAATTTCAAGAAAAAAAAATATGACGTCCTTCAGATTAATTTAAAATTTACCTTTTTTTACTTTGATTTTTATCTCTTTTTGTAAAAATTAACTTTTCAATATTGGGAGAAAATGTTATTTTTCTATCTATAGGATAGGAAATTTGTCTACTTTTCAATCATCTTCTTTATTTTTTTTTCCGATAACGTGCTTTTATTTTTCGGAAACTGGGTTTCACTTTCGAAAATTCCAAAAATAAATTCGGTAACAGTATCTATTTTGGTTAAGGTGCACACTGTTAGAGAAATTATAAAAAGAAGATTTTGCTTGTATAGTGCCATGAAAAATAACACAGCTACTGATAATTCAAATTAATTGTTTTGAGGAAACATAAAGCAAATAGCACCACATGCTTACAAGTAACGACAGTAGCACTAACAAAAAAGAAAGAAATCATACAAATATTGATGAACAATAATTTAAAAAAAAAAATAAGGCTCCAGTATAGCAAGAACAGGAAGTGTTAGCACACCGGCTCGGCTGTTAGATAAAAAAAAAAAAACTTATTGACAAATTTAGTTAAATAATTGAAGTTAACAATTTATGCTTAATATTTACCTCATTGTGCTCTTAGAACTTCTCGATATACAACATTCTTAGTAAAAACTCCTTCAAATGCATTACTATTTCCACAAGGTTTTACAAGTACATGTGTTGTTTGCCGAGATACTCCTCTTGACAACGCCACATAGAGTTGACCGTGCGAAAATACATGCTCTGGCAAGTAAACACCCACATTTGGTACAGTCGGCCCCTGTGCTTTGTTAATTGTCATTGCAAAACTCAAGCGAACTGGAAATTGCTTTCTCTTAAATCTGAATGGGAACAAATCCTCGTCGGAGGGGCTTAAAGGAATTCTTGGAATAAAAATCCTTTTACCTGCATGCTGTCCAACTGCTATCTCCGCATCTATTGCATTATTCTGAAAACAACGACACACCAGTCTTGTACCGTTGCAGAGCCCATTTACAGGATCGAGGTTGCGTAGTAAAATTATGGGGCACCCCACTTTCAACTTGAGCACATGAGGAGGCAACCCATTCGGAGTCAGTGAGTTCAAGAATTCAGAAGGATACAGCACACTATGGGTGTCATCCACGGCCATGTCAAAACTGTGGTAAATCTTCTCCTCACCGGGAAAACGATCAATCATGCGCAAATTTAATTCATCCACATGATCATTCTTTGTTGACAAAATTGCTCGAGAGGCAATATAATCTAAATTTAGTCCATTGAGATGTAAAGAAGGAAAGACAGCTTCTATGAGTTCATTTATGGACTGCTCATCATTTGTGTAACGAATTGCCATGTCATCCGGAATACGAATAAAATCATCCTCAGATGATGATTCAATTCCATCACCTACGTGTAGTACGAATTGAGAGAACGATGGATCCAATCTAGCTCGCATGTTTTGTGTAAGCCTTCTTCTCTTTACGGATGACCACAACGGGGACATTGGGAGTGTCGAGTCGACAACCTCTCCTAGTTCCATGCCTGACCACAGGAAGAACCTGTCTAAAATCACCACTAAATACTACAATTTTTCCTCCAAACAGTTCATTGCATCCTGTTACATCCTGCAATGTTCTGTCAAGTGCCTCGATAGCTTGCCTATTCACCATGGATGCCTCGTCCCATATGATCAAAGTGGACCTCCGGAGTAGCTCTGCAGTCGCACTTTGTTTGCTGACTGTACAAATAGATTTGCAATCGAGCTTGATAGGAATCTTAAATCTAGAGTGTGCCGTCCTCCCACCGGGCATATTATTAGCTGCTGCTCCAGAAGTGGCAGTAGCAAGTGCAATGAGCCGACGAGATCGAACAGTAGCTAACAATGCCTTATACAAATATGTTTTTCCCGTACCACCTGGCCCATCAATGAAAAAAACAGCTGGACTGTTGTTTCCAACGTGCTCCATAATCTCCTCATAGACAGATAATTGGTCTTCATTAAGTGAATTAGATGCATGCAAATCATCTTCGAATACCTCTATACTATTCTCTTCATGTAGTTCTCGGAAATCCCCACAGCTATCATCGTTATTTGCAAAGATCTCAGGAAGACCATACATATCTAAACTTTTCCCCATAGTTTTGAGATATTCACCAACACTCTTGAGTGTCATATGTTGCACCATTTCCGATGAGCTATGGACTCGAGTGTAGTCTTCCGACATGTCCATGTAATGTTTGTCCCACAACTCGCGGGTATTAGCTACCTCACAAAAAACTAAAATTGTTGCAAAAAGCCTTCTAAGAGCTGACGGGAGTTTGAATGTTGCTGCTTCAAGAAGGCACTCAGATAGACTGTCATCCATTTCTATTAGACCTCTCGCCTGAGCTGATGCTCTGTATGATGGATGCACAACTCCATCGACCATTTTAAGATATTCAAATGAAGTTGCTCCTCTTACGTGGTTGAGAAGTATGCGCAAGTAGTATCGGTCGGGATCTGTTGGAGGAGCATAAACAACTCTACCAACCTCACCTCCTCTTTTACGCGGTTTCCATATTTTACAACTTTGGTCCCATGTAAAATACTCTGGGAACTCCCTATACAGGTAATTCCTTGCCTCTGGAAAAGTCTTGTTAGCCTCAAAAAACTCCGTTAACATAGTTTTCTTTAGCTTATCCCTCTGGCAAACCTCCTCCAAATCATCGTTCTCGTTGTAACAGATGGATTGTTTACCAGAAACATGGAGCTGCAAAGATCTTACTGAAGGCTTGATCTCACTCAGGTGAAACCCGGAAATGCGCCATGCTGCCTCCGGTGGTGACACCCATCGAGCATCTTGAAACATTTTAATCTCATCGATAGACGCGCTAGCTTCAGAAGATCCAACATGAACTTGTGTACGGTCGTGACCCTTGTAAATATACTTGAATAGATACTTCACGGCCCTGATACTCAAGCAAATCTCGATGTTGATGTGGCAATTGTAGCGCATTAGCAAATGTGGGTTGTAAGGAGCCACCCATCTATTGTCAAGCTCACAACCTCGCACGTGCACTGTATGGCCATTGTCTCTTCTCCGATATACAGGGTATGAGTCATTTCCCTGAACAGTTGTTTCATTAAATTGCCTAGGATAGCGAAACCTACACCGTCCATTTATCATGCATGGGCTTGTGTTTCTCAAAGGCCCACATGGTCCGTGCAACATGTGTTTAACAACCAGTTTGTGCAACTGAGGATACTTCCTTTGATCAGGGATCTCTGCGGATACAAGGTTATCATATTGTTCTGGGTTTCTTGATCTTACAACCAGACTCCAAGATTATGAGAAAATGTGCATGAGGTAACCCTCGTTTCTGAAACTCAATGACATACACGTGCGCAGCGACATCTCCAAAAAAATTACCTTTAAAGATAAATTTCTTCAAATCCTCCATTTTTGCCCGAAATACACGGGCTGTTAAATCGAGGCGATCTTGTGCTGTTTGTCCAGGTAATAACTCAGCACGTATCTCATCCCATTCCGGATTGCATGTCATGGTCAAAAAGATATCTGGCTTTCCGTATCTCTGTACCAATGCCATAGCATCTAAGTACCTTCTTTGCATATCTCTGGACCACCTATGAATGAAGGCGGCAACACAATAAGCTTGCCAACTCGAGAACCTCGCAGCTCCCCTGCATTTATACTATCCATAATCCCTTGGTATAGGTCTGCGCGTATCTTGGGTTGCTCGTTTCTTAGGTAATCCAAACAACATGACTCTATCTTTATGTACATGTCTACCAAAAATTGTTGCAATAACCTTCCTCCCACAAGAATCAAATTTTTTTCAGATCGTATTTGCAACTTGTAGCAGTAATACTCTCTTGCTGAGACAACTTTCCTTCTTTTTGAATCACGACATTCTATAATAAAAAGAGAGACCATGTTAGTTTTAAAAAAAAAATAATGTAATTATTAATTACTTGATCATTTAAATAAAAATGCGAAGCAAAGTGTACCTCCATCTTCTTCAAATTGAGCCATTTCTGTCGTTGAAGTGGTAGTCACAGATTGTCCAACCATTGGAATTTCTTTATGCCAGCCAGCTCACCATTTGGATTTAACAACGGATACCCTAATGGATCATAGCATCCATGATAGCACTGAACTCTCGTAGGACAATTATTTCTATCGTACACTATTATGCTTCTCTTGTACGATGTTTCATCTCCATTTCCCTCGACCCAGACAACACCAACTTGAGATGAAGTTGGCTTATTATATCTTCTTTGATCAAGATCCCTAACGGATGCATTTAGGGTTATTCGATAATTATCGAGCGTCGGTATGTCTCTCAGCATCCTAAATGTTTGTGCATATGGATTATTTAATAGAACACCCATCAGTATCTGAACGGTGCTCCTATCAAGATTTGGTGTTCTATCCATCCGTTGATCTAATTCTGTATCGGTATCATAAAAGTAAAGCTGCAAGTATTTTGGTTCATTTTGAGGAACCAATTGATCTAAGAAATGATAAATCTGGCCGTGAGCACGAAATGTGTACACACCATCTCTCATGTTGGCCAAATTCTTATCTACCCTCGCTCCCAACGATGTGAACGAAAAATGAGAATTGTAACACCGTATGAAATATCGGAAAGACACACCATCAGGCTCTTCAGTTGTAAATAGACGATATAACTCATCAGGAACTTCATTCGGGGCAAGTGATATCTTACCATTCATGCAACAAAAGGTAGGAAATTCGTACTGGAATCGCTTAGCTTTACAGAACTTGCAATCTCGTTGCTTCTGCAGGATGTTGGGTGAGGGAGGCAAGCCATGATATACAAAATCAAACGGGTCATTATTTTCGCTTTCATTTCTAGTAGATGCTACTGTCATTGTTGGGTTTAAGCTAGTTTCCCCATCTGCAAATAAACCTACAATAACAATAACGCTCATATTATCCTTATATAACTTATGTGGTTCTGTGGAGATAGATGACAAATTTTTAGGATTTGCAAAAAAAAAAAAAATTATTACCGTCAATCTCCACCCATGACTCTTCTGATTGAAATATGATGACATCGTCACTTTCATCTAAATATTCAATTTCTTCTGTTAAAGTAGACGACAAAAATCATGATTTGTGTAATAAAAATAAACATTAATCTTTGTTATGATGCTATAAATAATATAAATAAAATCATAACAAAAGAAAACATTTACCTTCATTAGTTATCTGAGTTTCCCTTTCTATATCAAGCACTATAGTCTTCTTTCTGTGATGTATTTCATTGATAGATGCATTTCCACCCTCAATATGAGATGAACCATTCTCAATTGAAGTGTTATTGCATGTGTAGAGTTCATCTGCTGCCATGCTACTGGTCAACCCATAAATTCGCTTGTTATTGTACTCGCGCATCATCTTCTTTTGTCTCTCTTTACTTGCGTAATCCATGTTTGCATATCTTTTCTTGTTATATAAACGGTTGCGTTCCTTAGAAGAGCTAGATGCCATTCTCTTTCCAATTATGACTGTCCAATGATATTAAAAAAATATGACATTAACTTCATAAGTGATGTATTGATGATAAAATTCATATATACGGAGATCATCTATTTTTTTTTGCTCGAAAAACGACAAATCAACAGGACGATCTATTGTGACTTTTTTCTAAAAATGTTTTAATTGCACTCTGGAAGTTTATTTTTTTTCTCTTATTCATCATTCAATTTTATACTTTAATATGTTTCTTAAATAAATTATAGTGGGCAAATTATTTAATATTAAAAAGAAACGTTATAACTAAATCGGAAATCACTGATACATTGGAGGCAATTGTGTGGTTTGCTTCGAAAAGAAAAACAAAGAAGTCATCCATCATATCTCGTTAAAAGAAAAGCTTCTAATTAAATTAATAAAAATTTAAATAAAATCCAACACAAATAATGAAAAATTTCTCAAACATTTGACTGCGCCATAGATCAATAAATTTCTCAAAATAAAAATACAATATAGTTTATAGATAATATTAGCATTAAACATAAATTTACAAGAAGTGGTCACAAATTTAATTTCTATGACTCCTTCGGTTTGCATATCTTCCTACCATGCCTTTTTTTTTTTGAGAAAAATAAGAGTCGTGCCCTCATTTGAATAAACAAAAGGGTTCCATGAGATGTATATCCCAGTTTATTTTAAAATAATTATACAAGTCGCTAAGTGAGCCAGTAATGATGATGGTACAACCACTGGTACAGTCGCGACAGGTACGACTCAGTGTGCCGGTAATAATTCTAGACTTGTGTACCTGGTTCTTGGATGATGCGCACAATATATATAACTTATCAAGGCACATAATATCATTTTTATTAAATGTGAAACATTTACCTACCTCACTTAATTCACTTGATTTTGGTTTATTATCATTTTGGCATTTTGATAATTGCTCCAAATGCTTTATTGTTTTGCACTTCTCTAATCAGGTCACCAATTTGAGACCGAACAATTAATGCCAGAAAAATAATTCGTGCATAGTTACATTTTGATATTATTTTTTTTTGGAGCAAAACAAAAGGATGCCAGTATTTTATGCACTCACCAATTTTGCTATCTATTTGCCTCGAATGTAATATAAATATGAGTTCAGTAAATAGAAACATTAAAGAAACCATTCATATCCATATAATATGAGTTCAAACGTTGAACTTAAATACAAAACATTACCAACCAAACAGGAACAAAGTACATAACAAGAACAAACCATAACATAATATAAACACAACAAAGCCTAATAGGTACACGACAAAGCAAAGCATCAGGATTTCAAAATGGCTACCCATCAAAACTAACTAAAATGGCAACATCAAACACAGCCATAATATCAATATCCTATCCTAAACCCCAAACATCATTTGACTCCATCCTTGTATAATTAAAGAGGTATGTTAATTCTGTGCAAATTAAAAAAAGTTTTAATCAGAAATATTAGTGAGTTATTAAAGATAACAACATTCTAATTGTTTTTTAAACTTACAATTACCTATGTGTCAAGGCCAAGGCTTCCGGCATGATTGGATCAAAAGTAACACTGGAAATATCTGTGGCTTGCAGATAATTAACTGCAAATAAATCGATATTTAACATATTTTTATACGTTACTAAGAGAAGAATACTGAAAAATGAAAGGAGGATAGATATGAATGTCGTACGTGGTGTATGAACGATTACTTTCACCCGAGTGACAAAGATGACAGACTTGTCATGACATGCACGAACAAGCCTCACATGGCTGGTCAAAGGTAAGCCCATCAGAACTAATGGAATCACATTGCAACTGGAAAATTAAAGGAGTTGCACAAATTCAACGATTAGAAACACAAAGTTAGTGGGAAATCATCTATATATCATATAACTTTTATAAGTAACACTATAATTATGACTCACGTCCAGTCCAGTAGATAAATCTCAAGGGCAAGTACACGATGTTCTCCATCCCAATTAAGGTATTCCACTTTATGCCCATAACATACTCGACCCACTACATCTAAAGGAAAGAAATATAAATTGTAAGGTCTCCATTAAAATTAAGAAAGATTTTTTGGAAACACTAACAACTCCTAAATAATAACTATCTATACAAAAATTAATTACCTATGAGATGATTGCCGTGTTGGATCCCATAAATTGTTTCAATGGATGGCACCATGGGGTAAAGAAGAAGATTACATAGGCTTTGAGGAACAAGAAGGATAGTGGTATCTTTGTCAAAAGCAATTTGAAAATCTCGGTCCACTATTTTACATTTAGCAAAAGTAATATACTTTGTATATGCCGGTTCGACTTTGAAATCCTTCAGAGAAATCAAATGGCCAACTCGAACTCGGTTTTCTACATACGATTTCATCTCGTCCGGAACTTTGGCCAACATTTTTGCTCTCTAAAAGAAACAAATGTTAAAAGATGCAACACAGAATCGAGATAATAACAGCATGTAGGAAATAGTATTACTAAATATGACAAATTGAAAGAATAATGCGATTCTTACATCATTATCTAGAAGGACCAGGTAAAGTTTGCTATTATGGCGAGTCTTCCAAATGAAATGCACTCGCACGACATTCATATCCCACCAGAAGTAGTTTAGACACTCCAGTTGAGCAAATTTTTCAACCGTTAAAAAACCCATTGCTTGACTGCCATAAGTAAACTCTTATATTTATATGAAAAGATCATCACTTTATGTTTATATTTATAAATTTGTTGACTGTATCTATCTTCTTTGATGAAAAGGTCATCATTTAAAACAACAAAACACAAGGCAGATGTCAATATGTAGAGAAAATTTTCAAAAAATTGTGAGAAAATAGATGTCTTCTATGTGGAAAAATAGTAAAACCAATCCGAGAGCTATCAACTCACGGTGTTCTCATAAACTCTTTTTTAAACAGAGTTGAGCATGAAATAGACAAAAATAAAAGAGTTGTACGACATGTCATATGAACTGACAAAAGAGTTGTATGACGTGTCATACGAATTGATAGAAATATAAAGCAAACAATTTTAAATGACAAGTAAATAATTTTAAATCAGCATCCAACTGGAAATCCAAAAGCTGCAATTTCAAGCTGGAAATCCAAAAGCTGTCATTTCAAGATGAAATAATAATGTACCTTCCGACAGATCGCTTGCACGTTGTGACGAAGTTGTTTCAAGCTGTCACTCAAGTTTGCAGGTCCTGGAGTAACTGTAAATGTCAAAAATAACTATTACACTTGGCTGGTTCTCAGTATATCTAAAATGTCAGAAATAACTGCAAGTCTGCAGGTCCTGGACTATTATACTTGGCTGGTTCTCAGTATATCTAAAATGTCAGAAATAACTGTAACATATTTCTGCAAAATTGCAAAAGCAATAGATGTGGTCATGGTGTTGTTGGTCATTCCTACTTAAAGCAAAAAAAGATTATTACACATGCATCAACTGGTGGTTACTATTGTGAAAAATTGGTGCTAAGGTAAACATGATTGTTCTAACTGGTGCTAAGGTAAACATAATATTTCACATGAAAGAGAATATAAAATGAGGGGCAACTTTAAGAGGTAAACATGACATTTCACACTGATTTATACTATTGCCTAATCGCTCAAATTTTCTTCTGGTAATTCAAAAGTTAAGTCTGCACTCATTTTATTTTTATTTTCCTGATATGGGGGTAAACTGTTGGTGTTGAGTAATCTCAGCCACATACCAAAATTAACATATCCCTTTTGAAAATTAACCTAAGACTATTCATTAGTTGTTCTTTCTCTTCTCTTAGTTAATATTTCACTTTCTTTTGGTGCACAGCTATGGTTCAATCTTTTGTATTCTATTTAAGAAAAGGGAGAGTGTATAAATAATTAATTTTTTCCCTCACATTTGTTTGAGCAGTTTAGTTGCTGTAACATTCTGTTACCCAAGTATTTGCAAAAATCTGTAAACAATATATTACTTTCATTCTCACTAACTTTTGACACATTTTTTTTCTTCTAAATTTACACTACAGATAGATACACAGAACACAATAACCCTGCTTGCTGAGTTATTGATGATGATACCAGGCCCACTTATCTATGGCAATTTATGATCAGTAAGGTAATTCTATGGATTTTTTTCCTCTTTTGGTTGGTAATTGGTATTTGGCAATTTTTTTTCTATCTTGGCTGAGTTCAAAAGCTCTTCCATCAATCATAAAAAAAATCTGTGCACTCCAATATTTTTCCTTAATTTATTTCTCTAAATCTGTTGCAAATGCTCATTTTGCTATCTGTACATGTATGTACATATCTTTATGCAAATACAATATTTTTTTTGGCAATCCATTAAATACTATATGTGCAATTCCCTAAATTTATGGCCTGTAATAACATTTGTAAAGCAAGAAAAATATCTACAACAGTCAAGACAGCAAAGAAAAAGAAAGGAATGAGTAGAAGCGTCAGGTCCTCCAAACAATTCACATATTTTGTTGATTGTTAATATTATTTTATTTAGTGTCTCCTAGATAATACTATCAATCATTTTGTTAAAAAGCTGTAAAAAAATTTACATTTGACAGTATAGTTACAAAAAAAATAATAATCTTTGTGGCGCCTCTTTACAAATCATTCCAAATATAGTTTGTCCTTCCTTTGCACTGTATCATTCCAAATATAATTTTTGTTTTTATAATCATTTATGTGCTTCATCATCATCTGCCTCAATCGCTGCCGAAGCAACGCGAGGCATGTATCTAGTTTTTTTGTAATTTCATTCTTGTTTCGGTAAATAGAAACTAACTAACACATATATGAGTAGGACTGAAGAAAAGGAATGGGCTTCTTTCCTATCTCTACTTTGTATCATGCTGAAAATTCGTGCATGAAGAATAGCTTATTTCAGAAATTTTGGGGGAACAAATGGTTATGAATAACATAAATCCTTCTTTAGTAACAGGAAAATGTGTCAGTATATCAAATGTTCTTCTCTCTCAATTTAATTGCAAACAAGCTATACACAAACTTTCTTCCACTATTTTAAGAAAATATTGAAATTGTAAAAGAGAGAAGATATGTAAGATAAAATATTTATATGTATTATATATCATAAATTTTCAAAACATGAATAAAGAAATAGCATAGCTCTTTTTTGTAAAAAAGAAATACAACGAAGCAAAAATGCAAACTTCAAAAACAATTATACATTTTTAAAATGCAAATTTCAAACAAAAAAATAGTTTAGATATAGCATTCTTCATTTTGTTAAAAAAGAAAGAACATTCAGAAAAGCAGGAAATATACATAGCACATGATTTAAGACAACAGTAATAAACTTAAGTCACCAAATTCCTACCAGATAAAAAATAACTTTAGTGGTGACATAATTTTAGACCTCAACCAAATATTAATAATTTAGATCATCCTTAGTTAAAGTAATTAAGGATCTCTCTATGGTCTATATTAACCATGATCTTCCTAATGTTGCATGGCACATCAAATAAATCTTAACATTGTCATCTATGCTTAACAGAGACGTGCTTAGCTGAAAACAATTCTCAGCTACAACATTTAATTAATAGGTGTTTAATTATGGCACTTAATAAAAAATAATCTAGAGTCCAGAGAACTGAGAACCTTCTTTTTGCAAGTTGTACCAGTTGTTGCTGGTACAGAAATGTCTTGTACTGTTCCAATTATTGAAATAGTTTCTATTATCGGATAGTAGTCTGATAAAGTTTATAGGTACGAGCAGAGATCTTAAATTACTTTTTATTTATGCTTGTTATTGACAGCTGAACCTAAATACACCAGTAGGCAGTTTAGCTTTTTGCAAGTTGTATAAGTTGTTGCTGGACCAGAAATGTATTATACAGCACCAATTATTCAAAGAGTTTCTATTATTGGATAGTAGTCTGATAAAGTTTTGAGAAGGCTATGTTGTGCGTTCTTAATTAGATAGTTAGTTAACCATAGAGTCCAACTAAACATATAATACAACAGAATTGGAGAGGTCAAAAGAAACAATGGTCTCATACAATGCATCATGCTAATTATAAACACAACTAATCTAAGTTCATAATAACTATATATGTACCTCAGCTTTCTTATAACTTTTGTGAAAGTGAGAAGGTTTATGTTGATGTGACAGCCTTCTTCAAGTGTCTTGCCCTTCGATGTGTCTTCACTCCCAGCAAAATCTGATGCGAATGATTAATATCATGACATTTATAGTATGTAATTTAGAGTTATTGCCTAATTATAATTGGGTTCAAACTATAAATAATTCAATCACACATGTAAGTAATCTTGAATTAAGGTACAAGGATATTTGGGGACATCATGATATATTGCTGTTTAGAGCATTCATAAAGGTATTACTTTAAAATTAGATGATCCACCAGGTATCATTTAGAAAGCAAATCAGTACACTACAATATTATTTTTTTGCTCTTTCATGCCATGTCTTAGTCAAAATCTATAGAACTCATAAAAAAATATATCAAATAAATAACCATATAAATAACTCACAACATATATTGCAATATTTCTCTTTAGGATTTCCTCGAAGTGCAACTGTGCCTTTCCTCCCTCTGTGCCGGTTTCCTGTACATAA
Organism: Carex cristatella; assembly: GCA_024447775.1. Taxonomy (NCBI): domain Eukaryota; kingdom Viridiplantae; phylum Streptophyta; class Magnoliopsida; order Poales; family Cyperaceae; genus Carex; species Carex cristatella. Next base: position 6,019,393 of record JAJHPF010000007.1, read on the forward strand.
AATTTCACAACGTGTGAGAAATTGGTGCTAAGGTAAACATGATTGTTCTAACTGGTGCTAAGGTAAACATGATATTTCACATGAAAGAGAATATAAAATGAGGGGTATCTTGAAGGCTGTGCTCCAGTATTAAGAGAGGGAGGGGAGGGGAAGGGGAAAGAGGGGAAGGGAGGGGAGGGGTTGGGAAGGAAGGGGATTTTTTTTATGTAGTTGCTCCAGAAAAGCACATAAAGCAAAGGAAGAGTGAGATGTAATATTTTAATTTAATTTATATTTTATTTATTGTGCCTATTTTACCCCTTGCATGATATATCCTCATTCATTGCTTCTGTACTTAAATACTCCCAACACAAACATTCAAAAATTAACTTCTTTATCGAAAAAAAAAGACAAAAAGCACTTTTACAATAACTGAGAGCAAGTAGCTAAATTCTTTAGTCAAATTAACAAGCACAAGGCACATATCGTAATACTAACAATACATAGCCTCTCTAAGCACTGTACTGGCTTCATATAAAAATAAACAAATCATCTTCACACAAAAAGAAAGAATCTAAGCACATTTGTTACGTTTTTCATTTTTATTCTAAAATCAAGTTTACAATATAAAAGATTGAAATGAATTAACTAAAAAATCTAAAATTAAAGAAGAATTGTAACTTTGATTTAGGCAACAGCCATGATCCTACCAGTACAGAACTGGACTGGTACAGACTGAGTTTGCAAAAGTATAAAAAATGCTGATATGCAGTTCATAATCTGATATCAGCCACTGGTACCTAATCTGATATCACCCAGTTGTACAATATATTTTTTTAGCAAAAAAGGTAAAATATGCTGATATGCAGTTCCAAATAATGACTAAAATCAAGTGACTATGCTGAATAAAATCAAGTGTACCAACAGCTCCAAATTTGCCCATGATGACATGATTTATAAAGGATTTGAGCCTAATGTCATATCCTAGAACATTCTTATATATGAGCTGTGCAAGAAAGGTGAAATTGGTAAGGCAACCGATTTTCTACATGACCTGATTTCCAAAAGGCATCCACCTGATGTCGTGACCATAGCACCCTTATGTGGGAGCTGTGCAAGAAATAGTGGATTTTCTTATACAAATATCAAGTTCATTTGTATTTTCTTGCTAATGGTTATTTCATCGAACAACAATCATAATTTAGTTATATGATCAGAATAGTGACTCCAGTTGGATTTCATTTCTAGCCTACCCCAACTTGTATAGGACTAAAGGCTTTGTTGTTGATCAAGAATAAGAAAGAAAATGCAAAATCAATTACTGGAGAAAATGAAAATTTGCATGGTTTAAAAAATAAATAAGAATGTGCTAACAGAGAATTGTGTATTAATACATTTATCAGAGAATTGTGTATTAATACATTTGTCAAAAAATGTGAACTGTGCTGAGTAGAATCAGATACTTTATCAGAGGCGTACCATTCATATGGTGCCAATACAAATTTACAAAATACCATCAAATAAAGGCACACACTGCCTTCGTATAAAAAAGATGCAATCAGAGCATGCCTTCATATAAATTGTATACAATTATGAGCAAATACCTGGTTGAGCTTCTTTGCTAATTGCGGAACCCCTCTCTCTGATTTCAGTGAAACCCTAGGGGCAGCAGCGGGTTTGAGTGAAGGGGCCGATTGTGCAACTGAAAATCAACAAATGAAAATTCAGGTTTGCAATTTGAGAGAAGCGAATTTGATTGATATATAAAGATAGAAGAGTCAGTTCAATTGAAATTGCAAGGGCTGGACCTGTCAAATCCATGGAGGAGAGATCGAAGAACCACCGTCGTTTGAACTTGGAGTGGCGGGATATTTGATTTCTATTTTTCAGAGGAGAGATCGAAGAACGATTTTCGGGAGAGAATCGAAGAACCAGCTCTCCGATGGCGACGTCGGGAAGAACAAGAGAAAAGAGCAAAACGCATGGAGAAGAAGAAAGGGTATCCTGTCTTGTGAACGTATTTGAACGATTAAGATTTTTTTGTTTTTTGATTTGAACGATTGAGATTCGTGAAACGTAGGGGGCCAGTATTATTTGTGCTTTGAGATTCGTGTAGAACGTATTTGAACGATTGAGATATTCCAAAACGTAATGCAAAGTTTGAGATATCTCAGAGGATGCGAATTCAGAAGAAAACGCGTCGGAAGAAAACGCGTCGGGATTTTCTCCTATGCGGCTTCTCGTGTGGCTTCTCATGTAGCGGGTACGTTTTAAATTAAATTTAAACTTCTACACGCTAGACAATATGAAATAGATACATAAAATCCAAATTATTTTTTAAAGGCTGAGATTGAGATGCGTTTTGATGAGTGGCTCAGATCTATTGAATGAACGGTTCAGATTTGCTCTAAACAAATAGAGGATTGGGTCCGAATTTTTGAACGTGATATTAGTAGTGGGGATTAAAAGAAAATCAATTGTCTCTTATTCTCAACTAAATTATTGGCAATTTGCACTTAAACCCCTTCATATTTATTGGCTAGTTAATTCACACTAAGCCATATATTGTTACAAATATTAAATTTGATTAATAAAATATTAAGTTTCTAAGTAACATGGCTTTAAATAAATTATAAAAATACTTCAAGGCTAATAGAAAATATATCGAATCACTTGTATGGCCATATAATAAAAAAGAAAAATTTACATTCATCTATTTCAAATTAACATTTTCCTATGTATATCTATTATATTTATTCAAATATGCTAGAGAATATTATTTCAGATTAGTTTTCAAAATTTTCAATATGGATCTCAACATCCTTACAAAAAAAAATTCAATTCAATTTTTTTTTTTTTTTTTCACTTCAAGTCAAATAAAATTTTGACATGTCCAAAAATCAGGATGTTACAGTTATTATGTTAGCGGATGCGTTTCGGCTTGTCGGCCGACTCAATATTCATTGGGTAGCGCAAACGGTTCGTGCACAGGAGTTGGGTGTTGTCAGAGCTCTATTCCAAATGGACTCGATTTCTACGAACCATATTTACAGAATTTATTTGGGAGTTCTAGAGTAGGCACGGACCCAATAATGTTTTTAAATCCCTCAAATTGTTCATATGTTTTTCTTGCGGAATCAAATTGGTTCCATTTTGACAACTCCTACCTTTCAAGGACAGATGATTTCAAGGTCTTGGTGAGGATCGAAACGTGGGAAATTGTAGTTACGCAAGGCGTAACATGACCGATTATGCATGTCGAAGTGAGAATCTAGAATTTCTACATTAATTTCTTGATAATTTTTCATTCATAGCTGAATCTAGAATTTCTATTTGTATGTAGTATGAAGTGCGGAATCTGAATTATTTTTTAATACACTAATTACCGGACGATTTACTAATTTTTATAAACAATATAAAAGCATACAAAGAGTTCTTGAGGTAGATCATTGGGTCATGTGTTTTGAAGAAGAATTTGTTAATTAAAATAAAATATTAATTATTCAAAATATTTTGTAGAAATTATTGTCCTGCGTGCTATCTGCAATTTGATGGATACTGCAGATAAAAAAATGAGTCAAATTGGATCCTGATATATATTGGCAGCATTTTTATTAACTGAAAATTGTTAAGATTAGAGAGCAGTGGAACTGTTTTATTAACTAAAGGTTCTCTTAGTGCGGAATATGAATTATATTTTATCCTAATATATGTTTTCGGGCAATTAGCTACAGGGAATCGGTTTTAATTTTTTTCATCATTTCATTTTCTAATGTAACTTGTAACTGGTGCCCATTATATGTAATGGCCTACGGGCTTCAATTTGCACCCAAAAAAAAAATTAAAATATTACAAAACTGAAAACTTGGTTCTGTATTTATAGAACAGGAATGCTTGTTTGTCAGAAAAAAATGAAATTAAAATGCTTGGACGTATTAATCAAGAAACACTGCAATTTCCTAATATTCCACGGTCGACCTACCAAAGCCTGGCCTTATATCACAAGGCCCGGCCCAACTAAGCCCGGTAAAATCTGTAGTCACAATCATGAGGCCATTTTCTCACAGGTGCTTTCCAAGGAGAAAAAAAAAAATACTTTACATCAAGACACACAATTGTTCCAATTTCCAGCTTGGCACGTGTTAATAGACCAAGTTCTATTAAAATGTGTTTTAGACCCAAAGCATTTGTATAGGGAAGTGAAAATGCATAAGTAATTAAAAATGAGTAGTGTTGAAATGTCTATTGTTTTCGAGTTCCAATCATGCATTACATTTTTATTTCCGTTTTCAAAATTCCAATAATTGACATAAACCGCTCAACATTCTCAATTTCAAAATGTGTTTGCAGACGAAATTTTTTATTTTTTATTTTTTTACTATATCTTTAAATAGGTACAAAATTACTTTTTCCAAATGTTTTGAACCATTAAAAATCAGTGATTCTAAAAAAATAGTAAAAATTTCAGAAAAATTATAAATTGCTTCTTTCAAAATGATCTCCGTACAATGTATCCTTTTGTTGCACATATATATATCTTACATAAAATGCATTACTCGATATATATTCAACAGAAGAAAAAAATAATAATAAATCGACTAGCAAGGAAAGTACTGTATAAAATCGAAAACAACATAAAGGGACATACTTAAAAGGGAAATTTAGTAATTCACCAGATATGTATTTTAAGATGAATGAACTAAAAAGGGTTCTTCCAAAAAATAGTGTAAATTAAAAAAAAAAAAATCTTCTTCGGAGGGGGGGGTTTCCAAATCTGGGAGAACCCATTTCCATAGGAAAGTATCAAGTTAAGTTAATGTAATACTAACAATTTTTTTTAATCACCAATAAGTGTTTCATGTAACATTGAATTAGAGAAGCTTATTATAGTGTCAACAAGGATAAATATTGACTATTCACGAGGGTATACCAACAGAAAGCTCATTTTTCTATTAGCGTTAGAGGTATCTCCGAGAATATACCAGTAGAAAGTAACCGTTAGGGTATACCGACAGTATCCATCGCTAATAGTGTCTCAATTCTTGTAGTTATTTGTGATTCTAGTGAATAATAAAGATATTTAAACTAGTAAACTTTATAAGTTTCTAAAAAGGATTTGATTTTTTTTCCAATTCGTGGTACTTTTATAACTTTCTCTAATTTTTCGTAATTGATTTTATAATATTGTGTAACTTCCCAAAAAAATATGTTATTGAATAAAAAATTAAAAATTTATTAAAAAAAAGAAAGTGAAATAATATATTTTAACCATAACTTAAATAACAAATTCTAACTTAAACAATTACTTCTAAACAAAAACTAAAATTGGTCTAACCTATCTCCAGCCCATACAAAATAATATCCTGAAATTTATCAAAACACACACACACACACACACACACAGAGGTTGGCTAAGCTCAAAACGTTTGTTCCTAGCCTCAGGAACAAACGATTCGGTTATCTCATTTTCAAAGCCCAAACGGTCGATCCAAACCGACATATATTTAATCTATATTAAAATGTGCTTGAAAACCAAATTTTATATTTTTTGGAATTTTTTACTATTTATTAAGATGGTTTGAAAATCGTTGTTTTTATTAAAATTCTGCACTATTGAAAAACATCGATTTTCAAACCATCTTAATAAATAGTAAAAAAATTCCAAAAAATAAAAAATTTGGTCTCAAGCACATTTTAATATAGATTAAACACCTATCTATTTTGACCGACCGTTTGGACTTTGAAAATCGAAGAATTGAATCGTTTGTTCCTGAGGCTAGAAAGAAACGTTTGGCTTAACCAACCCCTCTCTCTCTCTATATATATATATATGCATAACACGTCTTGTCACGATCCATCTCGGACCAAAATGATTTTCGCCTCCCAAACAAACCAAACAAATTTTAGATTTCTTTTGTTTCAAGATTTGGACTGTTTAATATTATTTAATTTGACTCAGATATATATATCCTAAAGGATAGATTGTGCAAATTGAAAAATTCGAAAATAGTTAGTGTAATTTGAGGATAATTATTTGTTTCCTTGTTTATTTTTTTGTTTGAATCAACGAATTCCAAGTATTTATGTTGGCATCTACTATGAATACACAATTTTCAGAAACGCATACCTAAATAATATTGCAAGACTTCGTCAAATTATTGGGATTAAATTTTAAAAAGAGGTCAATTTGAAATACTACCCATCCTAAGAAATTTTTGTTTACATATTAAATAAGGAAAATTATTTAAAATACCCTTTTCAATCAATATGTTGTTAGCCCAAATTAATCTAAGTAAAAAATCATTCAAGCATATAAAAGAAATTTAAGTACAGTACGGAATTTAAATAAGACAATTTTTTCATGAAACAAGGCTTAATGCAACAATTATTCAACAAGGTGGCATGACTTAATGCAACAAGGCTTTAAATGCATAGCTAGGTAAAAACCCTAATTATCCTTCTCGGGTTTGTAAATTAAATCACAAACCCTAGTCAAATTAGGTAAAACATCCTAGCAACTTTATTCATTCAAATAAAATATGCTCCTAAATGCCTAGATGGATACAATGCATAAGCAACTTGTTTCTTTAACACATCACATATTGATCACTAGTTCCCAGCAAAGTGCATCAGTAAGTGAAACAGAACGTGCAGAAATACGTGCAGCACATGACCACCGTCCATCTTTCACCACTCTTATTTCCTGCATTTGTCAGATCGGTATGGTAAGATATGGAATGAATCCTCAAGAATAGAGGTAATCAAATTCTTTCATGCCTTACAAGATTGTGACCCTCAAGTAACTCAAATTTTGAATTTGGACCGGACAGTCCGATCAGAATCCAGGATAGAATGCAGGGGGGGCGGGGCGCTTTCATATTCATGGCAAAGCATATCGGATGGCCTGGATTCAAACTCAAAATTTGAGGTACCTTAGGTCATATGAATTCTGCTCCTGGGCCATATTTGTAAATTTCCCGATGGATATATTATGTTAGCCTCTGCTAATGCATTTATCATTTCTCTAGATGATATGAACAACATTTGATGCTTGGGCTGTCCAGCTTAAAAATAGGATTCACATAATGTCCAGTTGGTGAAA